>JAPMOR010058927.1:530794-600794 GCA_026543865.1 Argiope aurantia | reverse complement strand
AAGGGGAAGTTTCTTGTCCCAGTCCTGTTGATTGCTGGACACCAGGAGAGAGAGACTGTTCAGAATGGTCATATTGAATCTCTCTACCATGCCATCTGACTGAGGATGTAAAGCCGTAGTTCGAGTTTTGTCGATGCCGAGTATCTCACACAGTCTCCTGCAGACAGCCGAATCGAAGTTTCTTCCTTGATCAGAGTGCAGTTGTAGAGGAACTCCGTATCTTGAAATCCAGTTTTGAACTAGAATCTCTGCAACAGTCGGGGCTTCTTGATCGGGAATGGGATAGGCTTCAGGCCATTTGGTGAAGTAGTCCATGACAACCAGGATGTTGTTGTTGCCATCTGATGACCTAGGAAGAGGGCCTAGGATGTCAAAAGCTATTCGTTCGAAAGGTGCCCCCACATTATACAGCTGCAGTCTTCCTTTAATGTGTTTCCCAGGACCTTTACGTGCAGCACAGGGATCACATGTGCGACACCCCTTCTCCAAGTCATTTCGCACGTTATTCCAGTAGAAACGTTCTCGAATTTTTTGTAAAGTCTTCGTAACACCAAAATGACCCCCAGTAGGACTGCCATGGAGTTCCTTAAGGACTGTTGATACTCTTGTCTTTGGGAGTATTAATTGCCATCTGAATGCTTTTCCATCGTCAGACTCCCATTTGCGATACAGCACACTATTTCTTAGATGGAGAGAATCCCAAAGAACCCAGTAACTCTTCGTTGTAGGATGGAAAGGGGCGATGTCTTGTCAGCTAGGCTTCCCGCCTGTTGACTCTTTAAAATCAATTATTGGTTTTATTTCAGGATCAGCTAGTTGATCTTTCCAGACGCTCTCGTCACTCCATGGATCTGATTCTGATGTTGATGGTGTTGTAACTTGGCGAACTACAGGATCTACCATGCCAAATTTCTTTTCAACTCTAGGGCAGTATTTGCAGTTCTCCGAGCATGGCCTTCTCGAAAGAGCATCTGCGTTTCCATGCGCTGATCCTTTTCGGTGGTGAATTACCATGTCATATTCCTGTAGTCTCTGTATCCACCTGGCTATTTGACCTTCTGGAATTTAAAAATTCAATAGCCAGGTTAATGAAGCATGATCTGTACGAAGCAGAAACCTTCGACCCTAGAGGTAAGGGTGGAAGTTCTCTACGGACTTTACGATAGCCAGAAGTTCCTTCCTGGTCACACAATAATTCCTTTCCTATTTGGACAGACACTTACTGAAATAGGCGATGACACGCTCCTGTCCATCTATTTCTTGGGACAACACAGTTCCGATGCATTCATGATTTGCATCCGTATCCAGAATAAATTGCTTTCCAATTTCAGGATATGCCAGGACGGGAGCAGATGTTAGGGCGTCTTTGAGCTTGTTGAAGACGTTGTCACACATGTCCGTCCTGATGAATTTCTGTTTCGCTTCGGTCAGCTTATGGAGTGGTCTGGCGATTGTTGAGAAGTTTTTCACGAATTTTCGGTAATACGTGCATAAGCCTAAGAAACTCCGGAGCTGGTGAACATCCGTCGGGCAGGTCCAATGTCTTACAGCCGATATCTTATCCGGGTCTGTTCGAACACCTTCCGCCGAAATGATATCCCAAGATAGGCGACTTCACGCCTGAATAGGTGGCCCTTGGACGGGCTTAATTTCAGGTTAGCTTCCTTCAGCTTTTGCAGTACACGTCTAACATTTTGAAGATGTTCTTCAAAGGAACGCCCCCCCCACCCAAGCAGCAAGAATAGTCGCTTATTGATTGGCCAAGCCTCGGATCGCTCGGCTACCTATCATACATTTTCCGCGATAGTCGCTTTTGGGTCGGGGCGATATCGGACTCTGATCAAATTTTTTTCTATCGCCTCTAAAGGTCACCTTTTCATCGGGGCGAGCTCCCACGGCGATTTTGTGAAAATGGTCATTTTAATGTAGTCGCCCCATACTCGCCCCGATGTCCGGAAAGTGACCTTGCCTAGATGGCGCTATTCGAATATATTTTAGGAATTTCCCATGAATCACCTGGCTTGTTTTGGAATTTATTTAGCATTGCGAGCCGCCATTCCAAGAGTTTTGGTAAGTGCAATTTATTTATTATTCTATATTTGTAAATATTATAGTATTTATTCTAAATAGTGAATGAAAGAGGTTATTTTTAGTAAAGTCGTCAGAATTTGTTGATTACCTAAAACACGGAGTTGTATGTAATGTTATTAGCGTTAGGTGTAAGCGACCATAAAGCGGAATAAATATTTAACGATCCACTGTTCATCTCTCTATTTCATTTAAGTGCTGCAACTTTACTTTGTTAATTGAGCTATCTTCATTTCTTTTCTTGTTCGTATTTTATTTCTTGTTAGATTTTTATTTCGCGTGTTCTCAAATTATTGCAGTTATTTTCCCCTTTCATTTACAATTTCGGTACAATTTTACAATTTAAACCCCTACTTGGCGCAATTTTCAAAAATCGCCAACCCGCCGCCGACGGTCTTGCGCCGTGTTTTGCGTTTTGTTCAAAAGCGAGGGTGTAATATCCAATCATAATGCATACTAAAGGCGAAAGATAATAGGTTTAGCAGTCTGGAGGTTGCCAGCTTTGGCGCGTTATCTTGATTTGGCGAAGAAAGGGGTTAAACTCCGGTTCAACCACAATTTCTTTCATTTTTGTTAACAACAATTTCAAATGTTCAAATGAAAGAAATTTTTAAAAAGTGTTAAATAACTTTCTTATATTTTGGAGGCAATAACATTTGTGTAATTATTTTTATTTTGACATGAGGCTAAAAAAAAAAAATCTTTAAAACTTGTGATTATGTAGACATTTTTGAAAACTCTTATAGGAATAGTTTCTAATTATTTCATATTTCATAAAATAGTAACATAAATTTTACTCACATTAATTTGAGTTATTTTTATTTTTCTCTATTATCATAAACATTTTTCTAAAATTTGCCTACACAGTCCAATATCAGAATGAAAACATTGGGCTTATGAAGTTCCATAAGACTTTTGCTTGCTAATTACACATCTCCAATTGTCAACAAATATTTTATTGTACATTTAAAAGAAGTGAAAGCTCATTCATTATTATAGTTAAATATGTTTTTTAGGTTCATCAAATCTGGCCAAAAAGGGAGAACCTAAAGAAAAGTAAATGTATAATATGTTATATGCATTATTGGAAAAATATGAAATCCAACATTTTATAGAATGCCTGGACATTGTGTAAAATGTCTAAAACTAGTTAGCAATGTATAAAACAATTCATATTTTTTAAGCATTCTATAGAATTCCCAAATCACAGCCCAGAAAAGTATGAAATACATCTCCAAATCGATGAAATGGAAATTTTGTGCACCTTTTGTTCCAAAACTGAAAATGCAATTGAAGGTAAAATAAACTCTAAAATCAATTAAGAAATACAAGCCAAAAATAATTTCTCAATGTTTCTTTGGAAACTACTGTGTGTATTCCTATTCCTGAAGTCAACAAGGCACAAAATTATTTGCACAATAAATTGGCAGTTATAATGTATATGACAGAGTATGGTTTCTACCGACTTGGAACTTCAGAGAAAATCTAAAACAATTATATGCGAGATCTCAATTCACTTTAGAACTTTTAGAATTGAAAATATTCCAGACCACAAAATTCCTCTCCAGTTAGTTGCAATTGCTCAGCCCAGTGGAAGCAGCCAAGGATTTATCAAATGTATGTGTTAAACAAAGTACCAAAATATGGAATGTCTTTGCATGAAAGATGCAATGAAATGTATTTCCAAATGTCATTCAAACCTACCACATTGCAACAAGTAGGTTACTTTTAATTAGTTTTTTTAATATGAAAACTTTTTTTTCTGTATAAGAAAGGCATACATTTTGTTTTGTAAAACTTTAATTTTTCTTTATATATTTTGAATAAATTTTCTTTAATCACACCCTCATTTTTTCAGAAGGACAATTCAAGTGATTTTAATTCTAGTTAGCTTAGTTAAGTATCCTTTTCATTTACAATTTCTTTCTTTTTGTTAACATTTTCAAATGAAAGAAGTTTTAAAAAGTATTAAATAACATTCTTATATTTTGGTATTGCAATAACATTTGTGTAATTATTTTTATTTTGACATGAGGCTAAAAAAAAAAAAGCTTAACAGAATATATTTATTATAAAGTTCAAAAAAAATCTTTAAAACTTGAGATTATGTAGGCATTTTTTAATACTCTTATATGAATAGTTTCTAATTATTTCACATTTCATAAAATAGTAACATAAATTTTACTCTCATTAGTTTGAGTTAATTTTATATTTCTCTATTATCCTAAACAGTTTATAAAATTTGCCTACACAGTCCAATATCAGAATGAAAACATTATCATGCTTATGAAGTTCTATAAGACTTTTGCTTGTTAATGACATATCTCCAATTGTCAACAAATATTTTATTTGTACTTTTAAAAGAAATAAAAGCTCAATAGTTTTCTAGGTTCATCAAATCTGATCCAAAAGGAAAAAATGAATCCAAAGAAATGTTAATGTATAATTCTTTATATGTAGCTGCTGATTAAGTTACATATAATATTTATGTAAATGTGTGTGGATTTTTAGAAATGCCAAACTCTTCTTCAAATATTACAAATATTGTAAATAAAGTTTAAATAAATTTTGTGTATGAATGACTTTGTGACAATATTTTTTCTTGAAAATCAGTTTCTGGATGCTGCTTGGCTGTACAAGTCATTACAGAAAATTCAGTCAAAAATTTGAAGCAAATTATTATTTTACTTTGTATTTGTAGAATATTATTTAACGAAGGTCTTTGTAAATAAATTGTTTTGCATAATTGTTTTCCTTTTCTCCAAAAAATAAAAAGTAAAAAATAATAGTTTTCTTTTTTTAAATATTTCCCTAAAGAAATTTTATATGATTGAAAGTAATGTTTATATTTTTGGGTATGGAATTTTTGTGAAATATTCAGAGTTAATGATAGATCAAATTTATTTCTTGTGCAATAAAACCAAACCATCATAGATAAAAAAAAAGTTAGAAATTTGAAGTAAATTATTAATTTGTGCTTATAAAATGTTGTCTATTAGACATTAGCTAACTCTTAACATTTATAATGAGGTATAAAATTTCTACAACATGAAGTAACTTTGTAAGTTAATAGTAAATAAAAGAGATTTCGTATAAGTGAAAGAAATGTTGCATTTTTGAGTATGAAATTTATGTGAAATATATTTTTGAAATATTTTGAGTTTATCATAGATCAAATTTGGTTCTTGTAAAACAACAAAAGCAAACTAATCATGGATCAAGAAAATATTAGAAATTTGAAGTAAGTTATTTAATTTGTGATTGTAAATTGCTGTCTACTGAAGATTAGCTAACACTAACATTTATAATGAGGTATAAAATTAATGCAATATAAAGTAACTTGGTAAATTAATAGTAAATAAAATTTCCTGTAATGGAAAGAAGGGTTGCATTTTTGGGTATGGAATTTTTGTGAATTATTCAGACTTAATATTAAACAAATTTGGTTCTTGTGCCACAAAACAAAACAACTAAACATAGATCAAGAAAATATTAGAAATTTGAAGAATATTATTAATTTGTGATTGTAAAATGTTATCTGTTGGACATTAGCTAACACTAACATTTATAATGAGATACAAAATTTCTACAACATGAAGTAACTTTGAAAGTTACTTCATGTAAGTTACTAAATATAAGGAATGTAAGTTACTTTGTAAGTTACTAAATATAAGGAATTTCTTACAATTGAAAGGAGTGTTGCATTTTTGTATATGGAATTTCTGTGAAATATTCAGAGTTAATCTAAGATCAAATTTGGTTCTTGTGCCATAAAACCAAACCAAACTAATATTAAATTAGAAAAAAAATTAGAAATTTGAAGTAAATTATTAATTTATGCTTGTAAAAGGTTGTCTATTGGACATTAGCTAACACTAATGAGGTATAAAATTTCTACATGAAGTAACTTTGTAAATTAATTGTAAATAGAATCAGTAAAATTGAAAGGAGCGTTGCATTTTTATGCATCCAATTTTTGTGAAATATTCAGAGTTTAACAAAGATCAATTTTGGTTATTTTGTCACAAACTCAACCCTCATTAAACATAAATCATGAAAATATTAGAAATTTGAAGCGTGCTTATAAAAAAAAAGTTGTCTGTTGAAGAAACATATAATAGGAATTATATAATTTAATGTTTTACACAATTTTTAACAAATGCATTAAAAAAGGGGGGGGGGTAGGGTGTTCAAAATACATTAAAATAGGAATTTGTGTTTTTAGAAGTTTATGTTATTACTTTTTAGTCATTCTTGGTTTATTGCTCATATTAAGCAATATAAAAGTGTGTATATTAAAGAAAATATTTTTTAATAAGAATTATATATTTTTCTGTCTTGAATTGTTAAGAAATAACTTTTAAAAATAGATGCATTATATATATCAGTAAAATTATACTGATTAATTATAAAATTGAAACTATGATTATGTTACTATTTCTTCCCATAATAAAAATAATAATTAATAATAGTAATTAAACAATGAAAATAAATAGGATATATAAATGAAGGAAATAAATCTTCTATATAGATAGATGTGCAGATGAACAAATTTGAAATTATCTCAGATAATTTTAACATTTGTTTATTTTTCTTAAAGAGTAGTAAAAAGAGATATCGTTTAAAAATTTTATAGGGTAAGATTGTGGTAAAAAAGTTGCAGAAAAGTTAAAATCATGAAAAATGTCATTCTATCAAATGCAAGTGCTTTATGGAATTTTAAATTTATAAAAATAAATAGCAAACAAAATTATTCATAGGAAAAAAAAGAAAAGTAAACTCCTCAAAATGTTTCGTATTTTCAGTCGTTTGACAAAATTTTGAAAATATTCTAGTTTTAAATATTATGACACTAATTTATAGAGTTTGAGAAAACTGAATAACCAATCAACTAATAATTAAATTTGACGCCGGAAAGTGCTCAGAAATAAATCGCCTAATGATTGGTATTGGGTCGCCCATTGATAAAACACATGGGGAAATGATTGGTATTGGGTCGCCCATTGATAAAATACATCGCAAAATGCTTGGTATAAAGTCGCCCGTGATATTTACACATCGGAAAAACATCGGCAAAATCGTCGGAAACACGCCGGGGTGATCATCGCTCGGTGTCTTGCCGGGGGACATGAACAAGGTCGGGACGAGATCGGAGGCGATCTCGCCCCAACCTCGCGCTTTCTGTGGGGCGATGTTTGGCCAATGGTTGGTCAACGATCTTTTGCTGCTTGGGCCATGATGATGATGTCATCGAGGTACACCAGGCAGGCTTCATAAGAAAGCCCTCCGAGAATTGTTTCCATAAGGCGTTCAAATGTTGCCGGCGCATTACACAAGCCGAAAGGCATAACCTTAAACTGCCATAGCCCCTGTCCTGTTGTGAAAGCCGTCTTCTCTTTATCTTCAGGATGGATTTCTACTTGCCAATACCCACTCTTGAGGTACAGGGTAGAAAACCAGGTATTACAGGCAAGTTTATCAAGCGTGTCATCTATCCTTGGCAAAGGGTAGCTGTCCTTCTTGGTGACATCGTTCACCCGGCACACAATCCACACAAAATCTAGTAGAGCAGTCTTTCTTCCTTACTAAGACGATGGTCGATGCCAACGGCTCAATGACGTCATCATCTTGCATTTCTTTAATTAGTGTTTGTACTTCTTCTTGTTTAGCGAATGGTAGTCGTCTGGGGTGCTGCCTAATAGGATGATGCTCTTCTGTATAAATTCGGTGTTTTACTAGTTGAGTCCTTCCAAAGTCCTCAGATGTTCGGGAAAATAAGTCCTGGAATTCTTTTATCAACTCTCTAGCAGCACACCTCTGTTTTTCATCTAAATCTGTACTCTGTAGCAGATTTTGGGCTAGATCATCTGAAGAAACGTCCTGACTATTGCACTTCCAGTCTATACAAGTGACAGGAGTGCAAGCTGCTAGCACCTCTCCTTTCTGTATAATCTTCGTCTTATCACTGATCTTAGCCATTCTCACTGGGATGACTGACTTTGAGAGGTCCACTACTGACGAAGTTACCAACACTCCTGCTCTGGCACGGTCTGTGTCAGGATAATCCATTACATCAAATCGGAATTTTCGGTCATCTGCTACCAAACCAGGTATTACACATTCAGTCCTAGGAGATAACGAGATGTCAGTTTTAGCTATTATTTTCTGCCTGGATTCCAGTTCAGCGTGTAGTCCAAAGAGAGTGATGTCTTCAAATTTTGAGTTCATTCTGCTATTTCCGAAGTTCAGTTTGAAGTCGTATTTCCGCAGAAAATCTAGTCCGAGAATGCAAAGGTCGGTAATTTCTGCTACAAATGCCGTATGGTGGTAGTTTATATTTCCAAAGCGTATAGCGAGGTTGACTTTCCCGTGAACATGAATCTTATCTCCCGTCACTGTCTGTAAAGTAATGCAGGGCGGCGTCCAGATTATTTTAATTTTTAATTTTCGTGCCAGGTCTTCTCTTATTATGGTCACATTGGCTCCAGTGTCGACAACCATACGGCATGAGATGTTACCAATTTGTCCTATCGCGTAAAGTCCATTGTCACCGCCACTTATGGATGAAATTTGATATACTTTGAAATGGGGCTTTTGACTATCTGGACACCTCCGCCCCGCGAGATGGTCCCATATTAGTTTCCCTGATGTGGTGGAGAATTATTTCCACCACCTCTAGAAATCCGACAGTTTCTACGGACGTGTCCGTCTGTACCACAAGTCCAACACCGAATTTCCGTATTTCTGCCATCTTTGCGCTCTTTTAACCTCCGAATTTCCCTTCGCAGATCGTCAATCTGTTTCACGAAATCAGAGTCCGAATCCGCAGCAGAGACAGTTCTGATTGGGTGTCGGTCCTTGCGTGTGGCCTGCTGGGCAGCCTCTATTTTGTGTGCAAAGACTAAAGCAGATCCTATATCTTTGACATCTGCTAGTCTAAGAGACTTCTGTGTTTCCGGATCCCGCACACTATCGATGAAGTGCTGGAGAGCCAAATCTTGACGTGTCTCAACCGGGCCATCAGAAAATGCTAAATGGGAAAGTCGCTGAATATCGGCAGCTAATTCCTGCAGACTTTCACCCGCCTTTTGATAACGGGACTTTAACTGCAATCGACTGTATTCTTTAGTGCACTTCTCACCAAACCGCAGCTCAAGTGCACTCGATAGAGCTTCGAAATCATGTCTTTGCTCCTCCGTAAGAGTCTCAAGAATGTCGGCAGCGTCTCCTCTTAACGAAGCTGCCAAGTGAAACGCTTTGATTTGAGGACTCCATCCATTAGCTTCCGCTACCATAGTAAACTGCGTTTTGTATACTTGACAGGATGTTTTTCCGTCGAAAGTCGAGAGTTTAATCGTCGCTAGGGAAGGTGCAAATATCACTTTGGATTCCTCATATTCGTGGGAAATCTGCTTCTTCAGACTTTCGATCTCTTTCCCAAATTTCTGTTCAAATTCTTTTCCGATGTCTTCTCGAACCTTCTTGTCAAGACTTTATTCCATCTTCGAGATGTTAATTTCAATGTTTTCTCGAACTTTCCTATCAATACTTTCTTCCATCTTCAAAACTTTAGTTTCCACTGAAATTACCTTATTCTCAAATGAAGTCACCTTATCTTCAATTGCATTCATCTTCTCCTGAATGATATTGGATAATTCCTCTTTAACACTTACGATGTCCTTCTTTATCTCCTCCTGTCCGGATTTCATCTCCTGCTCCATTCTTTCTTGTCTTCATCTCATCTTGTCCTTGCTTCATCTCATCCATAGATTTCTTCATCTCCTCTTGTCGAGCTTCCACAGATTTCTTCATCTCCTCTTGTCCAGTTTCCATAGATTTCTTCATCTCCTCTTGTCCAGCTTCCATAGATCTCTTCATCTCAGCCAACAGAGCCATTAACTCACCATTACCGCTATCAGCCATTGTTGCTTGGGATCTCGTCAGAACCATACACTGTTGACCACTACCCCACTCCTGACACCAAATGTTACGAAATTTTTACCGGGGTTCGTTTGGATAGTAGAAGTTATATGGTGTGGAGAACGCTCAATCAGCAGGCAGAAGTAGAATAAGAACAATGACGTTTATTTACACGAAGACACACAGGACAGCACAAAAACGACAACTATATACAGCACAGAAGACAATTATCTTCAACAGAGACGTGTAGCATGCAACAGCATACAACAAGAATCTACTGCAGACAGTAGCGCACAGCTCAGTTCAGCACTAGCTTGATCCGTCGCTTCCGACTACTTTGTCTTCGACTTCTCCGTCTCGGATTCGGATTACTGACTTGACTTCTCTGGCAGCTTCAGCCCCTTTTATAGGTCTCAGGAGGCGGGGATAGAAGCCTCTCAACCAATCAGGAACGTTCGAGGCGTATCTCGGTTCCTATTGGACGGATCGGGAAAATTCTCGAAGTTTCGGGTATAATCTATTTTGGCGCCAAAGTCGCCAAATTGGTCGCCAAGTTTGTCGCCAAGCTCTGGGACCCCCGACACGACGCCCAGACTCTGTCCTATACAGATGACTGTAAAACATTCTTTCCAATGATGGAACCAACTATGCTGGGAAGCAGCATTACGGATTCGTAACAATATTAAAACTTGAAGAAAAATAAAAACTTGAAAATGTAAAGAATTTTATATTCTATAATTTGATATAAGCGTGTAGTGTAAGAACTGAGGAGTTTTAAAGATATTCAAGAAAAATTAAAATGGGAACCAGAAAGCATCACTGCAACATTAGTATCGATGTTCGCAGAGAGCGTAGACAAATTCGAAACACAAATTCAAAGCAAGGATATTCGACATTAAGTAGATGAAAAATTACCAGAAAACATAGGGTCGCAAGTAACGTTTTTCAATGAAAATCGCAAATCGGGTGGAGTTGGAATGCCGAATGCTTGATGCCACACAGGAATATGAACACTTTTCTGCTAGAGTTTTATTCTCAGATGAAGCCTGCTTTAGGAGATAAGGTGTCTTCAACACGCACAATGCTAATATTTGGTCATTCGAAAATCCCCACATCACTATCTCATCGAATATACAGCACAAGTTTGATATTAACATCGGGGAAGAGTCATCTATTTGCATCGTATATTCTGCCTTGTGTTCTTTTAGGACGTTCCCTACGGGTTTACTACAGGGAACACCGACAGTTGTACGCCAGAACATTTGGTTAATGCATGATGGAGCTCCAGCACATTTTAGTTACATTCTTGAAATCTGAAGTGTTATTTGCGAATGACATTTAACGATCATCAATTCTGTAATGCTCATTAATGACTGGCTTTTATTTTTCTCGAACGCATGAAAAATTTACATTCGAGAAGGCCTCTCCTCGATTACCTTGTTCCTAAATCCTCACATTCATAGGGTCATTCACTTCGTCAGACTCATTATCTTTTCGATGTCTGTTTTTGCGATTTTCATCGAATAATCGTTGCCTGCGACCCCATGTTTTCTGGTAATTTTTCATCTACTTAATACCTATTATCCTTGCTCTGAATTTGTCTTTCGAATTTGACAACGCTCTCTGAGAACATCGATACTGATGTTGTAGCGATGTTTTCTGGTTCCCATTTCAGTTTTTCTTGAATATTTTTAAAATTCATCAGTTCTCACACTACACGCTTACATCAAATTAGAGAATATAAAATTCCTTATATTTTTCAACGAGTTTTAATATTTCTGCAAATATGTGTTCTAAATTACTTTTTAGTTTTCAGTAATTTACGACCCCCTAGATCCTCAAATCCGCATGTTACCAACATGAAAGGAAACTTTTAAGAATGTGCTTTCGCTTAAAAAAAATTCACAATCGAAATTTGTTATTTTTTATTAATTTTTTACGGTTTCCAACAGTTCTCGGATTCCTTATATTTTTGCGATTTTTAATTACTAAATGTCGTTTGGGACCCTATGTTGTATGGTGATTCTTTATCCTCCTAACGCCTACTATCACCCCTCTGAATTTGTCGGTCGAATTCGGCAACACCCTGTATATCCTATGAAATATCTATTGCAACTGACACATTTCTTAACATCATTTCTAAAAAATAGTATATGAAATGAAACAATTTTTTTATACTTAATTTACGAATAAGTCTTAATTTTTCAGAACAACAAAAATTATTTTGACTAGTTTATCAGTTTCTTCAGTGATCTGTGGTTTTGTTGCATCGAATTATTAATAAACTGAGTTTTCAGAGTTAATAAACTCAGTCAGTTTTTCAACCTTTTACTATGAAAAAAATATTATTTTGAAAATGCATTCAAAATATTATATTATTTTAAAAACTTAATTTTTGTGGATTATAACTTACAAATTAAATTACAAATTAAAAATTAAAAATCAAAAATTGATTTTTTGTTCCATCCTAATGTGCATTCATTGAAATGAAAACCATGAAGTAAGAAAAAACAAAATCAAACACTATAAAAAATTTATTAAACAAGGATGTTTTTATGAACTTAGAAAAACACCACAGAAAATGCTTCATTAAATATAATAACAATTTCCTGGATGGAACACCAAGAAAAGAAAAACAAATCAACACACGTCTTTGATAGATTTAACAAAAAATAATTATCTTGAAAATTACACATTCCACAGTCTTTTTTTCCCCACAGTTTTCATTACACATGTTTGTACACACACACACACACGAAGTGGTAAGAATTAAAGCACTCTTACCCTGATTTCTCTATATAGCGAACTACTCAGTGGAAAAGGCTCCAAAATTATTGAACATACTATTCAAGAAATGGGAAAAAGGATTACGAGAAGAAAAATTAGTTCCAGAAATACCGATAGTTGGTGCTGAACAACAGAAAATATGCTAAAAACAAAAACAAAATATACATTTGTAACGCCTTTGATTCGAAAGTATCAACCATTCAATCACAAGGACCTTATCGATACTGGGGAAACTGCACAATATAGTTCCCTACTCCAAGGTGTAAAATCTGCATTCTATGGACAGCTTGTTCAACTGCGGATCATAATTGGTCGATTGAGATGCTTCTCATATGTAGAGTGATACCGTCTTTCAAATCTGCCAAGGTTCTATACGTATAAATAGGATGTTTTTAAGAATCCCCACAACCAAAAATCACAGGGATTAAGATCTAGAGAACGAGAATGCCAGGTTGTCGGAAACGCACGACTAATTACACTATAATTAGTAAAATTTTACCGAAGAAACCGCTGTACAAAAAGTCCAAAGTATGGAGGCGCTCCATCTTGTATAAAGGTAATTTAATGAAGACATTGGCGCTGTTGCGTCCGGGGTACAACAACATTTTCGTGCATGTTTTGGTACCTTCTGGCCGTCACGGTGCATGCCATAGGGCCATTGAGCATATCTTCGAAAAGAAAGGTCCAAGAATAAATGTGGCTGTAAATCCACAACAGATTGTAACTTTTGATGAGTAAAGTAGAATCTCTTGGAAGCTACGAGGGTTTTCCGAGTACCAAATGCGATAATTATGGGTGTCAACTTTCCACTTGAATGGAAATGTGCTTCATCGCTCCATAGAATTTGCCATGGTCATGACGCATCCACTTCAACGCGAGCCAGAAATATCAGTGCAAAAGTCAGTCGCTTCTCCCTATCGATGAGCAGCAATTACTGATTGTAAAGAATTTTTTACAGGCAAAAATGCATCATTTTTCTCAATACGCTTCGCTCTGTACCACAGGGAACACTCAAGCGCTGTGACACTGTACGTATGCTACTACAGCCTACATTTTTTATTCAGAAAATATTTATCTCTTTCTGGAAACTGGATATATATATACAGGGTGTTGCCGAATTCGACCGACAAATTCAGAGGGGTCATAGTAGGCATATAGAGGATTAAGAATCACCATACAACATGGGGCCCCAAACGACATTTAGTAGAACTTTAGTAGCAAAAATATAGGACTTTTGGAAACTGTAAAAAATTAATTAAAAAAATAACAAATGCTGTTTCAACTATGAATTTTTTTAAAAGTGAAAGTACATTCTTAAAAGTTTCTTTTCATGCTGGTAAGATATGGATTTGATGATTAAGGGGATCATAAATTACTGAAACCGAAAAAGTACTTTAGAACCCATGTTTGCAAAAATATTGAAGAAAAATAAAAGCTAGAAAATGTAAGGAATTTTATATTCTATAATTTGATATAAGCGTGTAGTGTGTGAACAGGGGAGTTTTAAAGATATTCAAGAAAACTGCTTAGAATGTATTTTTAGCATGTAATAATCTTCCACTTCGAAGAAACCAGGAACGCCTAATAATGGAAATTTTTGAAGTTTAATCGATTTATTAAATAAATACGACTTTGTGCTTATGGATCATATAAAAGAATAAAAAAATTCCAAAAATACAATTGTGAATGATTTAGCACATACATCGCAAGAACAAACTATTCCTGCGTTAGAAAAGAAAGTTCTTGACAAAATTAAAGACGATACAAAAGTAGCCACTTATTACAGTATCTAAATGGGTTCTACTTCTGATATTTCCCATCAGAAACAAACTTGACTTTATCAGGAATGTAAGTTTGAAAGAAAAAAGCTTAAGTATAAATGTCTTTTATAGGGTTTATTGAAGAAACTGATGTGGCTGGAGATGGACTAGCAAAAGCTCTTTTGGAAATATTAAGTGAGCTTGATTCAAATATTATGGATTGTAGTGGATAGCATATGACAATGGTAACAACATGAAAGGAAAATATAAAGAAAGGTGTACAATCTAGAATAATTGCTCTAAACCCTCATGCAATTTATGCGCCTTGTCTATAAGACACTTTTAATTTAATAATTTGGGATGCCGCTTTCAGCAATATGTATAGCAATTTATTTTGCATATTGCAAAGTTTATATTACTTGCCTTCTGCATCCACAAAAATATGGGAAATGTGATAAAAGCATTTAAAAGTTACTTTTGAACCATTATGCGACATTCTTTGGGAAGCAAAAATAAATACGGTTAAAGCAGGGTATATACACTTTGGACAAATTTGTAATGTTCTAGAAGAATTTATTGATGCAAATAACAATAATATGGTGATATTCGAGGCTAAAAGTCTCTTGGATTCAATACAAGAAATGGCATTTATTTTATTTTTAATAGTATGGTTTACAATATTGTTCAAAATTTGTACTATCAATAAACCATTTTAATTAAAAACGATTGTTCTCGACTGGTCTTTTAGTTTAGTCAATAAAATTAAAACTAAAATCCAAAATTAACTCATTTTTAGACGAAGCAAAAGCGATAGCACGTAATTTGAATCTTTCGAAACATTTTCTTGAAAGAAGAAAAATTATATTTCGAAACAGCAGATGATGAAGTTATAGAAAACCGGGTTAGATGTTATTTTTTAACTCTGTAACTGATAGTTAAAATAGAAAATAGATTTAAAAGTATTTCAACTTAATCACTGATATAAAAACATAAATTCGAAAAATATTCCAAGAACTTTGTAACGTTTTATAATAACGATGTAGATCCCAATAATTGTTTTGCTGCGGAATTTTATTTTGAATGAAAGGGGTGTAAATAACTCTCAACACATATTGCAATATATACTGATTAATAATTAAAATAATTTATTTCTAAATGTATTAACTTTGTTCAAACTTTTTATTACTTTGCCAGTTACTATAATAAATGCTGAGTGCTCTTTCGGCAAATTAAAATGAATAAAGAATTGTCTTCGGTCAAGCATGTGTGCATAACGCTTAAATGCACTTACTATACTAAGAATGGAAAAAGAAATTACAAAAAATTGTAATTTTCCTGAAGTAATTAATAGCAAAAATAAAATCAGCTATTAAATAAAGGTACAATAGTAATATGCGTTCGCATTTGCATTATTTATTTATTTTTACTTTGCAAAAAATTTAGTGCCCCAAATGGTTTCTTGAACCCGGGCGCCTTCATAGACAAAGGCCGGCACTGCTGAAAATCCCCTTCTTTCAGTCGTTAATAATCCAGGATCAGTTTTTTTTTTCTTCCCATGCTAAACGTTTCTTGATCATTTTCTGAGCTAGAAAAACTCTTCGAAATTCTGTGTTTGTCTTTCTTGGATTTATTTTGCTATTTCTTATTAGAATTTTATCACTTCTTGGTCTAGTTTTCCGTTTGCGCTTACAATTCCTTTTCTTTTTGGGGAACGATGATCCGGAATCTTGAAATGTTCATAAAATTCTTGAAACACTTGATTTTCTACACCAGCTGCCATAGCTATATCTCTCACAGTCATACAAATATGCTCATTAAGAGTGATTATTTTAGGGCGTTTCCACGGAATAATATTCATCTTTGAACAAGCAAATGTGTTACACGGAAGGCAAAATTATAACCACCAGCTGCCACGCTGAAAGGCTCACATCTGAACTACTGATACACTAAAATCAGTCAAACGGTAAATCATAGTCAAGGTCGATACGTCACACTACCTCTAGGCAGATATAAACTAGTTCGTGGCGGTTCGGGATATCACTGGTAATCACATATCAATTCAGACACGAGAAACATGTTTGTCCCAATTAATTCTAATAGTACCTCTCTCTCTCTCTCTCTCTCTCTCTCTCTCTCTCTATATATATATATATATATATATATATATATATATATATATATATTTTGAAAATCGTTGTTTTCTAACTTTGTATGCTTATAGAAAATGTTACATTTCACAAATTGTAAACTCTTACCTATAATTTTAAAGATAATTTAATGCTGATTTCAATACAAAAAGCAGAACTCAAATATTTTCAATACAAAAAAGTTATTCTTACTTTAATCTGAATAATAAACACAGTGATGAAGTTGATTGTAACTTCTAACTTTCCTGACCAATCACTGTTCTTATTCTGGGAACCAATAAAATGTTAATAACTGCCAGAAGAAGAAGGCATCATGTTATAAAGTTGGAACAGGTCATTATTGTGCTTTTTTCTATAGAAGGAAGACTATTTTTTTTGTAATCAAATCACAAGTAAAATTTTGTTTAGAATTTTAATATTTAGTAGGAACTGTTGTAAATATTTCTATTATTTAGTCATGAAGCAATGCCATCAAATAAAAGAATAGATTGGACACTTAGAAAGAAAACTAAAATTGTTGTGTTACATGAATGTGGTCTTTCCAATGCTGAAATTGCAAAAGAGGTGGGTAGTTCAGTAACTACATATGGCGTCCGAAAGTTTTATTTACGATACCAGGAGACAAATTCAATAAAAAACAAAGCAGGAAATGTCTGAAAAAGGTACACCGCATCTGTTCATGACAGAAGAATAAAAAGACTATGTCTCCATGATCGAAGAATGTCATCAGCAGCCACCAGAAGTAAATTCAATGATGCTGGCATTCATGTTAGTTCAAGAACAATCAAAGGAAGATTATTAAATGTTAGACTAAGAGGTAGAATTCAAGAAAAAAAATTTACAGCAGTGTATAAAAAGATTACAGTGGACAAAAGAACACATTAATTGGCCAGATAATCAGTGGTTACAAGTTATATGGAGTGATGAAACAAAGATATTGTTATTTGGTAACGATGGCGAAAATAGGTTAGATGTAGAATAGGAGAAAAGCTACATCCTAACTGCATTCAGGAAAATATGAAGAACTCTAGTGTAATGATTTGGTCATGCATGCCAGCAAACGGTATTGGTCTCTTTCATGTTATCGATGGGACATTAAATGCAAGAAAATACATTAACACTATTCTAGAACCAAAACTTACACTTTCCATCAGTGATCTCTTTCCCAACAACGCACCATTTATTTTTCAGCAGAATTCAGCTCCTTGCCATACAGCAAAAATATCGAAAGTGTGATTTAGTACAAAGAGCATTGAATTGTTATCATGGTCAGGAAACAGTCCTAAACTCAAAATTATTGAGAACTTATGAGACCGTTTGAAAACTCTTATATATATGAAGCGTTCATCAAATAAAAGAGGATTATTTGAGTCTATAATTGTTTCCTGGTATCAAGCAATAAGAAGGAAGAGCTTAAAACTGTCGTCAGCTCAATGAAATATCAGTATTAAGCTGAAATAAAAAAAATAATGGATACCTTACTAAACACTAATAACTCACTGCAGTCATCAGCATCTAATGTATCTCGATAATTATTGCCTCTCAACTTTTTTTGTATTGCAAATATTTGAATTTTGATTTTGGTATTGAAATTAGCATCAAATTCTCTTTAAAATGATATGTAAGTGTTTCCATTTTGTGAAACATTACAATTTCTATAAGCATACAAAGTTAGAAAACATTAAAATTTTCAAAAGTGTCCACAACTTTGGCCACCACTGTATGTATATATATATATATATCAAAAAACAGTTTGGCTGAGTACGCTTTCTGAATTTAGTTCCCTTGTCTAAGTAGTGATTCCGGGTAAATATTCTTTCGAATGTTTATGTTTTTTAAACATAAATGCAAGGAATATCATTTTATCGTTATTTTAATGTTGAAGTAATAAAATCTTTAAATTATTCCTGTGATGAGTAAGTTTACATTATCTTGTCATTAAAATAATAAGATATGTCATAAGGTGTGAGAACGTTTGACAAATTATATAATTACCTGCTTATCATGATATGATAGACAAATCAAACACATATTCCTCCATTTATTTTCATGACTGTTGCAATAGAGCCAGCCAAGTTTTTTCAAATGAATTAACAACTATTACAATTATCCAAGAGAAAAAGTGGCATTATTTAATTCTCAGGCACCACAAATCTGAAATTGACAACAATTCTGAAAAAAATTACCATGAAAATATTTGTTTTTATGATAATTGTTCATTTTATAGAAGTGCATAACTCATGCGTATTTTATTTTTCCTCGAGGGGCGGCGACAGAATGTAGGTAATAGAGCAATTGCCCACCTGCCGCTGCAGCTGGCGAAAAATTGATAGTTTCGTCGGCAAAAAATCTTCAGTGTTTCGAAAGGGAGGTGTGGAGAGATGAATATCAAAGATGCTGATAATTTAAATGTTGTCTTAAAGCTATTACATGTGAGCAGTCGAAATAGGCGAATTTTTCCCGAATATGACGCCCCGGGGAAAAGCACTTAAGGTTTGAGAATTTTGAACATATATGTCTGTTGTCATCCATTCAGCCTGCAGTTTGTACTGCATTTGACAGAATAACCGATGTAGAGACAAAGTGAATCAAATGTTGCGTTTTGTCGGCTGCTTTTAGTCAGTCGACTAAGGAATCGATACGATGGCTGAAATGTTTATGAATTTTAACATTTATCGACTGTCTTGATCATTTTTCAATGAAATTGTTAGGAAAAATGAGTTAGTTTATTGTTATTAGAAATACAGTTTTACATAAAACCGGATCTTTCGGATAATGCGACAAATGCATAGACACCTTTCGACTTGTTTCCACCTAGATTCAAATTTTACTGATCTTTTAAGGAGCGATGCTTTATTTGTCCAATCATTTCTTTTCGCAGCAATAAATTTTCAAAAATTTACAATTTATTGTATTTTACTTTATTTCCTTTTCTAGTAGATGGCTAAGGTCAACGTGCTAAAAACTGAGACAAATGCTGTCACCACTCTCTTGTACAGCAAGTTTGCTAATTGCTTTATTGTTGTTGTCAAATGATATGAATTCAGCATAAACCAGAGGTGAAAGTAAAATGTGTAAACAGAAATTAAATTTACGCAATTATAAAATATCCGCTTTTTGCTCTTAATTTATTATACCACAGTTATTTCCCCAATAAAATATTACCGAATGTAATTTGACGACAGAAAGAATATGTGGCATAATAGGCTATTATCTACAGTTAAAGGATTTATACAAGAGCGCAATTGACAGTGACAACAATTCATTGAATGAGTTTATTCTAGGATTATTCAGATATATTCAATATTATAAGAAATCCTAATGTTATTTTTTTCCCTTCTGTTATTCACTTTAGGACAAAAACTGTATTATTCCAAATATTTATTTTAATGGCGTTTGGATAAACATGTCTTGTTACAATGACGATTAATTAAAAAAAATTGATTGAATTTTCATATACACTGGTGTGCAAAACTTAAGCAACAATGCAAATTTTAAGCAGATAGCCAAGGAATTACAGAAAAGGAGTTCTTCAGATCAGTACAATGAACACGTAATTCAAGAGAAAGGTCAGGCGTATGCAAATATCAGGAACAAAACGTCACAGGCGACGTGAGCGTACGCAAAATACGTGCGGAAGGCGCGCGCAGCTCAACACTACAATAAAAGGAAGGACGGAGACACAATTAAAGGCATTCGCTGCAAGTGCACGTGAGTTAATTCGTGAAATATGGCTAGCAGAAATCACCTGGACGATTTCACATGTGGAAGAATGATCGGAAAGCTGAAGGAGGGGCGTAGTGTGACCAGTGTAGCTGAAGAGTTCGGAATCAACAAAAGTATCATTTCGCGCACTTAGAAAGCCTTCCAAACCACAGGTACAGATGTGAAAAAGGGTGGTGGTGGCATCCCCAGGAAAACAACTGCAGTGGATGACCGACATATCGTCCTGCAGGCGAAAAGAACCCGAAACCAGTCAGCAAGCGCCATTGCTCAGCAACTGTGTGCAGCAACGGGGCGACAAGTGTCGCGTTTTACTGTGTCCAGATGCCTTCACAAAGGTGGCCTATTCGCCCGCCGTCCGGAACGCTGCATCCCTTTGACAGTTTCCCACCGGCGGCACCGTTTAGAGTGGTGCAGAGAGCACAAAAACTGGACATCTCATCAATGGAGTCATGTCTTCTTTACAGATGAGAGTCGTTTTAGCGCCACAAGCGATTCCCAACGCCAGTTGATTTGGAGAGAGGTTGGGATACGGTTTCATCCCAGTAACATCACGGAAAGAGACCGTTTCGGTGGTCCTGGAGTCGTCTGGGGAGGCATTATGATGAACGGGCGGACTTAGCTCCACGTTTTCGACAGAGGTTCTGTAACTGGAGATCGCTATTGTCAGGAGGTGATCCTTCCCCATGTGCGTCTGTTCCGAGGTGGCATTGCATCAGACTTCGTTTTTATGGATGACAATGCACGGCCACGCAGGACTCATGCTGTTGAGGACCTCCTGGAAAGTGAAGATATCACTCGAATGGATTGGCCGGCGTGCTCTCCTGATTTAAATCCGATAGAACATGTGTGGGATGCTTTGGGGAGATGCCTTGCGGCACGATTACATCCTCCTGGGAACACCCGACAACTTAAACAGATGCTTATTCAGTAATGGGCACTCTTACCTCAAGAACTGTTGGACAATCTGGTGCTGAGTATGGGGAGACGGTGCGAAGCAACCATTGCAGTAAGGGGAGGGCATATCCCATACTAAGGAACATCTGCTTGCAGTTCTTCCTCTTGGACAGACAATCATGTGTAACGATACTATGAGTTCAATAAAGCCTTTTTTTGTTTGATTCCATACTGTATGCATTGTATTCATTTCTGCGCAACTATGCTTTCGTCATTCTTTCAGAACAAAATGCTGTATCTCATTTCTGAATTTCATGTCTCTCAGATGATTTCTCGTGAAGTTATGGCAAAAAACATACCTGTTGCTTAAGTTTTGCACACCAGTGTATATCACAATAAAAAAAAAACTTCTTAAAATCGAGCAAGGGGGAAAAAAATTTCTTTTATAGAGCATTTAAGCTCGTACTAATTTGAAGAGAAAAGTTCTCAAAAATAATCTCCCGCAATTAGAAAATGTAAACAAGCGGATTCGAATTTAAGAACAGATTTCTTGTCTTTGAATAAATTCATTTCAGAATAAGAATTCCATACATTCACATTTTCCAGTTAAAATTTTTTATTTACAAATCTTTTTAAGCAACTTTTTTATAAAACGTCAAAACAAAATCGAAGGCATAAAACGTTAATTATTTTTCAAAAAAGAAATGCATTGAATATTTTTTTCGGTCTATGAAAATTTTCATCGCAGATCCGTTTAGAAAAGTAATTATTGTGTTAAATAGACACGAAGTTAATAATTCCTGCTGCAGTCTTGGAGAGTTCTAATTTTGAGTACAGCAAATTCTGTAAAAACATTATTCTTGGAGACAATTGAACATTAGGCAACGTTTAAAACAGGTTGGAATCTCCAGGCACACTTGGCCACTCTTTTTCAGTGCAGAGGGAAAGGACAACTTAATGTGAATGCCAGTTATTTGAAAATAAATTACAGCTGATAAAATTCAATCTATTCCTTGTTATTATATTTAGAGTCCGTCGTCATTTTTTCTATATCTCATTAGATAATGAAAACTTCAAAAGGGCTGTTTTTTGATTTCAAGAAGGAAAATTGGAGGTAAAAATGAAAGCCTCTTACCATGTGAAATTTCGATGGAGACATGCACCGGTTAATGGAAATCATGGGTTATTCTCGCTTTTTCTGTTAAATGTGTGCCGACTTTTTCCAGTATCTCTAAATTAATCGCAAATACATATTAAAAGGTAGTCTATTACATCTTCCCTTCAGGGTTAAATCGATGAGACACTGGATTTGTGCAATATAAGATGAAAGGTGGAGGAAAGAAGAAATGCAACAAGGAGTTCTCCCAGGAACTTCTAGTTAAAAAAGTCATTCCTTGAACATAAATATTAAACTTGATGCAAAAGAAAAAAAAATCTACATTTGGATAAAAATTTCAGATATGGCATTTCTTTATAGTTTTCTTGTAGTTAATTAAACATTTCCCCAAAGAATATTCAAATATTGTAATAGGTTTCTAATTTTTAAAAAAGATCCAAAACAATGTAGTTTTTTTTTTGTTTGTTTTGTTTCAGTATCCTAATATTTTGCTATCCGAAATCATTATGTAGATTTCAGATAAAAGACTTTTAACAAATACAACTTTTTCCTATGCTTTCCTCAAGTATTTTTCATTATTAAGTGCCATTTATTTGGAATCTTTTATTAAGTTTTTTAAAAGTACATGTTAAAATTATTAGGATGAATTAGTAAATATCTTACACATTTTGAAGATTGTTCCAATTTTACCGTCCTAAGCCGAAAAGTATGAATGGAATCTGTGTAATTTTAAACAAGTTTGTGATCCAGTAATTATCCCTTTTATTATATATATATATTATCAGTTATATCAAATGAAGATTTTTTCTTCTTCTTTTAAATGTGAAAGAATTCAATTTTTAGGAAATTCGTTTGATACTTTTATCTAATTTCAAAGAAGTTTCCGTTGGCATGAAATGTTATTGGAATAATGAATGCATGTCCTACCAGCGTAACTTAGCCGACATATTGAAATCTGGGTTGAGGAGATTAATATAGTTAAAAATAATTTTATAGTTAAAAGTAATTATGGTAATAAAGCTGTTCAGTTGATGGTAATTTTAAGTTTTGTCAATTTTCATGTTTTGAAGCTATTTTCGTATTTTATAACATAATTTTGGCACTGCAATTTCTGTTTTCAAGTCAAACGTTTTTAATTGTTACCTTTTAAAGCACATTATACTTATGTCAACCCTTTTTAAACAACTGGAATGTTAAAGAATTTTACAATATATGAATACTTCTGTGTGTAATTATTATTTTAAAAAGAAATTAGAGTTGTTTTAGTTTGAAGACTTAAAGATACAAACTATTTATATTTGGAATAATATTTATATTTAGAAAAATAAAAATAAAAATATTTATATTTAGAAATTTATTAGAAAAATATTCCTCTCAAAAAAATTTGGTTATAGAGAAATAGTAATTTTATTTTGAATAGATATTTATTAGTTTCACCGAAAATAACAGCAACAATCCAAAGAAGTTCCCCTCAGGTGCACATTTTCTTCAATTGTGAATGACGCAACCCTAGTGTTTGTTCTTCTTCCCAGTTTTTCCTCCATTTGAGTTTTCGCTTTCTATTTTTCTTCCCTCGAGGGAGCTCACATGAGAAGCTGTTGCCGCTAGCTTCTCATGGATAACCCTCACATGTTGACCCTTTAGACTGGTGGTGCATTTAGGTCCCTGATGTATTAATCGGCCGGTATACTAGCCGCATGGCTGGTATGTTCAAGGGTATCAATTTAAGGGTGGTCAACATTCGCGGAAGTGGCCTGAGCGTATAGGTCCTGGCAAGCACCAAGGTAGCCACCATAGAGTTGAAATAGTGATATATCAGCTCTACCGAGACTGGGAATGTCCAGAATCGGGAATTGTCTTCCCTTGTGCCATCGGGATCCAAATTTTAGTTCCAATTGCATGGTTACTTTTTTCGAGTGTTAACGTCTCTTTATTTTTTTAAAATTTTATTCTGAAACACTGTAAACTATGTCTGCAATCCTGATACACAAAACAATTGTTAGCATGGTTGGTGAACCGAAACATATCAAGAAACGTTCTTGTTGAAGTTTCCTCGGCTGAGCAAGCTAATAAAATTGTGCAATTATCGGAAATCATGAAATATCAGTCATTCCATAAAATTCGCTCAACGTTTCTCGTAGCATTGTCTCTGAAAGGGACTTGCAAAACGGTTAAAATCTTCTATTTTAGACCCAAAATATCAGCACATTGGAAAGAATTAAAATTAAAGAGCACTAATTGCAGTGGAAATCATTCAGCTTTCTCTAAATCCTGTCCACGTTGGATTCAAGAGAGTGAAATCCAAAATGTAAGAATAACACAAAATCTATCATTCCCCGAATCCCGTAAAAGAGACACAAATAGAACCCTCAAAAGTGGTTAATCTTTCGCATCTGTTCTAAAATCTTCCCTCACATCTACAGATATGCAGACTAAAATATCTCTTGTCAAAATACCTGCTTCTTTGACAAGGGATGATGTCATTTCTGTCCTGCATGTCCAAACAGTTGGGCTTGTAAAACATTCCAAGCTACTAAGGCAAATTATTTACCTAATAAAAGTAATATGTCCCAGACTAGTATTTCTATCATATCATCTCAGATTCATTCATCATCCAGAGCGATTTCTATAGCTGGCCTATATTCAGATAATTCGTCTTTATTAAAATTCCATGTACCTCTCCTAAAGGCTTAAGTAAGCAAAAAAGGTCAAAAGAGAGGGAAAAAATGATAACAAAAAGGCCGCCAAGAAAGGCAAAGATACATCCAAACATTTGAAGAAACAAACAATATATTTGCAAGACTTTATTAAAAAATCCAACAATACTGAAAAAGTAAGATGTGATGAATCTCTATAGGAGAACTCATCCGAGGGTGGTTCAATGTCACTACTCCACCACTCTCTCTAAAGAGCAGTTAGTATTTTAGTTTCTCCACAAATTTTCTTCCTTCTTTAGTTCCGGGTTATGGATACACTCGTTTCTTGGAACTGTCGTGGAATGAATTAGAAAAATTCTGATCTCAAAGATATAATTAATTCTTATCAACCTGCTTGCAATAGACGTTTTTAAAATTTAATGACACAATTTTATTATATGACTATCATGTTCTCCATAAAGCCAATGCTGGCGAAAGAGCTTCAGGAGGAATTGCTCTCTTTATTTCGAATTCTGTGTCTTCACGTCCATTAGTCTTGAACACTTCATTACAAGCTGTTGCAGCCCGAATCCACAAGTATTTTCTGATTACTGTTTGCTGTCTTTACCTACCACTAAACACATATATTGATCAGTCTAATCTAAATAATCTTGTTTCTTAACTTCCTGAATCTTTCATTATTCTAGGTGATTTCAACAGCCACAATCATCTATGGTGAAACAATAACACTAACAGCAGAGGTTGTCAGATAGAACAGCTTTTGGACGATCAGAACCTTTGTCTATTTATCAGTGATGAGCAGACTTATTTTCATACAAAGACAAAAACTTTTCATGCAGTTGATCTAGCAATATATTATCCATTCATCCAAGATTTACATAACAGTGACAATTTTTCCTTAGTATGATACGATAATAGACGCCATCACTCGTCTACTACTCCCAGATATAAATTTGATGCAACCAACTGGATCAAATTTCCTTCATTAGTCAATATAACTGAGTAAATGGTGATAACATTAACATAAATACTGCAGTTGCTCAGATTACACAGGTTCAGATAATTGCAGCGAATGCTTCAATTCCTAAAACTTCTAGAAAATTTAGGAGACAGCGCAAGATATGGTGGAGTAATGATTGTCAGATATCATATAAGATGCAACTAAAAGCCTGGGATACATTCCATAGGTGCCTTACTAATAAGAATTTCTTTTGCTTTAAAAAAGCAAAAGCCAATTTTAGGCGTGGCAAACGGGATTCGTGGAAGAAATATGTGAGCTCCATCAGCACTACACATTCCATCAAACAATTTTGGAATAAGGTTAAAAAAAATACTTGGAATAGTTCTGAGTCATACGATTCAAATCTTGCTTAAAAATAATGCTCTAGTAAATTCTTTGCGAAATATAGCTAACTCGACATCTTTAACTTTCACTGACACAAGTAGTAGTAAGTATCACACAAATACATTCCAAAACTATAAAATTTTAATGGAAAAATAAAATTACAAACTTCAATAGATGCTTTGTAAAACAGTCCATTAATATTCTATGAATTTAAAACTTGCCTCAAAAGTGTACACAAATCTTCACCTGGCCTGATATAATTTATGATATGCTTAAATATTTTTCTGAAGCTTCTCTTAAAAACTCACTCTGTCTATATAATAGAATTTGTCACGAACAACATTTTCCCACTACCTGACAAGAAGCAACCCGTCATACCCATTCTGTAACCTGGTAAAAATCCCTCGAACCTTTCTAACTATAGACCGATTGCCCTGACCAACTGTTTATTCAAGCTGTTGGTAAAAATTGTTAATCGCAGACTTGTATACTATTTGGAACATAACAAAATGTTAAACATTTTTCAAAGTGGCTTCAGGTGAGGACGATCACCTGAAGCCACTTTGAAAAATGTACAACCTGTTGATTCCGGAAACTGATGTGTGAAATGTTTTTCTCCGTAGAAAACATTTAGTGGCTATTTTCTTTGATATCGCAAAATCCTATGAGATAGTTTGGCGCTTTGACATCATGAAAGACCTCTATAATTGCAATTTAAAAGCTGATATAATTTAAAACTTACTTTTAAACTTACCTTTCTTTATCCAAAACTTCCTGAAGTTAAGTATTTTCAGATTTAAGTTGGGTTCAGAATTTTCTGATGTTTTTGTACAAGAGGAAGGAGTTCCCCAGGGAAATGTCTTGAGTGTGACTCTTTTTGTTTTAAAAATTAATGCCATTTTACACCATTTACCTTTATTTGCGAAAGGCCATTTATATGTTGACGAACTTTATATTTCTTGTTCTGGGGATAGTATGGCTTTTATTGAAAGGAAACTTCAAATTGCAATCAATCAACTCACAGTTTTGTCTGATAAGAATGGATTTTCATTCTCTTCTGAAAAAACAAACTGAGAAACGCAGCTTCCATCCTGAACCAGATATTTACATAAAAGGTCATCCTGTTAAAGTACTTGATGAGGTTAAATTTTTGAATTTGGTTTTTGATAAAAAGCTTACGTTTTCCTCTCAAGTAATTTACTTAAGAAAAAAATGTGAAAGATTTTTGAATATTTTAAAGATTCTTTCCAACACCTCATGTGGTGCTAATCGTTTATCTTTACCTCGCACCTACAGAGCAATAATTTTATCGAGACTTGACTATGGATGCAATGTCTATGGTTCGGCATGGCACAGTATTATCTAAAAATTAGACAATGTCCATCATGCTGCTCTTAGATTGTGTTCTGGGGCATTTAGAACTTCACCTGTACTAAGTTTGTATATATAGAATGTAATGAGCCTTCTTTATACATCAGTCGGCAGATACTGTCACACCATTACTATTTTAAAATTATATCAAATCCTGGTCATCCCTATTATAATTTTAACCAAAGTCGGCTTTTACAGCACCTTCAGATTGCCCGACCACCATAATACTATTATTCTTTGAGAGAATGACTTGTTTAGTTTCAGAACTATATCTAGAAAAGGTGCAAGTGGTCTCTCAGCAATCATTTCTCTTACCACCCTGAAAGTCTCATGGTATCCAATACTTGAATCTCTTTCAACATTTTGACAAACAAAACACTACAGATATCATTTATCAGCAAATCTTTGCTGATCCTTGTCAAAAATACCACAAGTACAAACCAATTTTTACAGATGGTTCTAGAAGTTTCGAACATACTTCTTATGCTTGCATCGTTTCAAATTGTACAATAGCTTATAAAATTCGTTCATTTTGTTCCATTTTTACAGATTGTTCTGCAGATGGCTATATAATATACACCGATTCACTGAGCACTCTGGAATTCCTATCATCTTTACATGCTCGCAACCATCCTTTGCTTTTCAACACTTTAAACTAGTAAGACAAATTTATCTGGAAGGCCTTTAAAATTATTTTATGTTGGGTCTTCGCACATGTGGGAATTTTGGGAAAAGAAAAGGCTGATATGGCAGCTAAATTGGCTACTACTTTCTTCCCAACACAGATTCCTCTTTCTGGTTACAAGAAATATATATGTCACATTTTGCTATCCAAATGGCAAATTAAATGGGACGTCAGCCTCATACAATTAGCCTACAATAGATCTTTGGCCCACTTTCCACAGCAGAAAACTGAACAATTTTAACCAGGTTGAGAACTCGATTCACTCACCGACATTTGTCGATAGGGGAGACAACACCATTTTGCTCAATTTGTAACAGTGCTATGTCTTGTAGAATGCCCATGGTTTCCTTAACAGCGTCTTACATTTTTTCAGAAATGATTCACCCTGATTTGGGCGAATTGCTTTCCAAAACTCCACATGTTAATCTTTTTAGTTTTTAAAAAAAATATTGGTTTTTACAATCATATATAAACATTAGCCACACTTTTTAATACTGCGCCATACCTTACATCATTGTTGAGCTTTTTCATGACTCACATTCTTACGCTTTTAGATTTTGCAGACGTTACATGTTTTGAATTTAATATAAATTGATACAAATACTTTAATTCCATGAATGTGGCGCAGCTTAGCCAAAGATGGCTTTCGTGCCATAAAACACAAACAAACTCAAACTCTTTAGAACTTTAAAATTTGATTTGATTGATTTCGGTTCATGCAATTTCCAATAGCATCAATTTAATAAACATAAATTAAATTCTTATTGTATATATTATAATATCTATAGCTGAATTCTCAGGTTGAATAATAAGTTAATAATTATCTTTGTTTGTTTCAGCTATTATCTCATTTTATTATAAAATTTAAATAATGAGACAATTCATTTCCATTATCAAGGCGGCATATTTAATTTGAGATTATGTTATTGATTCTCCATTTTCTATTGTCGCCCAAAATTCGGTCGTGCAATTCGTATTCTCCGATATCATACAAATTGAGAATAAAATTATTTATTATAATTAAATTATATTAAATACTAAATTACCTTGATATAAGTGTGAATTGTGTTATTTTAAAGTAAAATTAGAGAAATATTTTGTCCTCTCCATCGGTGATGTTTTGTGGGAAAATTTCTGCCTCCGTTTTCAGCAAACAATTATGATGTGAATCTATTTTGACTAAGAATTACAAACCGCTAAAGGACTTTAGTTTTAATTTCATATGTTGATTCATTTGCTCATAAATACTATATTCCTATTACTTTCAGTTGGCTTAATAATAGCTTGTTAATTAAGGAAACTCATTATGAGAAATGGTTTGACTAGTAAAATAAATCCTTCTCGAATTGTAAATTATTTTCAAGCGTTATTTACTCCATTTTATTTCTGTTTTTAAATAGCATTTCATAGAAGGAACCTTTACCTAATGAAAGTAGAGAAAATAATTTTCTTTATCTGAAGCTTAAACAGAAATTTCATATAAGCACTTAAAAGGCATGGGGAGATGAATTTTACAGAAACAAAATTTAGCAACAATTTCAGGCATAATGGTACAATTGGAAACAATAATGTGCTAACTCACAAAAAATGATATTATATTGGTCAACATTAGGATCACGTGCAACATTTTCAATGTGCGGCCCTTCCTTTTGTATCGACCATTTTTTTGTGCGGTATTCATATTCCTTAGTCTATAAGTGAAATTTTGGCTTCCTTGGTTGCAGCTGCCTCCAAAAAGTTAAAGTCCTTCCTGTACTTCAACAAACTGACTTGTCAGCAAACTAATAATTTAATTATTCACTTCAATTGGTGCTGCATCAATTAATTATTAGGATACTATTAAAAATGTCAATGCTTTTATATATATATATATATATATATATATATATATATATATATATATATAAAAATATCCACTATTCTATTTTTAACCAGTGTCTCTTCCAAAAAAAATTATGAGTGCAAAAAGGCACTTTCATTTTTATCCAGTAGAATTTTTTTTTTCCTTCGGAATTCTTAAGATGCCAATAACAGATACCTATGATGCAATACAATGAATATTCCAGGCAACTTTTAATAATTTTTATTAATAGTTAAGAATTTAAAAAAAAATTTGAATGAGCTTTAAGTATGGAATGAAGTAAGTATACTAAACTTTTCATAGTATGACTTAACAGAATTAGAAAAACAAACCTTGATTTTAAGGTAAACAGCATTGGAAATTTATTTCATCCGATGCATTTATTTATAAAAAAAATGACATTTAAACGCTTTTATGTAACAACCTTGTATGATTTGTTATCAGAAAAATCAATTCAAATACTTGTATGTAAAACAATATTATCATTGTATGATTTGTTGAGTAAGGCATATTCTTTTCAAGTGCTATTAGTTCTAGCATCTTAAAATGAAACTGAGACTTTTATTTTCAAATAACAGTAAATTCATAAATCTTTCTAGTGAAAACATTTTAAATTTATTTACAATTCTGCTATACTTTATGTCTGAATAAAACTGGTAAACTTGATGGTAAACTTGATTTATCGATAAAACATTAAATAACATTGGAATAATAACTAATTTATTTCATACATCTAGATGAGAGATTCTTGAAATTTCATTCAACAATTTGTGAAGAATCGAATGAATGTATTGAAGCTATAATACATTCAATGTTGATGAATATATTAGTCCATAGAGTCTGTGTTATTAAACATTCATTAATTAAAATGAAACTGTTTATATATTTGACATAATGAATACTTCACCTTATGCCACGACTTCTGTGTTGTTAATCTATGATGCTTTGAACAATCCATTTCATTTAAATTAAGACAGAGAATGAATGTGATACCCTCCCTGAGCAGTTAGCAAACGTAATTGCTAGATTTTTCTTTGCAGAACATACATAAATTTTTTTTTCTAGATTTATTTCAAAGATGTTTGACATTTTTTTTTTAGTATAAAGATGACCTAGATCATTGGTTTATGGTTATATGTCTTTTCTGCATTTCTTCTACGTATTTCTTACTTGATTATATGACACTGGCAAATCTCCACTTATGTCTTATAACCAAGACTACATTATGAATTTAATTGGTTATTTAAATCATATTAATCAAAAAAAATTTGATTCACGGACAGCTGAAACATAAATGAAATTCATTGTAAGCATTTTAAATGTTGCGATAAAATGGAACCTAAAAATGATTAAAAGTTCATAAGGATATAAATACAAATTTATAATATTTTTTGATAACATTTTTTAAATTCAGTAAGTTATTTAGTTTATTCAAATAAGCAGGTTATAGATATGAATTCTTTATAACTTATGATTTCAAATTATTTAAAAATTATAGGTTTTCCATATAAAAGAATTTCATATGCATTTCCCGAAAACAAGAATAACCAAATCAAATCAACAGGAATGGTTTGTTTCATTTTCATACAGTATATTATGGAACATAAATAGCAACTTACACATTTCTAACAAGCTGTTTATTAAATGCTCTACAAAAACAAAGTCTAAGATACAAAGCAACAATGTTTACAAGATAAATATGCTGCGATTTACAAATAAACATTAATAGAAAAAATTTTTAAGTTAAAAGTACTCATTTGAGGAACAATATGGTTTTTAATAAAAAGAAACAGGATCTATATTTCCATACAAATGCAATTTCAAGGTGACTCAACTAACAAATGACGCTTTTCTCTCTCAAATGCCAAAAGTGTAATGGATTCTCCGATCTTTAGAGAAAAGAGACACTAGTATTAAAGGTACATTCGTATATTGATGTGTATCCCGATTCAATCCACAGAGCACAGGGAAAATGTCACTGAACGTTTCTCTTTTGATTAGAAACAACGTTGTGACTCGAATGGGGGAAAAATAACTTTTTATTATTTCTATTAATATTTAATTTTAAATCGCTATATTTTAATCTTGTAAACATGCATTATATCGTTTAGGATTCTTCATTAACAGTTTGCTTAATATTGTTCGAAATTTAAATCAAAACTAGTTATAAATGCGGATGTAAACATTAATGATTTTGTTGTGTAATGTATTTGTTTGATATTTATGTTGTATGTTCCGTTTCATTCTTGCTGATTTTAATTTGGTTGCTATAATGTTCTTACGCTTTGCACTATTTAAATGCCCATTAAATCCTTTTATATGCCAAATCCATAATTTTTAAATAGCGTGAGGCGATAAAGAAAATTGATTTATATTTGTATAATCTAAATGTATTGTTGAATCCAAAAATTTATCTAAAAAAAATGTGTGTTTAACTCTTATGAAGTCTTACACATTTTTAGTTTCAATTTTATTTTGATATTTAACTTGGTTACAATAATACACATTCCATTTATGATTCGGTTATCGAGAAATTAAATTCAAAAATGAGCGTACGCAAAACACGTGCGGAAGACACGCGCAGCTCAATACTACAATAAAAGAAAGGACGGAGACGCAATTAAAGACATTCGCTGCAAATGCAAGTGAGTTAATTCGTGAAATATGGCTAGCAGAAATCACCTGGACGATTTCACACGTGGAAGAATGATCGGAAAGCTGGAGGAGGACGCAGTGTGACCAGTGTAGCTGAAGAGTTCGGAATCAACAAAAGTATCATTTCGCGCACTTAGAAAGCCTTCCAAACCACAGGTACAGATGTGAAAAAGGGTGGTGGTGGCATCCCCAGGAAAACAACTGCAGTGGATGGCCGACATATCGTCCTGCAGGCGAAAAGAACCCGAAACCAGTCAGCAAGCGCCATTGCTCAGCAACTGTGTGCAGCAACGGGGCGACAAGTGTCGCGTTTTACTGTGTCCAGATGCCTTCACAAAGGTGGCCTATTCGCCCGCCGTCCGGAATGCTGCATCCCTTTGACAGTTTCCCACCGGCGGCACCGTTTAGAGTGGTGCAGAGAGCACAAAAACTGGACATCTCATCAATGGAGTCACGTCTTCTTTACAGATGAGAGTCGTTTTAGCGCCACAAGCGATTCCCAACGTCAGAGAGGTTGGGACACAGTTTTATCCCAGTAACATCACGGAAAGAGACCGTTTCGGTTGTTCTGGAGTTGTCGTCTGGGGAGGCATTATGATGAACGGGCGGACTGAGCTCCACGTTTTCGACAGAGGTTCTGTAACTGGAGATCGCTATTGTCAGGAAGTGATCCTTCCCCATGTGCGTCTGTTCCGAGGTGCCATTGGATCAGACTTCGTTTTTATGGATGACAATGCACGGCCACGCAGGACTCATGCTGTTGAGGAGCTACTGGAAGTGAAGATATCACTCGAATGAAGATCCATTCGAGTGAAGATATCACTCGAATGGATTGGCCGGCGTGCTCCCCTGATTTAAATCCGATAGAACATTTGGGGAGACGCCTTGCGGTACGATTACATCCTCCTGGGAACACCCGACAACTTAAACAGATGCTGATTGAGGAATGGGCACTCTTACCTCAAGAGCTGTTGGACAATCTGGTGCTGAGTATGGGGAGACGGTGCGAAGCAACCATTGCAGTAAGGGGAGGGCATATCCCATACTAAGGAACATCTGCTTGCAGTTCTTCCTCTTGGACAGACAATCATGTGTAACGATACTATGAGTTCAATAAAGCCTTTTTTTGTTTGATTCCATACTGTATGCATTGTATTCATTTCTGCGCAACTATGCTTTCGTCATTCTTTCAGAACTAAATGCTGTATCTCATTTCTGAATTTCATGTCTCTCAGATGATTTCTCGTGAAGTTATGGCAAAAAACATACCTGTTGCTTAAGTTTTGCACACCAGTGTACTATCATATTAAGTAGCGTGTTTTATGTGCAGAAGTAGGTATATAATCAAAAATTTAAGATCTAGGTCATATTTATTTTTAAAAAATAGGAAAATGATATTTAAATTAAAGTAAAAAATTAAAATTAAATTTTTTACAAAGAAATAATTTTCAATCACATTGTTTACTAACTGCTCAAGTAAAGTCTCTCTCCTTCAATTCTGTTTGTATCCAATATCGATGAAACTGGCTGATAAAAAATTGAATCAGATCATTGCAATCGAAATAGACTAGGAACATGTGAAAACATTCGCTGTATGGCAACGCAAGCCAAATTACCATTTCATTAGGGTTGCTTTGCTGAATGCATTTTGAGATGAGTGGTTTTTAATTAGCTCAGAATTAAGTGTTTGATATTTGAGACGATTGTACTGTGTACCAATATATTCATGAATATTAAATAGCTTCAATATACATATATATAAAATTTTGGAATGTGAATGAATTGTAATAATCGATTAAAAGTTTTGTTGCAAAGTATTTTTCTTCCTTTACTGAAAGATGACATGCAGAAGCGTCAAATGGCAATTGCGCCCCCTTTTAAAAATAATAGAATTCGCAAACTTCCCCAGTTTCCCTCCAACTTTATTTTTTTTTTAAATAAGATTCTAAAGAAAATTAAATAATAATATATACATCCTTTTTGAATCCTTCAAATGAGCACTCATGTTATCCAACCTACATTTATGTGATAGAAAGTTGAGCAGAATTATTCTTTAAAAATATGAGATTTGATTAAGAGTTCGATTAAGAATGAAATTCAAATTATTTCACAGATAACTCTAAAATACACATTTAAGCTACATTACCAATGAATAACAAACTAATTTCTGCACATGTTTTTATCCGGAAACTATATAAAATTCCTTTTCATGAAATGCACCTCGAAAACATACTCATACACTTCAAAAATGTGTCAATTATGATTTCGGAAAGTAAATGCTCTTAATAGCACGTAAGGGAAGAATTACCCTTCATCAACTGTAAAAATCGAAGGGGTGAATTTTTGACGATAGAAAATATCTGATTTATAAAAAATAATTTTTTATGATTTAAATGGTATTACAATAATTGCAACTATTTTGTGATAAAAATTACATAGTTATTTTGCATTTGTGTATGACAAATTCACAAATACAGGCACTTTTAAAATAAGAAATGCTAACTTCCCATGAAATGCTTAGTTAAAATATTTATTACTATAGAAGTTTTAAAATATCTTCTAAATAATTCATGTATACTTAATAAATATAATTTGACAAATCTAACCTCGAAATAAAATTACTTGCATACAGAGAGAGAAAGTTAAAAAAATTCTTTAATATTTTTTCATGGTTTAGTAAAGTAAAATCCTTGATAAAAAAAAGTTACCTTGTATGTATTTATTTTTATCGACAGGAGAAAAAAAAACAATTTAGAAACTTCATAAATCAATGAAGTTTAAATTAAATTTCAACAAAGAAAACAGCTGTTACAAATTAAATTTTAAAAATTGTTAAAATTATAGAAACATTAAACACTAAATTTATATCTTTGAAAATAGATCTATCCATACTATAAAATGAAGTTTCCTGAAAGCGTCTGTATGTTTGAACCACAAAAACTCAAGAAATAGTTAACGGATATTGGAGATATTTAAACCATTTTGTAGAGCATTTATTGGGAAAGGTTTTAGTGCATTAAAGTCATATCAAAATAAAAAAAGGAGTTTTATAATTGCGATTTTAATCATTCCTCGCATGCGCGAAAGCCTCAAACTGCGCATGTGCAAATAGCAAGAGCTGTGGTATGCATAGGCGATACATTTCTTTGTTTACCTCCGTTTGTTAGTCAATCACGTCAGAAAGGCTGAATGGAATTGGATGAAATTTAGCGCAGAGATAGATTATAGTCTGGAATAAGACATAGTCTACTATTTATACTGGTTAATTTTTTATTAATTAAAAACTAACTTTCCCGTCAAAAATCTTTTTATTTCCCCACTACCAAATGAGTAAGGTTTCAGTCTTTTTTTCCCCACACTAACGAGGTTAAGCTTAACATTTTTTTGACCGATTATTTCAAATGATTCTGTTTATTTTCTTAGTGTTTAATGCATTTAAAATTAAACATTGTTAATGAATTGATCTTTCGGATTCATTCTGAAGTACTTTTAAATTAGAATAAGACAGAATAGAGAAAATTAAAAATTTCTAATATGCATTGCGTTACCCCAACTGGCATAGAAAATATACGCATTAGCGTTACTCCAATTAGCGTTCAAAATTCACGCATGCGCAGTTTGTTCTTATTGTCGATAACTGTATTTTCATTTTAATTAAAAGTTTAAAAATTATGTGTATTATACTGTTGTAGCTATCTCAATCGATTAATAAAATAGATTTGATTAAAAAAAATATGGACTAGATTTGAATCTTCTGCTAGCCCAACTCCGTAAGGACTCTGGCTATACCTTCCTCGGGCATTACTGCAACTTTGCTTAACGGTGGCCGGACCGCTTAATCTTGCAAGCAAAGATACCCCAACATGCAGCAACACCAAAAACAGCAGCCGGGGAGTCCTTTTGCAGTAGTGCAAATTAATATTATGGGACGAGTGCACAATGTCGCACAAGCATGCATTAGAGGAATGCATGCTTGAGCATGCATTAGAGGAATTCCGCAGCCTGCAGAACATCTGCGGCAACCAGGCGGTGATGGGCAGCATTGTTGTTTTGCTCACAATGAGCTGTTTACAATTTTAGTGAGTACTTGCGGACTATCAACCCCCCCCCCAGCTGTGGGATAAAAACTAGGACGCTTTATCAGAAGATATCGTTCATAGGCTGGATGACACTCACAATGACCTAATCATTAACGGAGCTTACGTATTGATTGAGGCACAAGATATCTAGGTCAGTTCTCATACATATACATCAAAATTTCCACGCGAACGGAGTTGCGAGTATATATATGTAATTTTAAGAGAGGGTAAAAATTCTATTTGTGCAATAATATCATTAAACAACTCCGAAATGTTTTTATAAATTCAAATCTATTCGAAAAAGTTTCCAAGTCTCTAAAGTGGCAATGGTAAGTCAAACGGTCTGCCATGTAACTAACAGGCACACATTACTAAGACAAGTAGATAGAAATATAACATTTTCTTTTAATATTAGAACGTATAATTGCTTAATTGGTATTAAACATGGATGGATCTTTGATCTAAAAGACATTATAAGGTATATAAAAAAGTTCTTGAAAAATTAAAAGATTGCTTCGAAAGTTTTGAATGAAATTTTTGCTCAGAACGTTTGATACATTGCAACTGAAATAATTTAAAAGAGCTTATTAAAACAGTTGTTTATGTGAAAATTTTATACATTAGAAAAATATAAAAACAAATGCGCATTTCATTGATCTCGCATTTTAAAAAATACTTAAAATACACACAAAACACTTAATCAAGTAATAAAACAGCCTGCATACATGGATAGTAAGGGAAAATATCATATACATATTTTCTTTACCCACTGAGATTTTAAATATTGGTAGCTTGAGACTCGCTTTTTTGATACTTTCCACAATCATTAAAACAAAAACCAAACCACTTTCTGAACACTTCCCCATTTTATTTGCATTTCATTTGTTTTTGGAAATACCAAGAACTTTTTTCAAGTTGAAAAAACTTATACAAGTTATGAACTGTAAAATTTTTTTCAAGAACTTGTTTCAAGCTAAGAACTGGCAGGAAAACTTTCCAAAGAGTGGTCTCAGGTGAGATTACATTTTCTTTTCAGATGAGTTATCAAAACAACAGCATCTTCTAAAATAATGCTCATTTTATTGCACAATTATCTGCATTTTTTAAAATCAAAATATTTAAAAGGAATCTGTTTCTGTTATTATTTTTTTATTTTATTGCATTTTGATTTTTGTACATTTGTAATTATTTTGTTGTTAATTATTTGTGAATTTTGTATACTTGCTTCAAGTATTAGAAAAATCCTTTTTGTTGAGAGAGAAAAGAGATGTTGATAATTTATGTGTTCAAAATATATAAAAAGATCCGAACATGTTTTGTGGTTAACGTTGTTTGAAGGGGAATACTGAGCAGTAGATTGTTATATCACTCTTTCATGGAATCATATCTTTGAATCGGGGCAGATTTAGGCAGTTTAATTCCAAGGAAGTGTGATCTCCCTTTTAATAAAGTGGTAAATTTAATTGGACATTACATCACATTTTTAACTTGATCAACATGTTAAGAATCCTTTTTAGTTTTTTTTTTTTTTAATTTTAGTAACTGCTCGTAGAAATGAATATATTTTTATTTTTTATGATCCCCATGTGTGTACACAAATTTATCTCGGCAGATATTCGGTGTACAAAAATACTATAGTAGCAAACAAAAGGTCCTGATAGGAACCTGGTCAATTCTAATGTTTTGAAATTAGTAGAATTTGTAATTTTAAAAATATACTTATTTGGTAATTAGGCCAATAACATTTTTAATACCCCCTTCCTCTCAGATTAGCGTCCTTAGGCAGCTGCCTAATCGAAAATCTGTCACTATTTTGCATCACAGTAGTTTTTCATGAAATCCTTTATTATAAAATAAATAATGTCTTAAGATTACGGTTAATCCAAATCTCATTTTAAGATGAGCATCCAGAAAGGTAGGCTCATCTCTCGCCTATTCTATTTCTTTAAAAGAACCTGTTTGTAGTCTTTTTCGATCACTCATAAAATGACTTTCCCCTTTGTCCATCATTATTCTACCTAATATAAATTATAAAACAAAACAGTGAGTTCCAACCGAATATATTCAAATAGAAGTATACTTATGAAATATATTGCTATTCGAAATTCAGTCAATTAATATGATTTCTAATAAAGGAAATAAAAATTATATATTTATAAACCATAATGATAGAAATTATAACGCAAAATAATCACAAGAAATCAAATAAAAATTTGAAGGTTATATAAAATTACAGATTAAGTATCCTTAAAACAGTGATAAAAGAAAAAAAATGGCGATAAAAGAAATGAAAACAATAAAAGGGCGTGAAATTTTACTAACACAAAAACAAAGAATCTCCTCAATAGCGAAAAATAATAAACATCGGAAACTGGCGATTGATGTAAATAATTTTATTCAAAATTTATCCTTCTGATTGGTTAAACAATTCTAAAAGCAGTTGTTTTTATGCTTTTAGTTTCAAAGATATTGTTAATTTAATAATATTCTTTACTTTTTATCCAATTATTTTGGAAACTTTCTGCTTTTGAAATTATTCATTCATCTGATTTTTTCATTGGTTTTCTTTCTTCTTCCTTTTGAAAAAGTAAGGGAAGAAAAAATGGAACGTCGCTGCAATATTCATCGAATATATTTTGAGATCTCCCTAGAAAACCATTATAACTCAATAGAACTTCGTTCAGCTAAAAACTCGGTGGGAAAATATGTTTTATTGCAGGGTGTGTTCAAATGAGGTTCCCGGAATTATAATTGAAAATGACTTTTCCAAGCACATATAAATATTGTCGAATGGCAATAACCGATTACAATTGAATATTTTGCCAAATAAAAGTATTATTAGAAACACTAGGAAAATGTCCATTCAGGAAGAGGAAATAAAACCAAGATAATAGATATAGGCTGAAACTTTCTCTTATCAAAAAGTATTCAAATTTGACTTCATCTTATCAAAAGAGTGATTCACGCAAATATTTAATACTACATGACGATAACAGCAGCAAAACATAGTAGACAAAAATGCCTCAGCAGAAAAAAGTCCTTAAAGAATCCTGTACCAACCTTCACGGCCATACAGAATTTAAATGGTAATATAGAACCGAGGAAAAGCTCTCATATTTTATTATTATGCAAAACTATTACCAATTCTTGTTACATTGGGCTGAAAAATAGCAAAGATTAAAATAGCTCAATTTTTAATTCTATAGAGTTGGAGACAATTTCACATACCTACATGTTTTGAAAATTAATTATAACTTTTCTCACTAGAAGAATGTACAGAAATGTGGTGATGTATTTTAATTATTTATAAAATTGGAAGCAAACACTTCTAAATAAAAGCATTTAATCCTATGCATGGTTTAATTTTTTAGCAATAAAATTATAACATGACAAATATTGATTCATTTAATTATGATGTATTAAGCTCTGTTTTGCGAAGCTTCTTTTCTATATTAATAGGATTCAAAGTACAACTTTTTTCCATCAGTATATCGGTCCATTTCTGATTTAATAAGACTATCAAATGAACTTTCAAAAGGAATAATAATGAAAAAACAAATACCAGTGAAAAAGCGACATTAAATGCATTAGCAGAAATTAATATTTTTTTAACTAAAAGTTCTGAACTAATGGGAAAAAATCAAACTAATTTATGTTTGAAATAAAAAAGACGAAGCAAAACGTAACCACAGAAGTCAGTTATCAACCATAGTAAACTAAATTTATCTGGCTACCATTACGAGCAGATATTCTGGAATGTGCAGAAGGGTCGCCTGGCGCGAGCCATTTGGGAATAATCATTTGACTATGAGTTGACCCACTTCTCAGTCTACTATGGTTTATGCTATTTTAGGAAAATGTTGGCCTGCTTTTGAAATACGCAGGGCGACTGCACGTAATATTTTTTCAAAAAGTTAGTAATACAAGTAATATTCACTGTATCAATAATAACATTGAGATTATACCGCACCAATTTGCTCTTTGAGTAAATTTCTGATAATCAGCTTTGCAGAATAAGTAACTGCTGTGGTGCGCTTTTTGTTAAGATTTGGTCAAGAAAGATCGGGAAATTATCACTTTATGAAGACAGCAACTACTTAACAACATTTAACGTCAAGTCCCCAAAAATGATCGTTCGATACCCCGCATAAGCCGCATCGATATACCAGGAACCACCAGTGTTGGATTATTCCACGTGTTTCTTGAGGAAGATGTGCTTGCTGTCCGCAAAAATAATTTAAATAAAAATTGCTTCCCAGGCTAAGCTGAAGGCGATTGATTTCGCTGTTTGCTGAGTCTTGGAGAATCAAGAACAAATTAATATTCTCACTGATAGTCTATTGAGGTTCTACGGAGTGGCCATTTTGCTTTTATAATCAAAATTAAAAAGAATTTTTGTTTAGCGGCTGATTTGGTTGGGCTCGACTGAATTAAAGAGAATAACAACGTTCCAGGTAATGATCACCAAGCAAAACTGACCACATTGGAAGATATAGAATTTCGCTCTGAACAGAAACACGGTCCTTCCCCTTTTATGAATGCAAATTTAAAAAAACTGGACTCGCCTTCATGATTATGCAGTTAACTGGTGATGCTAACCATCATATGTTTAAATGCCCACTTACTAAAAAATTTCATTTGAAAGAGCCCGCAGTTCCTCTTTGGTTTAAAAACTTACAAAAAAAAAAAATAGTATGCGCCTAAAACGTCTGAAGAAATATATATCTTGTGAGAGCCTGTGCAACCACTGAGCCAGACTTATGGTATTTTTTCATTCTTTTTGAGGATTTCTCCTATACCAGCTAATACCGTTAAGATGTAGCCGTTCTTTTATTCTTTTTATACATTTAGACTTTAAGCATCCTAAAAGTTATATATACACACACACACGTTACTTTTCGGGATTTGTTTTATATGAAACCAATTTTATTGCAACGTAGATGGGATGATTTATATTTGTTTTTAGTGCATTTTATTTTGGAAATTTTATACATTTAAAATTCAATAAATTTCATTTTTAAATTAAAATGTGATCGAATGTCTACATAATTAGTACCTCTGCCAAATATGTTTATGTGCATCATAAGGTGTAGCTTTCGGGATCCTTTTCGATTCTACCTATTGCTGGTGGTAAGGTTTTTCTTTGTTATGCCGCTTTCTTGGGTGATTGGATTATTTAATAATCAATCGTTTTTAATGATCTAACGGTATTTAAATAAGTTTAAATACTTTAAAACAATCTGAAAATATTTTAAGATTTTTTACTGTTGTCTGCGCTTTTTATAGTGAGGATGTTTTGTATTATATCTAAAATCACCTATGTAGCACTTTCGACGCAAAAATTATAAATATTTCTTTAAAAAATTACTTATTGTTTGTTATATATCTCCTGTTTGGTTGAGATATCTTTTTGGCTTTTATTTAATACCTGTTCGTTTATGCGTTTAAATAGTATTTACTCTAGAAGATTAGCAAGATTTTGTATTTTTTAACCATTAAGTGAATTGTTTATAATTATACTTTTTACTGTTTTATTTCATCATTTACCAGCTTTGTTTTGAGTAATGCATACATGGAATTTGTTTTTAGCTTTGATTTCTTCACTGGCCCATTATAGCTTTATGCCTATTCAGGTAGGCTGAATCGGTATAAATGCTAAATAAAAAATAAATAACAGGGACCACAATGCATCACCCATCTAAAGGGTCACCATATACTGACAACACGTGGGAGCTATTGATTATCCATGAGAAGCAAAAATGAAATTAAACATCAACAGATTTTCAAGGACAGTTCTCTTTTTTACAGTCGAAAGATGGAGTTAGAAAGAAGAAAGCAGATGGCATAGAGGAGAATGCATTTGAAGGGAGAACAAATCCCTGGACACCTCGGTATCAGATTACTCAACTAACGAAAGTGAGCTGCTGTGGGTCTAAATTCATAGCGATTAGAGCTGGTTATATTCAAAAGACCACCAAAATCCTTATAGATTAGCTGCAAGACACGGTTGCAAAAATGAGGTTAAATTCATGACTGCAGAAATTGAGGTTCTGAAGTATCATATCAGCTTAGTGACCTTTTTATTTAGAGCACAACCACAATGGAGCATTTGCTGATTCATTACTCAGATGGATGAAGGATAGATTTATTTTCTGTAAGGATGTTCAGTTAAGAACTAAATATGAAGTTGAACGATGCTTCCTTTTTCGGAAACGTAGTCTGGCTAACATTTTTGTCTTGTGGAGGCATTAAAGATAGGGTATCAAAGAAGGCATTAAAGGGAAGAAGGCTTTTAAAGGAAAGAACGTAAAGGTCTTTCTTTAACTCGACATCTCGCTTCAGCTCACATCTCGTAGGAACAATAAAGAAACGGTTCCGCTCCAATCAAAGTTTTCACTTTAAAACTAATTCACAAAGTCAAATTTAGCCTAAATTAATCAGTTTGATTAGTTCATACCCAGGTATCCAATCTTAAATGTACTCCAAAAAATCTTCCAACAATTTTTCGCCAAAAACCACACACGCACGCACGCGCACACACACACACACGCACGCACGCACGCACACGCACCAATAAACATTACCCGGCAGGTTTCAAGCGCACACTCTAAGCTTAATACGTATCTTATGAGTTCCACACATACAAAAGAAACAAACAGATTGTAGCACGAGTTCCCAACACAGGCGAACTCTTAGAGATTAAGGTTTAAGTTTTATCTGGTTTTATGGGCATATAAATTGCTACATGTGTGTATCTTAAATGAAACTCGTAAGCATACCTCCCTACAGATGTAATCCCCTACCCCCTTTGACAAATAGGGCTCACACGGGGTAGGGAAGATTATTTTTAAGTTTTATCTCGTAAAATTCTGGACATATATACAGTTTTTCCACCAACAGAGCATCTATTTTAAATACTGCAAAAGGAATGAGAACTTATTAACAATTCACAGAGAATCTAAACGTAAAATTTAACTTTAACACCGAAATACTATAAAAATCTAAATCTATAACAACTAAATATTACAGTGCAAAAATGTTGCATTTCTGCAACTTTGATTAATAATTGATTATTTTCCGTGAGTTTCATACTTATATCTTTTAATAGCTGGTATTATTTTATATTATTGGAAATTTTGCATGAACCATTTTCCACGCATTCATTGTGACCAGTTTTCGTTTAAACAGTCCCAGAATCTCACGTAATAGTGATTTTGTTATCACTATTTTTTGTGCAATTCATTTTCCATGTCTTCCAAAATCTATAAATGAAATTTAGTTCATTTCGCACATTAATTTTGGCTGCAGTAGGAACAATTAGCAGACGGGGAAAGTTGTTTTATAGTATTTGTGTAACAAAATATAGTATTTGTATAATATAAAAATAGTGAAAAAGTATGTAACATTTCGAGAATTTTCTAATTTAATTCTTCAAGACAAAATTGCATAGTGATGTGGTAAATTAGAATTTTAAAGTTGAAATAATTTTTAAACTATCATCTACATCTATTTTTTACCACATATAAATTTAAGAATAATAGTATAGATTTCGCAACGCCTATATTCCAATTTTAATATGTTAACACTTATGCAAATTAAATATGGCATTTTTATGGTTTATTCCCAATTAAAATCATTACAAATTGTCATGTAGTATTCAAAAAGAAAATGAATGAACACTGCAAAAATCCTGCCAATGCAACCTTATAATAATGAATCAATTTCACCTGCATTAATCTTTTCCCAAGTAAGATTTAAGACAGTGTAAATGTCAATAAATTCCAATACTTAAATGTTAAATGATATTAAATTGTGGAAATTTTCTATATTCTCCTAGTCAGACAATATATTTCAAACTCCAAAATCTAACGAATAGTTTAAATCGAAATAAATCAAAATCGCAAAGAAAACTCACATTAATTAATGAGTATGTACATTTATTGCTTCAAACAACCCTAATGCAGCATAAAACAATACAAAAGAACAATCATGATTTTTTTCCATCGTTTCACGTGAAATAAAGCATGCTTTCAATAAGAAAATACTATAGCACTTTTCATCACAATTTCAATAAATATTTTCAACATGCCTCAATGTATATCATACCATTACAACACATATTTTAAAATTTAATATACATTGCAAATATGTTCTTCCTAGAATGATTAATTCACGTCTGGTAATCATAAAAAAAATTTAAGTAAAATAATTTTCATGTTAATGTTTACAAAGTTGTAAATCAGGTTCTTTTTAAATAAATTTCAAATAATTCTCAGCTAACAATTTCCAATTTTGTTTTCTATAAATAACTTACATATTGAAATAGTTCATAGTCAACACAAACATAGGCAATTTCACTTAACAAAATAAAGGAAAATTGTTAAATATCAGTTTTTCCAGATACCACAAACTGTAAATTACTTATAACAGAAACAGAACATTACAAAATTGATCCAAGTTAAAAAAAAAAAAAATACTGGATATACATATAATCAGACAAACTACAGTTTGATACGTCACCGGTAATTATTTTAACAAGCACTTAAGCAGGTAGGTAAAGACAAGTGGTCCAGCATAAATGCGCTATCTGCCGAAATTCATCACAAATATATAATATGTATAACAGTTTTAGAGTATATACAATGTCATTATAATCAATATGACAATGGCACAGCCTAGCCAAACAAATGAGTAGCTCATATCTTGAAATGGCACAATTCTGAGATTATGTACTATCACAACATGATGCTGAAATTATTATAGCATTTTCTAAAATAATTTAAACAATTTTGTATTTGAATGTTATTTCTAATAGCAATTGTACATGACAACAAAGCAAACTGATGAGACAGTCACATTCTGAACAAAAATAACTGGAACGTAAAAGTATAGAGGAATAGGAAGCAAGGATTTCCACATACATTTTAATCTCAAAAATGTTAAGTAGTTTCCAATATTTTGACAGCTTCAAGCATTATATCATCACTATTGTTTGGCTGCTTTGATAAACGCAGACATTTGCCACCAAGCAATAGGAGATTCACAACTTAGATTTAGTTTTCACTAATTGTAAAAATCAGATATTTGTTGGAAAAGTGCTCAAAAAAGATACCTGTTTAGACAGGATTTGAAATTAAACTTATGAATTGGCACTTTTCCAAAGATGTGTTACAACACTTAAAGCAGCCAACTGCTCTTCCCCTAAATTGATTTTTTCGTCAATTTCTCGAATATCTACAATGAGTTTTGTTCTCATTTTTATAAATCGATCATAATTTGCATATTCACTATCAGAGAAATATTTGTGAAGGAATGTAGAAACTTGATTACTTCTTTTGTCAATACTTTCTTTCAATCTGCAAGCATCTTCATGCTGTTCCCTTAACTTATTCCTTTTGGCTTCCAGAAGTTTCTATCAAGATAAATGAACAAAGATTGTGCAATTAAGAAATAACTTTAAATTTAATTAAGAAAAAACATTTCATATTATTTTAATACTAATAACATAAATTCAGAGGCGGTGGTAGCAGGGCAGCGTCATGCCCCCCCCCCCCCGCCGGCGAGAGATTGAGTTTCGTTGGTAAAAAGGTTTACCACTTCAGGATGGTTGTAGAGATATGCGCATTATTGAATATGATTATTAAAAACAGCCTTGAAGCTAATATAATGTAAACAGTCGAAATATCCAAGTAACGATTAAAGTGTTTTGACTATATTTGGCAAAATAATCGATAGAGTGGTATGTCAATAATATGATGTATTTTGCGGACAATTTTTGATAGACCAAATAAGAACTGAATGCAATGGATTCTAAGATGTTAAGTTCGCAGATTTTCAGACATCTGATTCAAATGTCGCTCATTCAGCTTTTAGTTTGTACTACTTTTGACATATAACCGACAAGCTAACAAGTGAATAAGATATCGACAAGGTGATAGGCTCATTTTGTTAGCAATTTTTGTTCGACTATGAACTCAATGAGGTGAGTGTCGAAGACGTTAAGTCTGCAGATTTTCAGACATTTGATTCAAATATCGTTCATCAAGCTTTTAATTTTCACTACTTTTGGCAATATAACCGACGTGACATGTGAATAAAACATAAAATATGCCGCATTTTGCCAAAAAATTTTGATCGGTCGAACCAGACTTCAATGCGATGGATGTCGACGACGTTAAGTCCAAATTCTTAGTCATCTGATTTAAATGTTATAACGTTCATTCAGCATATAGTTTATATTATATTTAGAAGAATAATCAATAAACTGGCAAGTGAATAAGACGTCACGTTTTTCTCGACTAATCTTTTCCCCTTCGGCTAAAATTTTATCATAAATATTTATCATTATGGGAAAAAAATTATTTTCATCTTTCATTACCTGCCAGTGGAATTAATAGAGAAATTGAAGCCTTTATATTATAATAGGGCATAAATAAATATCCTAAATAGGACGATAGAGTTGTTTCCCATAATTCATCATTCAAATTCAAGTTCTAAAGTTAATCGCCGTCTTATTCATCTAATTGTTACTTCTTCGGTAACGAATCGGTAAATTTATTTTATTCGTTTCAATATGAGAATTGCCTGACTAAAATCTAGTTAATCGTTAAATTCAATTTAATCAAATAGTATTTTTTTTTACACTGTTGTGCATATGTATGCTAAAAAAAGTTACTTTACTGTAGCGAAATTATCTGGCTTCATTATAAACTACTGAAGTAAGTAAATTGTACAATTGCAAATTAAGTTTATTTACAGTAAAATATATGTTTTCTTTCGCAATCTAATTTATCAAGCTTCAATTATTACAATAAAGAAGTATTATCGACTACAACTCTCGACAAAAAAAAAAAAAAAAAAAAGTGGTATTGTATCTTTTTAGCTACACTAAAAGTGTTTAAGCAAGTATGCACTAAATTTGCTAAATACTTCCTAAATTATTCAAACTCTGCATTCAATATTATGACTAAATAATCGGGGAATGTATCTTTTTATTTTTTCTTTCAACTACTATTCGCAGAAAAACTATATGATTTCAGATGTTTCTAAATTTTTAATAGACTATATATAAATATGTCTTGATAAAAGGATGATTAAAATTGTTATTTATAGAATATTCATATATAACACATTAATCCCTTGACATACAAATTTACTTAACTTCCTAATTATATAGCAGATCTTATTTGGGATAATTATTGTTATTTTAATCCCTAGAAGGGCATTTCAGGTAATGATGCGTTTTCAAGGGAATTTTGCATTTTAAATTACTTAATACTTTCCCTTAATTGCAGATTTAAAGTTAAAAATTTAGTAATTCTATAGGGAAGCAGACTCGTCATTGTATATGAAGGGATTAAGAAAAACCAATGCATGCAATTGAGTGGATAAAACTCACTTTTTTGCAGGAAAATATTAGCTGGCAATAACTTTGAATTAAAAAAGTATTTAACCATAAGAACGCATGCCTAAAAATGAAGATAGGACAAATCATATTCAAGATTTAATTGTTTCTTAATGAAATTCATTGGTTTTTTAAGCCTAAATATATACTGAAAAATAAATACACGGGGGGATCTAATGTTTAAGCAGTCCATTTTCCATGAGAATATTTTTCATATCTTACATAAAATAGTAAGTTTGTACATATATTTACAGAATATTTTCCCCAGTATTCTTAAGAAACGAATCATTGTATCTTTTCCGCATTCTTTATTGATCGTGTTAGAACTATAGTAAATTTTTTTTGTTGTATTAAATGTAATTTGTTGTATTTTTGTTGCACACTAAAATCCTCGGATTCGAAATATATCTGAATTCCTGCTCGTTGCTGCAAATATTTTAAGTAGGGGGAACTACGCTGAAAAATCGATTTTTGGAGAAAACATCGAATGTTTTTTATTTATTATTTTAGATTTCTGAAAAAGTTTCTTTTATAAAACTTTTTCCTTGAACATTTATTTTATATAGCTTCTGATATAAAATAAGGGCATGCATTTGTTCATTTAGCATAACGCGTCATTCTGGCGTAATCTGTGTTTCTATCTACATACTACAATCTAGAAAGGAATATAACATTTTTTCTAATTTTAGATCTCAGAGAAATTAAATCTCAACAGTTTCGTAAAGAAATAGACTCAAATACTGATAATTTTTTGATGGTCATTAAAAGAAACTGAGAACTTTTTTATCAAATACCTTTGTAAAGTCTTACCATTTAACAATGAAAGAAAGGATCAGCATCTGAATAAAAAAAGAAGTTAAATAATACTTGCTTTCCTTTAATTAAATGTAAAATTAATTATTATGAGTTATTTTGAAGCCAAATGAGATATTGTGCTTGCCCCCCTGTCGGCTTTGTCTTGCCTCCCCGTAGAAAATCTCTGCCGCCACCTCTGCATAAATTACAACAAACCTTTGGAACGAATGCAGTTTTTCTGTTAGAATGACGTAAATTAAAAATATAAGTATGACTAGATAATGGATAAGCTTTACGTAAGATAATACTATATTCCAATGTAGAATGATTTTCGTCTTACAAATGATCTCTTCCACATACAACAACAGAGTAATTTTATTTGATTTTGTCAGAATTTCCAGCAAGGAAATGAAACCACAGTATGCTACTAACCATAAAATTCTATATTTGCAGTAGTATTTCTCAGAAAAACCCTCTTTTATAAATTCGCCAAATCCTTTTTTATTAAGAGAAGAGTTAATTTAAAACTATATAAAATTGCAATATATTATGGCTCAAAATATAACAGAAATCAGAAGATCTTTAATGAAAATGATACAAATGATAAATAAGGAATTAATCATACCAAGATAAGAAACCATAAGCATTATAAAAAATTTGTGAAAAATCAAAATAAAAACAAACCTTTTCTTCAGAATTGTTGTCTTGCATATTTTTCAAAATATTTTCTGCCCTTGCTAAACGGCCAGACAAAGACAACAACAAGTTTACTATTTTCTCCATTTCTTCAACATGCAATAAGTACTTCTCCATTTCATTTGATTTGGCTAATGTCTGAAGTTTATTTGCAATTTCTTTCCCAAGCAACTCATTCTGAATCATTTCTGCCCGAATATTTTTTTGCTCATCTTTTAAACTTTCAACTTTCTTTCCAATACTGATAATTAATTCTTCCTAAAAAGAAAAACAATTAGAATAGACGCCAAAAACTTCAGCAGCATAGGTAAGAATGTAAGGTAAATCTATCTTAGTGAAAGAATTTAAATCTTAGCAATAAAACATACGCTAGTATATGCCGATATATTTAAAATAGGGTTAATAGGGTTTAAAAAAACAATGATGCTCCTTCCCACCTTATTTATTAAAAGATTGAAAGGAATATAAAACCATCCATCATATAAATGCCAAAACAATTTGAAATAAAAATGATGAGCGAAAGCAGTTACAATTTGAAGTGTGAGAGAGAAACTATAATATATATATTATAGTTTCTGTCATCAGAAAATAATAAGAATACAAAAGAAACTTTCTTTCAACTACGAAATCTAGAAGATTTAACAAGTTGATAGGAAATCAAAAGCGTTCTATGAGTCATTTTTGTGGAAATAAGCAACAAATATATAAGAATGGTGATGGTACACACAATTTAAATAATCTACACAGAACTAAGTTATTTTAAATAAAAGAATAATTCATGACAATTTCATACATTGAAATTACATTTATTTGGAAAATGAGCATTCATCATACACAATTCAAGTGAAATTAAGTACAACAATACACGAAATTTTAAGAAACTGTACATAAAAGTAAACCTCATAAAAATTCAAAAATATATGTAGTGAAAGTATTAACTAATTCACATGTAATAACTGAGTCATTTATAAAAAAAGAACCCCCAAGTATTAACAGAAACCATGGTAAAACAACTCAAAGAATAATTTAGCTAATGGCATGGCAATTCAAGTATTAATTTCTATTAATTGCAAGAATAAAAAAATTAATTTTAATGAAAATGCCCCATATGTGGCAGAGCGCTGGATAGGGAAAGCAGCAATAGATGCCCGCGAACTTAACTTTAAGGGTTGTGAAAGTAGCACTCTTTCAGCTTATTTTAAGTCTTTCAAGATGAAAATCGATGCATGAGCGCGGGGACGAAAATAAACCTGCCTCAGAAGCTATATGCCACTTGCAAAATACATGACAAATCTATTAACTGACGTAAGGACACAGAATTCAATATTCTTTATAGGGCAAACAAATGATATAATAAGAAAACTAATTGTCAACAAGAATATACAATGCAAGAAATAAATGAAGCACTTTCATTAAATATGGCAATAAATATGAATGGCAATTAATATAAATTAATAAATGAATGTACAGAAATTTCACAGAAGCAGAGCATAATCAAAGGTGATACTACCCCACCGGTCAAAGGGATAGGGATAATCTGAATGATCGTGTTGAGTGAAACAAATCTGAGGTCGATGTAAAAATAACCTCATTATAGGAAGCTCATGCGTCAACCCTATTAGAGAGGCAGGACACGTCATCGGTAATGGGCCCAGACTATTCTCTAATAGGTTGGGCCCAGCATCATCCTATTAATCTCCCATTAAGCTCTATTCGAGTTTCATTTTGAAGCAATGCAAGGGCTATTTAGGGTTAAACCTAGTAATTTTGATCTTTGGCCAATTGACATCTAAACTGGCATCCCACTCTCCAAAATTCCGTATCTCACCAGTATGTGTGTGGGGGATGTTTAACCTACGATCGGATTTACCGTGCAACATGTCTACATATATGACGGATCTATATTAAAATTGGATTTCAAAACAGGAGCCCGCCAGCTCCGATGCCAAGATCTGACAACTAAGGTCACCATTATTCAGGCGATGGGCCTTGGTGATAACATCACCATTATTGAACCTATTGGGATGCAGGCCTGAAGATTTTTTAATGCAACATTTCATAATAATCTAATTTTGTGTTTTCATTTTATATGGAAGTGCAATGTTCTTGGACATATTCAAATTAAAATGAAGTATCTTTTAAATGTCAGAGTATTATACTTATGATTTTCCCCGCTTCCATTTCTTTGCAGATTTCCGTGGTTCAAATTTTTTGTAGTATTTTGAAAAATTTGTATTTTAATATCTAGAGTGCTAAAAAGTTTCATTTTTATCACATTTCATTCAAAATTTCTGCTGTACGTAAAATACAGAAAGCATTTTTGAAGGTTGTCTGTCAATTTATTTCAATTTGTTCTATCTGTATCTTAATAATTGCTTATATAGGTTTTTAATTAAAATCAATAGAAAATATCTTGTTTTGGAAATTTAGAGGACAAAGCTGGTTCCGAAAATTGCATAGCTACAGGATCCTTAGAGAGGCCTAATCCGACCTTGTAAGGGAAACGAGAATGAACCAAGAAACCGAGAGCTTCCCATCAAACACCTTCCAGATGGAGTAGAATCAGAACATAAAATAAAAAAGAACATACAATCTTCTAACCTTTTTCTTCTTTAATTCCAAGTCACTCTCTACAGTTTGATTATGATTTACTTCTTTGCAGTCACTTAGTTTTTCATCTAATTTCTCAGTAACATTTGTCCATTTTTCTTCCCTGTAAAAAACTTAGTTTAAGTTTTTTTAAAAAAATAGCATTAAACATAAGACACATATTTGCATTTACAAAAATAAAGTTAATTACAGAAGAACATATATATATATAACAGTAGAAATTAAAGAATGAAGTTAACTAAATATAAACGAATTCTTGCATTAAATTTCGTTTTCATCACTAATAAATTTTAAGCTCACAATGTACCCAGTTGTTTTTTTACTGTTAATGATAACTAACAACTCTGCCACTGCTAAGTGAGAGAACATTGCGTTTCACCAGCACGAGCGAGATGTAGTGTGATACATAAAACTGATTCAAATTATACGAACCTTTAGCAGGTAATTACAGAAGAACTAGGGGAAGTTTCATCACTTATTTTCTTCTTATGCCGAAATTTTCAATGCCGTGTATCGTTATAGCTAGGAACGACGCTCTCAGTAAGGGCAAATTTAGAGAATCGGTAACGCATCTTAGGCTTTCACGCAAACTTTCTTCCCTTGGAAATTCAAACTATAAAAAATGCCTCAAATATGCGATTTTTGAGGCTATTGATGTATTTCACAGCTATTGATTTGGCTAGATCGATGCAAAATAGTTAAAGTTGTAATTACATTTTAAGAGGAATAGGAAATATCAAAAGTGACTCAGCGTTTTTATACCTGAATTTAAATTGCGTGGGGAAAAAGCAATTTTTATAAAAAGTGGAAAAATTTATTTTATCACACAAACACACAAAATAAAATAAAAAGATATTATCGCAACTGATGGGCAGAAATAGCTAGCTAAAAAAAATCAAAATGTTAGATATAAAAGAAGTTTATATTGTCAGAGAAGCATGGAGAAAAAAATCTAATTACTACAATTTAAAATAAAGTGGGAAAAATGTATAAGAAAAGTGCATTCTTTTGCTCAATAAAACATTGAAGACAAAATGGTAAAATTGCCTGGTTGTCTCATTTTTTCTCCCCATTTCGTTATATGCGTATGTTATTCATCTCATAATCATCAATAAGTGAAATTTTATTATTTTTAGGTAAATTTTTTTTTCAATATTTTCACTTTTTATTTTTTTATGTTGATATAGCAATTTATTTATTTTAAAGAAAAATGCACACGACAGAAAGAACTCCAAGTAAAAAGTACACTGTAAAATGAACACAAAAAATAAAACTCGTAAGTAATGAATTATAAAAACATTTAAAAGCTGAATACATTTAATCTTAAAAACATTAAGAATTTATAAGTTGTAAACAATTTTTTAAACATGTCAAACTGCATATTAAGAAAATCTAGATCTAAAATATCAAAACTAGAATATTTTTATAAATAAATATGTCATGAACATTTATCTACATAATAAAATTTGATAAAAAATAAGTTGCCAATAAGACACAAATAAGTTGTTGACTCTAAACATTCTGGTTAAAACAACAAATCGTATTACAACTTAGCATATCGCCACAATCTATATGCGTGTGTGTGTATGTATTTGTAAATATATTTTTTTACCAACTTCGTGGCCGGAAAGAAACTTTTAAATTTTTAACTTCGATTTATTCTATCGTGGGATGCATATTACGTACAAGACAAAAGCGATGGTCAAAAGACGCGTCCGTCTCCATCGCGACACAGGAGTAAAAGAGGGCGAAATTCTCCCTTCAATGATTTCTACAACCAGATTCTAATGGGGATTTCTTTGACACGTGTCGATTTAGGAATCTTTAAAAGAATGTGATTAAGATTAAAGATTAAATTAAGATTAAGGTTAAGATTAAAGATTAAGATTGAAGATTAAATGCATTAAAGATTTTTATCCTTTCAGACGAAGTGTGAGAAAATGGAGAAGCACTTCTATAGGGCGTGTGTAGAATTAAATAAATAAATAAAAGAAGCAGGAAATGGATCAGGAAATAACAGAACATTTTAGCATGAATTTAATATGGGCTAAATTAAGAAATTAATTAGGATTTAATTTAGATTAAGATATATCATTATATATATTAGATAGATCGATAGATAGAGAAATAAAATTTCCAACTATAAATATTACACATCATGTAGATGGGTAGAAGATACATTATGTGAATGCAAATGGTATTTTTTGTAAAACAAATGAGGTATATAGGCAAATGAGGCACTTGGTTTATACTTGCACTAGAATTTAGATTTTATTCTCTTGTGTGATTGCAACATTCAAGATTAGATCAGGCAAGACAGAAGTGATTTAAAAAAAAGCTTTTTTCAAAGGATTTTAAAGAAAACTAAATTTCTCAAATATAAAATTAAACAAGTTTTTAATAGGTTCTGGAGATTCTGTCATTAATATATTTTGCATAATCAAGTTTTCTGTCAAAAACAGCAATAAGATCAGAAATTGAATCTAAATAAAATAAAACAAGATTAATGATTTGGAAAAAAAAAAAAAAAAAAAAAAAAAAAAAGAGTAAGGAAAGATAGTAAACCAAAAGTTGAAATTTCTGAGTATAATTAAAGAAATGGAAAGTTTCAATAAGATGAAGTAATTTCTGATCTATGTTGAGTTTTTAATCAAGTGGAAAAGCTTTTTGTACATCAGGATTTCAAATATTTTAAACAAATGACTTAAAATGATAAGAAATAAATTTGGTTTCTTTCCATATATAAGGAATTTGCACTTGTTTTTAAAGAAAAACTAAATGAAATTAAGAAAAACTTTTGAGCACCCTTTAATAATAAAAGAAAGTATATTATCAACTACAAAAGTTTAAGATTTCAGCACTTTAATTGTCAAAAAAACATCTTAACAAGTAAGAGAGCCAATTTTAACTAAATTGTTGTAGCAAGTATCATTGATCCTCCATTTCTCCTACATTCAGCTTATACACACAGTTGAAATAATAAGCAAAAGTATCGCTTTCATAACACAGATCAATATAGATTCTATCTGGTAAAGGTCCACTTAAAAAAATGCTCAAAACATTTTAGCTTCCGAGATCAATTTCCACTAATCTGTCAGTGTATAGTGAAATCATTTTTAATATTGTTCTTAATAACAGATTTAAAGGATCTAAATTCTTTGACCATTTTCGGATTCCCACTATTTATTGCTAACTTACGAGTTATTTTTATATTTAACAACTATCCTTCATCTAATTCACAGAAGTAAAAAAATGTTAAGAATTTGTTTAGGTATAATTTCTCAAGTATAATTATAATAAATAACAGCAATAATTATGCGAAAAAATCTCGCTAATCAAATACTATGTACCTAAAAAAAAAATACATCTTTAAAAGATCATAATCATAAATATTGCGATTGTGTTTATTAGCATGGATAGACACAAAATGAATAAAAACCGACAGTGTTGAATAATGATAATCTTCAGAGACTACTGTAAACGACTGAAATATCAAAATTACATTAGATAAAAATCTATTCAAAACTAGAGAGAATGAAAAATAAAATAAAAATAACCATTATTTCTATCAAAGAGTTAAATTAATTCAGTGGAGTTGAACTGTTTCAAAGTATAAAGATACATTTGATAGTATCTACTAGAACAACTTATTCTATTTATTTGTTTATGGCATGACAATTGCTTTGGATAGTACATTTTTTTCAACTAACAGAAACTGTATGAACTGCAATAGCAGATATTATAGAAAATTTGGTTTGTAAGGATGAATTAGATTATTCAGGTGAATTACTAATTTGAATTCTGAAGCGAGTGCAACGATTTAAGCATTTTAATGATTGGCAGGAAATTTGTTCTATTCTCGCCATAGTTGAACTGCCAGTATTAGATAGTTTAATAGCTTGTGCATCAGTATTTATATATTTGCAAATGTGATCAGCATTTGAAACAACAACAACAACAAAAACAGTTTTTTGCTTTAGAATATGATTTTCTTGGTTTTAATTTATAAGATTTGTTTCTTGGCATGCCAGGTAGGACAACTTTTTCATTCAAAAGTATGTGACTGGCTTCCATTCGTGTTTAGTACTGGTTTGTATAAAGTATATATAACCGGCTGTTGATACATCGGGCACGGCCGGATTAAGCCCTCTAGGTCTCCTTAGGCTATGCACATCTCAGGGGCACGCTTTTCCAATCGCCAATTTCCTACACCACCCAATAGGGGCTCCCCATGAGCAATTTAAGCCAAGCAGGGACCAACAGGCAAATTAGTTTTCACCCCCCCTCTACTTTAACTCTCACAACCCGATATATTTATTAAACATTTAAATAAAATTTTGTAATAAATTTTAAAAATGCAAGTTCTAAATAATTAAATTATTCTTAATTATTTAAAATTAATTTTTTTAAATTTATTACAAAAATTTGATTTTTTAACTATTTTTCAATAAAAGAGTTTAAATAAAAATTTATATTAAAATGAAATAACAATTATTTAACTTTAAGCAAAATATTTAAAAGATGTAAAAAAATTTAACACATTCTAAATATTCTCTAATTAGAGGATCAGACAAAAAAAAAATCAGATTAAAATTAATTTAAAAAGAAAAAACAGTTATTGTATATGACAATTCAGATTTTATATTTCAATCTATATTATACAATATGAAATTTTGCATAGTAAAAATTGAAATATTATTTCATTTTTAATACAAATTCTGTAAATTTTGGAAATCTATTTTTTCCCTACATCATATTTATTGTCAATAATAGCCAGAAAGTTCAAATGCTGTTGATATTTTAATGATTTACAACAGTTTTTCAGTAGCTTCAATTTCGAAAATTTTGTTGGCACCTAATATTTGTGACCATAACGTTTCTGTAAATTTGTATCGCAGCCATTACATTCGGAAAAATAGATTGGACCATACTATCATACTTCAATTTATAAGAATCCCTTGCATGTACTACTTTTTCTTCACTTATGTGGAAAAATTGCGACTAAAGATTTTAAAAAATGCACCATTTCATTACCAGTTCAGATTCAATTCCTCTGAATAATATTCTCTAAATTTACAAGCAGCTTCTTTAATTTCGATGTTAGTTGTTTTAGGAAAAATCAACCAAACATCTAATTAGGGTATTGACTTTACTATAATCTTTCTCTGTGCTTTATATCAGTGATTTTAAAATTCATTTGGTTCAGTTAAATTTCTCATTTGTATTAAAAACATTTCAGACGATAAAAGGATTTTGTGTATTAAAATATTTTACAAAGAAGTAATTTTAAAAATATATTACATATGAAAGTATATTACTTCCGAACATATAAATTATTGGTTTAATAATTGAGGACAGGCAAGAAATGAAAATACATAATCTTTAAAACATAATGTCATCCCCTCGGCACAAGGTTAAGGAAGGAGGAGTGAATATCCTTTTCTTCAGGGTGAATAGTGAAATTTTATCACAAAAAAATAAGCAGTTTTTAAGCACTCGAGGTAAAAATTAAGATCCAACATTATCATAGTGGTTTTGATTATGGAACTAATGATGTTATGATGAAATTCACTAAGAAAACAACAACAAAAACCCTATTCATTTAAAAAAAATAGAAACATAGAATACCACCAACATGCATATTTTCCCTTAACATTAAAGCTAAGTTGCTTAAAACGTTTTTCTGCAAGTTTCTCATTAAAATCTAATTCAAGCACTTTCAATAGACATTTGAAATACTTTATTTACATTACAATCTGTATTAAGAAAAGAAAAAAAATATGACAATGCCACTGCTTTAACATTTCAATTTCTTAATAGAAAAAAGGTTAAGAACGTAAGTAAAAGAAATTTCAATATCTCTTTCGATTGTTCCCATTTTCTCGTTAATAATTTTTTACAACTCAATAGAATATTTAACAGCGAAAAATCTCTGGTTGGCTCAGCTGGTTGAGCAAGTCCATTAGCATTACAGCCAATTTCAGCAGTTTAATTTTCTAAGAGAGATTTCTTTTTTTTTTCGTAAAGTGACTGGCAAATCTGATTCTCATGTCTTATTTTTAAGTAATTGGCAGTCATTTCTTTAGCTCTTTGTTCCTCCAAAAATAGACGATATTTTGAATGGGCTGCTGATATTCAATTCTTTAGTAATGTTTATTAAGTAATTCCACCAGATTGCTTTAAATGATCATAGAATAAACGCTGTGAAATATGATATTTCATTAAAATTTTCCACCTCAATATTAATAATGTATCCTCTTTCAATAGATGTTTGTTCATGAGAAAGAATGAAAATAATTTTCAAAACTTTCTATAGTTTTGTAAACTTCACTCCTTCAAATAAAGGAATAAAATCATTCAATCTCATTTTTTTGACATTAAAATTCTTGAAATCGAGTAAATATAGTTGATAGCATTTCCCAAGAAATCTATATACTCTATTAGAATTACATCACATTCATCTTCATATGTTTGTCTTTTCAGATGCAAGTACAAAAGAATTCATTTCATTTTGTTTTCAAATCTACTAGTTTTCTCTGCCATGTATATTGGGTCAATACATATAACATTTCTTACTAAAGCATAATTTATTGAAGGCTTAATTATTATGCATGCCAGCATTGTTAAAACAAATTTCTAACAGGCACGCTTGAAAAGCTGATAATTTTTACAAGATATTTCTTTTTTGGAATGCGATTTTTCAAATAATTTATCTCCTCTTATGCCTATACTCACTTTATCAGTTGCAGAATAAGATTCAGTCACAGAAAAATTAGATTTATATAAGCTATTTACAAGAGAAATTTTAGCTAAGACATTTCCATTTAAAACTTACTAACTTATAAATATCAGATGCCGAAAAATGCAACAGCCAGCCATCACTTCGATACATTAGAAGAAATGGCTTAATGCGTTCTGCACCTCATATGAAAAAAAAAAAAAAAATGAACTTCACAGGTACTAATTTATCTTTAGTACTTTAAGAAAAAGTGAAAAATGATTTACAGGTAACTTAGGGAAGTTACCACTTTCAACCAATTTTACATAATTTATCAAAATTTGCCAGAGTTCAAATGTACGTAGGTTCATTGGTGCATTTTCTAACCATCTAGAGAATTTAAGAGAATTTTTTACGCTTAGACGATTCCAAAAATTCTGTCTTCAACTTTTACAGTTGCTTCTGACATAATATAAATGTCAAATTCTTTAGAGCACCATGTGCATTTCACTTTATATGTATTTTTGGAAGCCTTCTACCATTCAATGTGTGTTCAGTGTATTCACTTTTGTAAGGTCACAGTGAATTGAATACACATTTTCTCAGCATATTGTAACCAAACTTTTGAACAAAAATTACATGCAGTAAAATTTTTTAAATAATTTATAGACAAAAATGTTAAAATAATAAATATTCTACAAAGGAGTAACCATGAAAGAAAAGTGCAACAGTGAGCTTAAATTGCAGCTAAACCAACTTTATATATGTATTTCTGGCAAAAACATAAAATTAACCCTGAACTTTTTTTTTGGTGACCAATGCAAGCAATAGAGGTTAAAATGAAAAATTAGGTCAATGAAAGAGATTTTTTCCTCCATACATGTATACTATTACTCCTATAGGAGAAACTTTTTTTAATCTTTGGACTCAATGAATCAGCAACCAACACCAGTTCCTTCTTTATGATCAGCACATTTCATTGAAGGATGAGACAAACAAAGAAAATTTAATCCTATATCAGGACAAAACTAACTAACACTTTTAAGGCCGTTATATAAAGACCATAAAAAAATAAGCTGTTTTTAATGATGCTACGTACCCTGCAATTCAACCCCCCCTCCCCCCCCCCGAGAGATTTCTTGTAAAAGTAGCAAACCCTAATTCTCTAACTATTTAAGAATTTTTTTCTCTTTCACTTTACAATAGCAGGAAAAGCTCTTTTCTCTTTCTTTAGTTAATGATAGAAGATAAATTATTTAGTCAGTCAGCCAATTAAAACAAATTAATTTCTACTAATCTGTAGGTAAATTAGAAAACTTACAAATTAGAAGTAAATACTACAAGAAATTTAGCCGAATGTTAATTTAATTTAGAGTATGTCCAGGCATAACGCTTTTGTAAATCAAAATAAATGAATAAATAAAAATATCCTTATACCACAAATTCTCCCTTATATAAAAATTCTTTGTGCCCAAAGGCAGTAGCTTATTTTGCCTACATGATAATCTGGCCTTGTATCAAGGAACTGAAAGACAAGTTGCTCAAGAATGTCCAAACAATTATAGCAGGACAGAAGTTTTTGTTATACAACGTTTAATTCTGCAATGTAAAAATACAACTCTAATTTCTGGATAGCAGTTTCGTTATATTCAACATTACTATGTGCTATGTAACAATATTTTTATTCTTATTTGATATCGAGAAAACAAATATTTGTCACATTTTAAACACATAAAATATCAGATTCCAAAGTTGACAGTATTTGGCTCTACAATTACACCTTGTCACAAATTCAAAGTCCTTTGTATATAAAAAAAGAATGCCAACATTTTTTTTTCCTACAACAGAAGAGAGAATTTTGAAAGAAAGATCACCAGATTTTTAAAAAATCTTATTTAATATCAGCACTGATGTTTTTTCGATGACAAATGCAGAATGCACTATTGTCCTAAAGAAAGAATAAAGCGCCCAATATGGAAATTTTTGTTGTCCATGGGAAGTAAAAAGCAAAAAGTAAGAATTTTTCATGGAGTACCGCTCAAATGTATTCGAAGAGGGAAGGAATAAAAAGCTGGAAAGAAGAATATGATAGAAGACAGACAAGAGAAGAAGAGTTTCCAGGGTGCTCACCACAATTTTCAAAAGATGTGCCCTTGAGGGCGACTACATTGTTAGTTTTGAAATAAAATGCAACATTTTTTAATTACAGCAATGAAATTTTACTTACATTTTACAATTATTAATAACTATAGCGAATTTCATTAAGAATGTAATAACTCTGCAACATATTAGCATAACAGGATTAATTTTCCAATAAGACTGGATTTTATATTTTAAAAAGAGCATAAAAATTAACAATTTCAATTATCATGTACCTGTGATCATTTTGATTTTTGGATGATGAAAATGAATTGCGAGACTGGAGTCCGTTTTTTTCCAATTCTAAATTCAGAAGCCCTTCTATGTAGTCAGACATAGTTTTGTGATTTGGTTCAGGAACTACAAAAAAATTCATTGCAAATTAGTAATACAAATTTTAAAAAAATTAAAAATGCAAAAATATGGTTTCAAAAAGTCGTTTCGTAATGTTCAAAGTATAGTATTAAGTTTGTCAACGTCAAAAGCAGATCCCTATCAGTAAAATCTTAACAGGCTGTTGAAAGGTTTGCTGCAGTTTTAGATACCATTAATGAAATTGTTGGTGGATATGCTCCGTCTTAAGTATATAATGACAGAAGTATAAATAAAAACAAAACAAATATTTGCTAAAATAGGATGCTTCATCTATAAAATTAAAAACATCAGTTCTCGCAGACTATTTTTTATTTTAGGTTAATTTCATAGAGAGAAGATGGATTTTTAACCAGCAAGACAAAATTTGAGCACAACAATCAGTAACATCTTTGTTTTCAACAAATATAGTATTATGTTCTAAATTATTAGAATGCAAGAATATAAAAAGGCAATATTTCTTACACAATGCTTGATAAAAAGAAAAGCTTCAACATCATAGAAAAAGAGTCTAATTATGATGCATATTTCTTTTCGGTAATCGGAAATAACGGCAAAAACTTAAATTCAAAACTGCTATACGCGATAGGAGAGAAATTACATAGTAATTTTCAGAAGGATGTTATTAAAAAGTTTTCATCATGATTCCTTAATAAACAACAGATGGTTAGCTTACCCAATATATTCTTCAGAGCAATATCTCCATAATGATGAATAAAATCCAAAGATAACTGTTCACACTCTAATTCTGCTTTCGTTTTGAAGTACTTCCTTTGGAGTCTAGGTGTATCTGTAGTTTGAGTGGCACTATTGATTCGACTGTTAACATCAGTTCCATTGAAACTTTTGGATCGATCATTTTTATTATTTTTCACAGAATTCTGATTAAGATCAACATTTGCATCTATTTTAGTATTAATTAAGCTATCTGCCAAGGTTTCTTTTCCATTATCTAAAGAGGAAGAACAGGGACTATCTGAGATTTCACAGTTTAAAATAACATCATTAATAGTCGATTTTAATGACATTCCTTTGGTGTGATGACATTCCTTTGGCGAGTTCTGACGCGAGTCTAAAGGTGAATTTTGAACTTCAAACCCAGCTCTCTCATGACTAGTTGGCTGGCATGGCACTGACTGTTGCTGACGTTCTTGCACTTCAGGGCAATGTATACAATTTGAAGACTGATTTTCAGAGTTCTGTTCACTAATAATATTTGATATGTGATCTGAACCATTGTTTGTGGTTTCTTCAACTAGTACACAATCTTGTGAGCTACTTCTCTGCAGTCGACTTCCCGGCTGCAGGCAATCTGAATGAAATATCACTGTTGTGCCATGTTGCCTAATGTTATGAATTTCTTCCCAACTGTTGGGAGACAATGCATTCTTACCATCTTGAAAGTTTGAATCGCATTTTGTAAGGTCCACGGATGATGATGAATTGTGAAAAGACCGACGGTATTTTCCATCAAATCCTTGTCTACTAATCTTCCTTTCACTTCGGTAGGACATATACGAATTTTTAGGATATATCCTATAAAACAAATTGATATTAAAAAAAACATCGAAATATTCTACTTAATAGATGAAAAATAATAAATGAGAACAAAAGATTAATGATTTCAAATATTTCATTAACTTAAAACTTTATACGCAAGTTTTAAGGAAAAAATGAAGTTTGGAAGATAAATTCTTCATTACTTCTTATATAACATAATGCAAATACTTTATTTACTAAAAAATAAATGAAATGAGTACTCGGATTAACTGTTTTAAGTATTTCGCAGTTCGAAATCCATCGTAGATTGCTTTCAAATTCGTTAACGGTTAATCGCGTAGGTTTTTAAGGAGTTAAATCTGAATAATCTTTAGCCCCAAATACTGGAAGTGGCATAACAGTTACATGAGCACAAGCAAAATGCATAAAATGGAAGATTCTTTGCATCAGTATTAAGAATCATTTTAAAAAAAATATAAAATAGTTATTAATATCAGTAAATTTAATGAAGCAATCTAAATGATGTTTCAAAAATCAAAGTCAATTTTTCTGATTATATTAACTAATTAAACAGGTATATGATTTTCCGAATTAAAAAAAAAAGAATTTATAATTTGCTTCTACAATTCCCTCATTTTTTTTAAACTCCAAAAACTAATGTTACAACATTGTGTACATTAGTTATGAACATTGCGTATTTACAATATGCTGCCATTTCAAAATTCTATACCAGATATACACCAACATATTACTTATACTAATGGTATATTTACATATGGTATATAAATATGCAATGATATGGTATATATAGATATACACTATGGTTTAAATTATGTATAACGACAGTTTCTACGAATGAAGAACACACACACACATACACACAAAACTGCAGTTAAAACAAAGTTTCGCTTAATACAAAGTATTTAAAACAAAGACATTAAAAAAATGATGCAAGTACCATAGTATCCAATAAAATAAGAGAAATACTACCTGTAGCCAAATGGAGAATGCATGTTGCATGTAGAAAAAAAAGCAATAAACAGCTTGTATGAAAGTTACCAGGTTATATGTTTGGGGCCAAATAATCAAATAGGCAATTGACTGTTGTCTCAAGTTTAGAAGGCTCCGAGATAAAATTTACGGAAGAAAGGCATCTTCAGGGTAATTTACTATAATATTGTTTTGTTTCATTTAGATGGACAGAATTATAGAAAAAATTGTAGAAATTAAATGGAGAATCATTTAAACTTCGTAACTTTTTCTTTGAACTTTTCTTAATACTTTAAAATTCGTTTGCAGATCAGTGCGGTCTGTCTAGTTGTCCGAATGTAAGTTAACACGATATCTACAAGACGAAGAAAGAAAGTCAAACAGATAAAAATTTGACACACAGATTTAACATCTCAGGTGTAGATATGTATTAAATTTTGGAACCAAATCCAGCAAGGTGTTGATCGTCTATCAGTCAGTACTTTCACAAACATGTAACGCGATAACTCAACAACGCAATGATTTTAACACATGAAATTTGGTATGTGATTTTATGACAACAATTGTAATTCTGTTCCAAATTTTGGTTATACTCAGTTGGAAAAAAAGGCTTCAAAAATACAAAATTAGTTTCTTTGTATTAAACTGCATCCAAACGATTAATAGCCAGAGATAGAACTATTGTTCGTTAATGGCATACGGTTAATAATACATATATTTCTAAAACAATATGAAAAAAAGTGTCAGAGAGATCCTGGTTTCAATAGTTGGCTGTATTACTCAGAAAGTAAGGTTCGCCACATTTACATTTAGAGAAAATGCATGGACACTGACCCCACACCCTAGGGTGTTTTCGTCGCCTTTTATCTGTAAGAAGGGATGTGAAAATAAATTACAGCTTTATTTAACTTCTTTTTAATTGTATTTCGAAGACAGAAAATAGACATGAATGACTATAATAATATAATTTGAGAATTTATATTTGTATAATATACAATTATTTTCGGCTAACATAAAACATTATTAATTTTTCTTTCGAATGATTTAAAGAGAGATCATCAAAAGTACAATTTGCACATTATTAGGATTTAAAAACAATGTCTAATATGATTCAAACAGAAAAATAACAAGAGAAATTGATATTTTAAATTCTAAATTGCTTCCCAAGACTCAATTCGAATATTTAATTTTTTAAATTCTCTCATAATGAAATGATGCATCAAAGAAACTAATAAACACGAAGCAGTCTTTCACAAAGTTTCGTCTATTAGATTACAATGCAATATTAAAATCAACACAAATTTCGTTTTTATGTAAATTTTAATATTTCGATATAAAAATCCATAAGGAAGCTAGTTGTTATAAATAGTCGAACAGAATGAAGGAGTTTCTTCATATTTATTAGAAGACTTGCTTCATAATCGATTATTTCATAACAGATTACTAGTACTTATTACAGTCAATTAACATATAAAACCCACACATTGTCGTTATACTTATTTGATACAAATGTTTAATACTGCAGAGAAAAATTGTGAATGAAGACAAATGATAAAATCATGTCCAATACAAGCATTTCAATGACAGAGGTAGGAAAAAGTTGTATTTAAGAGGAATAAATTTGCTGAGCTATTGTAGCACTTAGAATCGTTCTTCAGAATTAACTCCCCAGTTAGAAATTGGGTGGGGCATTTCAAAATTTATCTTAATAATTCCTTAACATTTTTCATAAAAAATTAGATTGTCAGAGAATATGACTGAAAGAGTGTTTCGATAAGTGTTTTTACTGGTATGTTTTGCTTTTCTGTGCCACCAATTCTCTTGAAGGTCACCCCCAATTAAATGTTTTATTTCAATATTTTTTACTTACAAACAGATTAAATTAAACAGACACGATAGAGCAAAATCTGAACTTCATAAAATAATAAATTGTGCCAAATATGAACAACAAGAAGTAAAATTAATTGAACAATAAAATGAATAAATTTATACAAACAGTGTTACGAAATATTAAAAATGTCGCAAAATTATTACATAAAAAAAATCAATCGATCTGAAGAATGATAAAATTCGATTCCGAAATCGCTTCAATTCGCGTTTCCGCGGAAATGTTAATTCAACTCAATGAATATAACAAGTTTTGGAACTGAGGTGTATAAGAGGTGTATAAGGTGTTCCTGGACTCACTATGAATTCTGGGGTCCTAAATTTTTGTAAATAAAAAAAAGAAATGACAAACTTATTTACTATTGCATGTTTATTTAATGCGTGGTTTTGTCTTTACTATTAATTACTTCAGAAAAATTACAATTTTTTCTCAATTTCTTTTTCGGTGCTTAATATAACAAATGCCTTTAAGTGTTTTGCACAATGCGAAGATAATTCTTTATTCATTTGAATTTGCTGAAAGGACTCGGTACTTTCTTTAGTAATTGGTAACGTAAAGAAAAGTTTTAATACAAATAAATGCATTTAGTAAGAAATTATTATAACTATTATTTAGTCAGTATGTCTTGTGCGTTATTTAAATTCCTTTTAGTCGATATCAAATCCCGTAGCAAATCACTTTCCTGAATTAGGTTTCATATACAACTTTGTTAAATAACTTTACAAAGTTTTGGGAACATTTATCTGATTTATGTTTTTCTAAATTAATGATAGAAATGATTCATTTAGGAAAACATGAATTCATTTGAAATATTTTTAAATCTTCTATTTGTGCAATAACAATATCAATGACGGAATTAAAAAATAACATCTAAATTCCTCTACCGAATTTTCTATAACTTCATCTTCTGCTATTTCGGAGTATCATCTTTTCCCTTTTCAATTTTTTTTTTTTTTCAGGAAAAGTTCCGAAATTTTCAAATTACGTGCTATCACTTTTGCTTCGTGTAAACATGCGCTAAATTTTGGATCTCAGTTTTGATATTTTGACTAAATTAAATCAATCAAGAACAATTATTTTTGCTTGAAATAGTTTATTGATAGTGTTGATTTTGGACAATATTGTAAACTGTACTATTAAACATAAAATAAATGACATTTCTTCGATTGAATCCAAAGATATTTTGCTTCGGATACTGCTGTATGCTTAACCGAATATAATTAGGCTTCCCAACGAAACTCGCAGATTGGAATGTTAGAAATGGAAGAATTTCTCATCCTTTTGTAGATGCACTGTAAATGTTGCAATATCATATATACTGCTGGAAGCGGCATCACAAATTAATAAATTAACAGGCATGGGACATAAATTGCGACGATTCTTCTAGATTTTACACATTTCCCTTTCATGTTGTCATATGCCTGTTCCAAACAGCTCAATCTTTTTAATAAGGTTTTTTTCTAATCATGTCAGTCACTTCAATAAACCTTAGAAAGGATTCATTTATAATTAATATTTGTCTTCAAAATCTGCATACCTAATAATGGCTCAAGTTTGTTCCTTACCGGAAATATCAGGAGGAAAATTAATTTGGATAGTACAGTACATGGTGGCTTTTATATCGTCTTTAAGTTTTCTAAGAACTTCATTTCTTAACGCAGAATTCTTTTTTATTTATGAGCTAAATGGTGTGTCATTCGATTTCCAAAATTTTTTTATTCTATTTATATTATCCATTGGCACAGAGTCGTATTTATTTAATAATTCGATTAAATTAAAAAAAAATCATTACTAGGGATTTTTATTATTTCAAGTTCCTCGAAGTGGAAAATTATTACATGCTAAAAACAGAATTACATTTACAATTCTTTGATATAGTAATTAAAGTAGTTTCATTTCATTATTTGTAGTAACTTGATTTATTTTATCAATAGTCGAATACAAATTGAGTCGGTTTAGTAAATCTTTCCAAGCAAAAAATGAATTAAAAGAATGCTCATGATCTTGAATAAGATTTGACAGCTACCTTCAGTTATTACAGCCACTTATAAGATCCTCTTCTTACAATAGAAACAAAATACCGAGTCTTGCATCCACCAGCTGTGATGTGGGTAACGGAAAACGATCTAATTTCTACAGGTCCGGGTTTAACACTTATCAATTACTATATTTGGTCAGAAACCTGGCTTAAACATATTTTAGATTTTTTTCCTTCCCTTTTCCAATCCACGATTATTTTTTAAAATATTATTTTAGTTCTTGATCACGTTAGGGTCCCCTCAATCCCGTGGCCTCTGTGCATAGCATCCGCCGCACCTCCAGATGGTCGGTGCTGCTATGAACACGTGCTATATATTGCAAGATGGTCAGTACAATGTCAGATCATGAATTTGGAGTACGTCATTTCTGTTGAAACAGCACTAAGCGAAGTTCTGGAATAGACTTAGGGGATGGATAACATGTAACAACAACCCGATGCCCGAGTATTCCATGCATGCTCAAACGGCAGTGAGTGCAGGCCAATTAGAAATGGGAAACAACCACTTTAAGCCATTCGCCCATAATAGTCCCAAGGTGAGAATGACCGTTATTTTTTATCCTTCAGTCTGAACTCACCAAGACGAATGCGTTTTAGTAAAATGATTCCCTGACAAATCATCGTTTTGCACAGGACATGAACTGCTTGAGAACCATACCAATTTAGAGGTCCAGCGTTACCGTAACAGTGGTGCTCGATGACACTTTCTTGGTGCTCTTTAAATGAAGGCACTGGTGCTCACATTTCATTTTACAGAGCAGGGTGCCGTGTTAAATTTATATTCTAATATCTAATGCACTTTGAGAAGAATGTTATGAAAGGAAAAGTATGAATTGCCATTACACCGTGCAGGTTTCAAAATATAGGAAAGAAATCGAAATAGATTTTAAAATAAATGCCTGTCTTTCAACTTGTATTTAGATTAAAGGCTTTCGTCAAGTATATGAATTATATGCAAGTTCCAGAAAAGACAAATAATAAATGCAACTGCTCTAAATAATTTATATCACAAAAAAGAAAAAAAAGTGAACTATTCACCAACTCATAATATTAATAAGTCCAATGTATTTAAGTTCGCATGTATGCAAGTGAAATTCTGATGCAGAACGAACATTCCTAGAAGACGAGTTATCACATACTCGACGATAAATGTGTGAAAGCCCAAAATTTAAAGTGACGCTCCGAATTATGAATTAAAATAGCTTGAAATAAATATTAAAACAATCTCATAAGAATCATAAAATTAAAGATCAAACGGTTAACAAATCATTTTTATGCCCTGTCTTGTACCAAAAGATTTTTGCAATTTCTTTATCACTCGCGTATTTTGAATGTCAATAAACTACACTCAGATTTTTAATTCATTCAACTCAATTTTGATTTTATATCAGGAGGGTACGTTTTGGGAAAAAATGATTTTAGGTTTCCAAACTATTTATAATTTTGAATTATAAATTTAAGAACTCAAACGCAGAAAATATTTAGAATGAAAATTTATACTTTTTGGCACACTAAGAGCCTTTTTAAAAGCCGTTTTTATTCCATTTATTTTCTCCGCTTTAATATTAAAAAACATAAATGTTTTCTCTTTTCTTACGAGGTGGATGATCAGAAACTATTCAGAGGCAGAATCTTTTGTTTCTTGAATGAAACTAAACAATATCGTTCGATAAGTAGATGAAACGATTGTGAAATACCTGAAAGGACCTGCGAGAGAGAGAGAGAGAGAGAGAGAGAGAGAGAGAGAGAGAGAGAGAG
>JAPMOR010058927.1:501325-526510 GCA_026543865.1 Argiope aurantia | reverse complement strand
ACACACACACACACACACACACACACACACACACACACACACACACAATTTAGCTTAATTGTCACTAAAAATTTAAAAATTATCAAAATATTTTATTATTATCAAGTATGTCCCAAGTAATCGAGCTTAAAAATAAGAGAAAACGAATTAAAAATGGATTCCCAACATGAAACAAGTATAGTTCCATTTTTTTCTACATAAAGCACAGTTTAAGAGTCCACTTTATGACAAAGAAGTTGAATGTGGGAAAAAAATTTTAAATTAATACAGTAGAACGCTCCACCTACTCTAACAAAACGCATCATTTTCAGAAATATGCTTGTAAGAATCAACATAGTTTGCACTTGCATTCCTAGATGGCGACATGATCTGAATTCAATTTTGATTCATTCATCTGATTTATTTTTAACACGAAGTATTTTTATCTCATTTTATTCATGAAGTATTTTTCTAGTTTTGGAAGTGACGAGCAAGTTTTTATAGAATAATTGATTTTTTCAAAAGCATATTTGACAGATTCGTTGGAGGCATTCATATTTGCTTACTTACAGAGATGTACTGTCCAGCAGTCTCGGGTGAATGTCGACATCTCGTGGATCTGGGGGTGGAGGCAATGGCTCATCGGAGATATTCATGATCTCGTTGCCCTCCGAGGTGGGGGGTGGCGGCAAGGGCAAATCGGGACATTCCGAGTCTCCACAGAGAAGCTCTCTTTGGACGTCAATCCTATTGCACAATAAATAATATCAAATATTTTATGAATATTATCACAGTAAAGTCAATTCCTTTGATGGTACGTTTCTTGAGAGAATTCCGTGAGCTTCAAAATCTGAAATGATTTAGTGGCTAAAGTTTCAAAACTCACAGCATTTATCCTATTTTGGATTCAGCAATAAAACAGAAACAGTACCGGCACTCTTTATGTAAGAACAAACACAGGTAGACGGCATAAGTATGGGTTCCCAAAATTACATAAGCACTGCTATCTTTCACAGCCCAAACTAAAACACAATGATGTTCCTAATTTTAACTTTCCAAATTCGGTGTAATAGATTATTTTTTGGCTGAAATCCAATAACCAGTTTTAAATTAATTGTAAAACAATGTAATATAATAAAATGCATTCCTTAATTACATTTTCTAAATAATAAGATCTTTTAAAGTCAACGTAAAGGTATCCCATAAATATGGAGTCTGCTTATAACTAATTGAAAATTATGTGTTGTCCTCCAAAATATTTGCCCCATACTGTTTAGTTGGGTAACAGAATTCATAATTATGGTAAAATCGGAAACAGACGCGATGTTTTATGATCACTTACGACAGATCTTGAAGTTTCTCCTGTACTTCCTCTACTTTGTCGACTATCACGACCACTTCATCTGGGGGTGGCGTGACGGGCGGCGGAGGAGGGGGAGGTCGTCTCGGAGGTTGCTTTGGGGGCGGAGGAGGTGCTGGACGACGCTTGTGGGGTCCTTTAGCAGCTGATTTCTCATTGGTTTGGACAATAGTGACGCCATCTGGAGTCATGACTCTGATAGATGCTGTCTCATTAGAGTGGTGGACTTCCTTCAACTGGACTTTGCGAGGAGACTTGTGAGACTTCAGATAGTGCATACCACTGAAATGACATTCAAAAAACAATAATAAATAGCCATTTATAGGCCTCAATCACGATATTTCAAAAACAAATGATCAAGAGATTAAAACAAGTTCTGAAGCAATAATGTTCTCAAACTAAATAAATTCTTGTGAAATTTTTTTTTTTGAAATTTATTAGGATTAAGCTTGAGATTTATTTCTCATTCAGGATTAAAATTTATCCTCCGATATCAATGACCACCAGCCGTTTCGAATGAAATGACGATTTCAACTTTAAAAACGCGCAGTTATGACAAATTTACAATAAATAAAGCAAAATCTTATTGTAAAAAACTAATGATATTAGGTTTGAATTCAATTTAATAAACATACAACTACACTACTTTATTTATTAATTATTTTAGTATGAAGAATAAAATGTAAATGTCATAATTTTGCAGTAGTTTGCTGAAGATAAATATTATTTAACAAATTTAGTCAAGTTATCGAGACATGAGGGCTAATTTAGGAAGAACCATGGTTAAAAGACGAGGTCGATACCTGATCCTATAAGCTGGAGAGAACGTTTGACCCTACTCAACGTCCGATTTAAACGCGCATCAGGCAAGGCGGATTTATGATGGAAAAGAGCTCCGAATCTGGAATCTCCCGATTTTGACACCAGTTTAACAAATATACGGATTCTCCAATCAAAATATTCACTTTTTTCTAAGCAAAACTGAAACCTACAAGACCATTCAAATAAATCGAAAGAAGACAAACTTATAGAAAGAATACAAAAGATGGCAACGAAACTAACCCGCAAAAAAAAAAAAAAAAAAAAAAAAAAAAAAATTAAAGACTGATGCACCCTCAAAGAGCAAAAATTGGGTGAAGAAGTAACAATTCGCAATAATGTTGGGTGAAAGAAGGCACAACATCTAATTACTGATATCAGATATTTAACAACTCGTTGGGTGAATGCAATGTTTAATGATTATCCACACAATTTTGGAGTTAAGACTCACTTTGGGTGAAGAGAAAAGCTATTGAGAAAATGAGTGATGCAAATCACAAACTCGAGAAAGTGAAACTTAACGCGAGATTGTCAATTTCTATGAGCTTTAATTAATAGCAAAGCGACGTCATTAAGACAGTAAATCTTTATGGCCTTTTAGAAAATGAAACGGATAATAATTTAACTTTGTGCTATTCGGCAAGGCGTTCAATTATTTCACATTCCTTTTTTCTGGAGGGCATTTTGTCAGTTGTGTTACTCTTCAGATAAACAGGAATTGATTTTATTTTTAGATAGATAATAAAAGTACTATTTTATTGAATGTTCATTTGAAAAGCTAAAGAGAGAAACAAAATTACTTCATTCGATTCCATTGTTTTGATGAAAAGTTGAATGTTTGCAAACACTGAAACATAACATTCAGAGGAAATATTAACCCAAAGAATTGTTCTTTCCTCCCAAACTTATGGGGAAGTAATCTTTGTTCATTTTCAGCAAAAATAAAAATTCAATCTAAAGACCTACTACTTCATTTCATGCAGCTATTCCCCATTTCTTAGATCAGTGAAGGCCATTTAGTAAAGGGTTTATCTCAATTTTAAAAGTCAAATACGGTGACACTGAAAACTAAAAAAAAAAAAATATATTAAACCTCAAACACTCACGAGAACTAGGTTTTCCCAACATATCTATAATATTTGAAATACCTTTGCAATCAGAAAGAGCCAAATCATACGGACGAAATAACGTTAGTAAAAAAGCACATTTTATACACGAGATATCTCACTTAATATGCTAAATGATGAGGGCATAATAAAAATGACATTATTTTTGGCAAGTATTAAAAATAATGACCTGCAATTCAAAAGAGAGAAAGAGGAAGTTTTGCAAAATGGATCGCTTTAGATTACTTTTAAACCAGAAAAATACAAGAAATAAATTCACATTTTTTTAATTTTATAGTTTTTAAATAAAAGGATAAATAAAAGGATTTGACATTAGCATCCGAAAGCGCTAGTATTTCCGAACTTTGCACTTCCGTGTGCTGTCGATACTGATATAATATTTTCAGATATTAATCTATTCATTTAATTCATTTTTGAGCACCACTACAATGTAATAAATTAGAAAAGAAAATCGATTATAAGATTCCTTTATATTTATAACAACGAGTGAAAGTTTCTTTTTAACATATTTATAGAAATGTATTTTAAAAATTATTTTATTCAATTTTTAATTTTCATTCCCTTGAAAGTTCCTGAAAGCTTATATTTGCAATGTATTCTGGAAATCAATAGTTTCTGCCTAACAAATCTTTTTATGTGCTCGAAAATTCTTGAGGCACTTTATAAATATTTGAGAGAACAAATTACATTTGAGAGGGTTTCTTTTCCTTTCTTTCTTTTGTAGTTGGGGAGGGGAAAAAAAAAAAAAAAGGATCATTTTACAAATAAATCAGCTGTGGACAATAGTTAAAACATTTTAAAATAATTTAATTAAATAGACTAGATATTGTGCTATAATGTAGGCATTTATCATGAGCAAATGATAGTAATATGTGTCTTTAATTAAAGAATATAAACATTTTACTCGCAATTTTTAACACAACAGCTTGCTTATTGTAAAATTCAAGCAGACTCGAAACCTTTTAATTGAAAAAAAATCTGCGAGTTTAAAAATTAATTATTAAATTAAAATTAATTAATAAATTATTAAATTATAAAAACAGTGTTGAAACACAGGTTCGAAAGACTTTCAGTGGAAATTATTTCATGTGCCTCTTGTTTTATATTAATTTTTCTTGATACAATTCCGATATGAAAGTTGTGAGAACGGATTTTTTTGACAAAGATCTTAATTTCTATTTTTTATCGCGTTATTATGCAACAAGTGTGTTCGGATTTTGAGCTATTCTCGACTAAAATACAGTATCATTTGGTGAGTATTATCTCCTAATTATGAATAAAAATCAGGACATTATACTTATATTAAGGGAAATAAACCTTCTTCTAAAATGAATGAACACAGAAGGTTTATTCCAAATGATTAAATAATTTTCCACGTTGAAATCTGTTGTCACAATAACTTTGCATTTATTTTTCTTGTAAATCTAAGAGAGATCCAAAAACAGTTACTACTCAACCCATAATGAGTCGTCAGAAGCTACATGGAAGGAAGCATTTGCCAAGAAATTCCTTACATAAACAGCACACGAACGGCAACCTAGTATGCGTTACTTTCATGTGATAATGTGTTCATTTTAAAATATTGTTTAGCTTTTCTGAAATGGGAATCTGTTTTTAAGAATTTCAATATTATTTCACTGGGCCGATGACATGATTTCTACATAAAACATGAACAGGTATGTTCTAGTCACATCTATTCAACATTTGAGAAAAATATCTTATCTGGTTATTTTGTTATCGGGTGTTCCCTGAAAAAAGAGATTCAATGGTCATCAGACACAAATAGAAATTGATGTCAAAATGGCCATTTTTAAATGATGGAAAGCATTAGGAAGGTCCGATTTGTATTGGATAAGTCATTAGCGGTTTCAAGTCCATTGATAGCTACAGGGCATCGAAGCGTCGCAGAAGTGTAGAACAAATTATTATCGACACTTTTTTTTCTGTCAAGCACTTTCAACTGAGATTCGATGTCAATGGGATATCCTATTACGTACATAAAGCCATTAATCGCTACTTTGGTATTTTGTGTTGCTACTTACTTATCCGACTCAAATTGTAAGAGTAAATTCATATGCAACGATTTTCGTCAATTCTGCAGTTCCACTCACACATAATTATGTTATGCACAGAATCGGATTAAGCTTCGAACGGGTCCTTTGTCTGTAGAAGTATGTTTATTGATTTCAATTGAAGCTTTATATACGTAGTTTGTAAGTAAGGAATATTATAACAAACTGAAATAATAAAATACAAGCCGTTTTTGGAAAGTAAAGATATTTCACCAGAAGCAGCAAAGGAGCCCGTTGGCAACCATGAAGGTTTCGCTTTTCCCATTCGTTCTTTTTAAGAAAAGTCTTTAGAACGTCAATTCAGAATCCTACTAAGCTTGAGGTGCGCGTCCAGAGGATATTCAGAATTCCATTAAAGGAAACATTATGAATCGATAAAATGGAACGAAATGGTGTCGTGCTTTCTCTGAAGGTAGGAGTGATGTTCAGGACGGAATATGTGGATCATTGTTGCCCTGCTTCAAATAACAATTCGAGCAAATAGGCGTCTCACATTAAAATATTTGCAGAAAATCATACTCGATGTGTATGACAACTCCTTATGAAGCTGTCACTGTTACATTAGGAAACCGGAAATTATGTGTAAGCTGGGTTCCAAAAATGTTAGCGGAAGACTACAAAAAGAAAAGGATGGACTATACATTTTAATTTCTCACATATTATGCAGAAGCAGGTGATGAATTTCTTAATCACACTATTACTGGTGAGGAGACTTGGGCTTATCACAACACATCCGAATCCAAATAACAATCAATGCAATGACGCCATAAGAATTCCCCCAAGAGTGAAGAAATTCAAAACTTCAATTTCAAAATAATAATAATAATAATAATGGCCTCTGTTTTTTGGGGGCCAAACAAGGCATTCTTCTGGCTGACTTTTTGCTTCCTGATAGCATAATTAATACTGATGAGTACTGAGAAACTTTGAGACGTCTGAGACGGGCAACTCAAAACAAACGCAGGGGCTTGTAGACAAGTGGAGTTTGCTTGCGGCATGACAACGCTACTCCTCAAACAGCGTTTCTAACCTAAGCACTACTCAAAAGTTTCAAATGGAATTCAATTTTAGGTCATCCGCCATACAGCTCAGAACTTTCACCCAGCAACATCTACCTATTCCTTTATCGGAAATGACACCTTGAAGGGTAAAACTTTCAGGACAATGATGCGATCAAAATCGAAGTTGAAATGTGATTCCGGTAACAGGCGGCAAAATTCTGTGATTGAGGAATACAAAAGCTTGTACCCATACTTAAATGCTTCAGCAATGGAGGCAACATTGTCTACAATTAAGGCATGTATAAGAGTCATTTGTAATGTACATTTAATCAATTCAAATTTTTTCGAGTGAGGATGCGGCATGGCATCTTTCCTTTTCGAAAATGCTTCGCATTTAATTGATAATTCCTTTCAAGATGGTTGGTTTTACGCAGAACAGGAGAATATCAAACACAGTCAATGTTATACTTCCATTTCCTACTCTCTCCATATCATTCAAAATATTTTTTTAACACCTTCGTGCAGATCAGTGGTCAAAAATTTATTACAGAAAAAGGCACAACTAAGATAAATTTTATAATGTCGAACCCAATTTGTAGGAGACATGAAAATTTCAATTAGGAAATTAAGCTCTTTGAATGGTAGAACTTTATTTCCCTTTCGTCTCCATATACAATTTTTCTCAGTATTTCCTTCGTCGGCTACAACAGTTGCATTTTTTCATTTGCCTTAACTTCTCTAACATCCTCACTGCCGACAGAAAAATATTTGATCATATTTTGCTGAGAAGATTCATTCAAACAAAAAATCTGCGCATTATTTTTATTATATTACTTTATATAGAGTTTCTTTTTTCTTCATATTAAAAAAGAATACAGTGCCAGTGAATTCTTTTGGTCTTTGCAATTATCTAAAAGGGTTGGAAATAACAGTTATCAAGCTTTCGATTATATAAGAGTAAAAATTATTATCTCATACACATTATTAAAATTTAAAAAATGTAATCTATTAAATTTAAGAATTTATTAATTTAATTATTTCATTCACCACCAATGTAATTATGAACAACAATGAATTGGAGTAAAAACAGGGGATTATTAATTAAGGGAACATTTTATCTTCTTGCTGAAATTTGAACTGGACTAAACAGTGCCAAGTGGTTTTTTTTTTTAATTCTAAAGGACTCAAAGGATATAACTTGTCCATAATTTTAATAATAATAATAATAAAACAAGTGAGACCCTATACATTACATAACAGTCAAGTCTTCGAATGAATAAAGTAAGAAACCCAAACACATTGTTTACTTAGGATATAAGGTAAAGAAAAGAATTCAGCTATCAAAACAACCACTTGCAAGTTTTAGTTTTATTTCAACATTATGTCTACAGGATCATATAGAGAACATTGTCGCTGCAAAGATTGAAAAAATATGGTGAAAAACTTCCATTCCAACTACCCTCCATAAACAAGTGAAAGTTATGAGTGTCTGAAATGCAAAAATCTTATAATTTAACTCTAAATTATCAGAGAAGGAACTCGAAAAGTTTCGCCGTAATAGTAAAGTATTGTATTTCACACTGTAAATGTAAAAGCACTTATAAGCGAATTTGTCCTCCACTTGCACCCCCCCCCCCCCCAAAAAAAAACAACCCTATCACACAGAAAAGTATTTCAACCACCTTAAGAACCTCACAAAGAATAATCATCAGAATCGTAGATATAGTCACAATGAAAAAATAATGAACATTTCGAAAAGGGAAATGTTAAAGCAAAAAACCAAGTTTTAATCTGAAAAAGAAAACATACAGAAGCTTAATGTGTCGACTTCATCTGAATCTAGTGAATCGGACAGAAGTGATGTCTCGACGTAGAAGGCTCCTTTCGATAAGCTAACCAACGGCAAATACTTTACTTCCAAGAACATGTAATAGGTATGGAGGCTGCTTTTATTGCTTCAGCAGTTCGTAACATTTCCAATTCGAAAACAGTTTCGCTGAAAACGCAAGATGGCACGTAAATTGGCTGCGTAAGAAGGAAACATCTTCGATAGATGGAAATATAAAACTTTCAGTGTATCAGAAAAGTCTGCATAACGGAACCAGAGTCGAAGTTCTGGGTTATATTGCACCAACTTTTGACATAGCAGCTTTCATGGAATCCGAAATATCTATAGATTCTTTGGGTGTGAACGTTAGTAAATACGGAAATGCTTGAAAAAGATGAAATAAATAGCATATGAACGGTCTACATATTAATGGCAGAGCCCAAGGAGACAGAAAAGCTCTAGAAATGTGTATGTGTGTGGGAGGGAGGTCCATCATTCTGTTTCAAATGTTACCTTGTTTTATGTTTAAGGCATTAATCACACAGCAACATTTTTGTTCATACAATCTTAGAGATTTCAACAAGACTCATTTCTAAAGATACAAAAATAACAAATCGCCAGCAAAGTGTCTCGTACCCTATGGCTGACTAATGCTCATCGAATTCTTCGTTTGTATGTTTAACTGGAATCTTATTTTGAAAACTTAGTGATTTTTGCCACGTATGGCGCAAGAGTTATAGTAAACCAGATGGGTGAATACAACTCAACTATTTAATTCAATACTTCAACTGTTCAAACTACTCGCTCCAACTCGATATTTGCCCAAAGAACCAAAATAGATAACAGTAACAGTTACTTCGTACAATCTGAACATCTACTGATTGTAATGCTGACAGACTCGGAAAATCATATGCCAAGACGAAAGCTTTCAGCAATCAGGAAAATAAATTCCGACTGTAAAACTGAACACACCGTCTTACATTAATTACATTGACTGGCGGGAGAATATATGTCATTCACTAATATTGAAATCCATATCTGACAATGATATATGCTTATTTATTGCCCAAAAAACAGAACTCTTTACAATTGTAAGAGCTCACACTAACTATTGAAAAAGTAATCATTATTTATAGCTATATTCTGCAACAAATGGGAGACCGGATGGCTTAATAAATCCTCCAGAAACTCACAAAGCCATACCGAAATCTGATAGAAAGATGGTTTTTCACACTATTTGAAACATTATTATAACATAAATGTTTTCTTGTCATGATGAATATTACTCATATAATTACAATTTGTTCCCATATACACATTTTTGAGCCTCCTTAACTAACCAACAAGAAAGTTTATTTTTTAAATTATAATTCAACATACGCATTCTGTAAAGTCAACTTGGAGGCAGAAGTTGATGTCTTATTCTAAAGAAATTTTACATTAGAACGAAAAATTGCCGTTTTTTTTTTCTTGCCGTGCCAAATAGATTTTTTTCTCTCCTTACAATCAAGATCAGATTATTTGCCTAGCAGTCCCGATGTCTCGATAATTTTTAGACTTATCTCAGTTAGTACTTTCATATAAGTTACAAGGGCCATGTACATAAGTTAGTACTTACATATAAGTTAGTGCCCAAAAGCCATTGAAATAAAAACTAAGCACTGTTAAAAATTTCATGCTTATATTTCAACTAGCCGCCTTTGGCGACCAGCCGGTTCGCCAATTTTAATGCTCGCTAAATTTTTAATAATTAAATATTTTATGTAATTCCTACTTTAATAGATTCTTCATCAAAATATTTTCAAATTTTGATAGTCACATAATTTACTCAAAATACTAAGGCCTTCAGTCATAACGTAATATGTATCTATCTAATTTTCTATTAGCTCCCGTAGAATTTCTGCTTTAAATTAAAGTGGAAATGATTAATCTGCAATTAATATAATAATATTTTTTACTGAAACAAAGCATTTATTTTATAATATGATTACTGAAAACAGAGTCACTGAGCATTTAAACCTTATGGGCACTAAAGAATATCTTTCTTAATTTATGTAATATCTCGAGAATTTGTCAACAAAATTTTCTCAGATTCATCATGAGCAGATTGATTAATTAACAATGTTTAATTTTAAATGAATCAAACACTAAGAAAATAAATAAAATAGTTTAAAATAATCAGTCGAAAACAGGTTAAAAAACTACTTAAAAAACGATGTAAAAACTATAAGCATATACAAAAAATATATAATTAACATAAATACAATTTAATTACAAAAGCATACAACTAACCTAAAAATAATTTAAATCAAGTCCGCATCCGTTGAAAATAGTTGTCAACAATCAGAACAAAATGCGCACGCGTGTATTTTCAATGCCAGTTATGGCAACGCAAATGCGTGAATTTTTCTACGCCAGTTGGGGTAACGCTATGCAGATTAGAAATTTTTAATTTCCTTTATTCTGTTTTATTTTAATTCAAAAGTACTTCATAATGAGTCTGACAGATCGATTCATTAACAATGTTTAATTTTAAATGTATCAAGCGTCAAGAAAATAAGCAGAATCATTTGAAATAATCGGTCGAAAGTCTAACTTTATTAGCGTGGGGGAAAGAAACAGAATCCTTACTCATTTGGCGGTGGGGAAATGGATTTTTTTTGGTGGAAAAGTTAATTTTTAATTAGTAATTAAAATTCTAATTAAAATTTAAAAAAAAAGGGATCTCAGGTACACATTCCCGACCTCAAAGGTATACATGTACCAAATTTGGTAGCTGTAGGTCAAATGGTCTGGCCTGTCTAGCGCCAACACACACATACACACATTGAGCTTTATATAAGTATAGAAAATTAAGTTTAATTAATGTTGGATATTTTAAAAAAATCTTAAATCTGACGAGTTAAAAAAATGGTCTACAATGCTTAATAATAAATATGGAATATGTACTTACCTACATAACATAATAATAATAGCATTATAGTATCAAACGATGCACTTAATATCAAACATAAGAAAATAAATCATTTTCGTCTAAAGTTACTTCTCGTGATTAGAGTTAATAAAAGACTTTGTCTGCATAGAGTCCGCAAATCCTGAATATATAATTACTGATTGCTTTTTTCGTAAGGGAGTCTAAGGGGTGTGATACAGGAACGATATGTTGTCTAAATTATATTCATCATTGAAAATGCATAGGTAAGTAGATCCAAAGGATGATATGCAACTTTTTTAAAATAAGGATACTTTACTTCTTCCATTAGATTCCCAAAGTTGTTCTTAGATTCTGAACTAAGTGCTTTTAAAACTATTCCATTTTGACAGGGAAAACTTCTTTTATCGCAAGAGATAAAGAGAACATATAATTGACATTTTCAGTTATTTCTTCCACATCAACATTACCAAATGAATGTAACAATTGTTTCTTGTCTAGTACATTCTTGAAAACATCCCTCGAATTCAGAGTGAAGTTTTATCATAATATTTCTATTTGTTTAATGTTTTTAAACAACTCATCAAAAATATTTTGAAATTTTTCGTCGGTGTTCCATAAATTTAGTCTCAGTAAAGGCGCATATCACCCCAAAATGCCTCGCAATCTACTTCATGTCCACTCCTGGTCTACAGCCCAGCTTTGGAAAAGGAAGGCCCACATATTTAAAAAGCCCGATTTCAATTAAAAGCAGGCAAAAATTCGCCTTTAGTGGCAAATTCTATACTGATCCTAGCAATTTTTGCTTTAGAATTTTTTCAGCCCCCCCCCCCCCCCAAATCCTGATACTATAATTAAATGGAATTAAGCCATGTTAAAAAAAACATATGTTGTTCACCAGAGAATAAAACCAGTTCTTTTGAGTGTAACTAGAAATTAAATATTTTGTTTCATTTTTTCAAAAACATCCATTTATTATTTGAAATTAAAATAAAATCAATAAAGAAAATGTCGTTTGGGAAGTTTATAAAGACAAAATGAAACTGCTTAAGGACTCCTGAAAGATTTATGTATACAATGGTGACTCACACTACTATACATGTACAGAATGGTTATGACAAACGACAGGGGGCGACAAAACATAACATAAAACCCCATAGCATATTTCTATCAGTTTCTGAATAATGGAAAATAGACGAGAACGAAAAAAAAACTCTTAGTTTCACAGGAAAAAAAGTATAGAGCAGAAAAATCCTGTAAAGTGACAACAGAATATCTGGATTTAATGGTGAGTGATGAAACGATGGCAAATCAACCTGCTGGAAAATTCTTTAATGACAATATCTCCCAAACCTTATTAGTCAAATTCATCAAGAACCTATTAATCCCATCAACTTCCGAATGAGCTTAGAACAAACAAAATCGGTGTTCTAGTTCAGAACATTCCATTTTTATGTTTGTAATACATTACCGACATCGACAATCATTGAAGTAGAAATTCGTCTAACATTCGGCAAAAAACATTGATGGTGAGTAAGTCGAACTCTCTAGGATATTTTCCAAACCTCTTGCGTGGGTATCCTATCCCATATTTGTGTAAAGGCCAGTAAATTAATCTAATATTTTACTTGGAATGGTTGGCGATTGCTTGAGAAGTCCACGTGTATTCCAGTGTCATAGGACAATTAAAACATATTTAGTACATCACTAGCAGTATTACTTGATTTTATTACTGTACCGCATCGACAGGATTATTCTCTATATACCCTTCTGCACTCATCAGTAATTTATGTAGTTGTACCCAATCCCTTTTCTGTTTAAATCCATTCCAATAGTCTTCTTTGATTAGGTTTTTGCCCCACAGAAACTTCCAATTTGTAAGAATTTAGCAAATAATTCCATATGACAAGAGTTCACCTTTTCTTTATGTGCGGCGCAGATGCTACACTAGAAAGTGATCTGATCTAACAGCTGCACCAGAAAAGGGATGAAATAATCTGTCTCTGCCTCAATCACGAAATAGGTATTTAAGTGCTACTAAAGGACAAGAATAGCGAGACTGATTATTTGAAAGGAGATTCAAAAGTTTCTCTCTAGCCCGTGTGCTTTCGTTAAGAGCTAAGATGTGAAACTTCAGAAGCGAATTCATATGGTCACGCGCAGGGTGTGTGCTTTATGAAAACGAATTGATTTTGGTACTCCTTTTTCGATGAATGCTAGTCTTACAAACAATAGGTTCAATTTCTTTCATCTGGAGCACCGATATGGTTTACTATAACTTCATTTAATAGTTGACGGAGTGGACATATTTTTGGTTAAGCAGACTGGTTGTTGCAAGTAGGATGTTAGAGATAATGCCATCTTGGTGACAGTTCGATTTTGTATTTCGCCAATGTTTCAGAACTTCTAACTTGCCGTTAATTCCATATATTCTGAAGTAGCAGTTCTATCTGCTCTTTTCAAATTTTTTATAAATGTGTGTGTAAGTCGCTGATACACTTTAATTTATAATATTATATATGTGCCAGAGAGAGAGAGAGGAAGAAAAACGACATTAAAAATATTATTTAAAGACTTTTTGAAATAATTCAAAATTGCCATGGTATTCGAAGCGTCTTGAACAGGAACAATTTGTCTTGAAATATCCAAACAGGAGAGGCGGTTATCATATACGGTATTTAAAAAATATATCTATTGTATTTGCGTTTTCATATCTTAACACCATATCCTAATCAGATCACTAGCAAGCTGGAATTACGTTGTACGTAAGATAGGCAAAAAGACTACGAATGCACATATTTCAAAATAAGTGCAAAAAGTAGAAGTGATTCCATTGATATCTCGCGCCAAAACACTCTCTAGAACGAATCAAAAAGAAAAGAAATATTTTTCCCATACATCATTCCATCCCAAGCTCTTCTGTTTTTTATTTATATTATTAAAGAGGTACGACGTCGAATCTATTTCGAGGCCAGCCGGCTAAGCAAGAATCAGATTTAGGAAAAGGGTCTAATTTTAGAACTGCTTTTGTCAGGTCCCCTGGCAAGCGAACGAAATTAAGAATGGAGGATGACAACAAAATGGAGTTATGAACAGGAAAACGCAACAGTGAAGCAAAGAAATGTTCAGCATTAGGACTGTCAGAATTCAAGACACTTCAGATTATTACGAAAGACTCGCATCTAACAAGGACCCAAAATGTTAAAATGACATTTTTTATACCAAAACATATGCTTATTCAAAATTTGTCCTCTATATACAGACTAGTACTTTATAAATGGTTGCTCTATACAGCATGTTTTAAAAATTGGTTAAAGAAAAAGAATGTAAAAAAAAAATGAATTGAAATATTAAAAATTTTCTAACGTGTAACTTAAAAAAGAAAATATAAAATCACGTATATTGTACTGAATAAATACATAAACTTATAAATAAACAAAATAAAAGGATTCATTTATATCTTTACATTAAGGAGAAATAAATAAGAGCTGGATGAACCATTTACGATATCACTACAGTAGTAGCTCAAATCCACTCAAAATTCCTCTAGTTATCGTGCTTTCACCATGGGCTTTGGAGCTTAGGGGGCAAAGCATATATATGCAGAAACTTTCGGAATAAGAACCACTGTCATTGGTAAATTTTAAAAACGGAATCGACTTATTTCAATTTATTTTACTTTTTCATTGATGAAAAAGTCTACCTAAAATGAAAAAACAAAAGGGACACTTTTTAATTTTTACATGGCAGAGCACAATATTCCTTATTTTCTTACAGATTATTATTATTAACTAAGATGGTGAATTAATGACCTATAATATTTTAAAATTGGAATTTTTGTGAAAGCTCATTCCAATCTAGTAGAGTCCCATGAAGTTGCTTTTTAAGAGTTGTAATCCATCTTTAAGTATTTTGTAAATAACAAATGGAGAATAGAAAGGAATGATCGAGAATTTCAATTAGGGGAGGGGAAAAATACATTGCTGATTGGAATACATGCATTTAAATGAAACATCCTTTATAGCAGTTCGATTGTGATTTCTTTTCCCCCTCACACAATCACTGCATATAGAATCGGAATGATTGATTTTTTTAAGTAACGACGTTTTCATTGTTTTAGATCGATGAAAAGAAATACTTCTCCAAACTAGAAGAAATTATGCTTCAATTCAATGTGTAAGGTTTCTTAATCTCGTTAGTCATCTTAGAACGGCTCAAAATTATGACACTGAAAAGAAAATTTAAATCCAACAATAATTAAATAAATGAAAAGACACAGAGGGAGGGGGGAATACAACAAAGCCTGAGAGAGAAATGATATCATTGTTGCATGAAAAGGGCAAAAGAAATAGAACTTTTTGAGGAAAAACTAATAACTAAATTTTAATACATTATCTTATTCGATACTTTAGAATTAATAACTTTTTAAAAAAGGAACAACTTAAATTTGTCAGGTTGAAATAAATACATAAAATAGCAAAATCTGAAAATTTAACTTGAAATAATCTATCAAGTGAATTACTTTTCGGCATGAGCACAATAAAATATTTATATTGAGCTACATTGTGAAAATTTAAAAACAAAAATGGAATAAAAAGTTACCAATCTGCCATTTTGAGTGCGTGATAACACATAAAAAATAATCTTTTTTTGAAGTTAAAAAGGTACAACATGTGTATGTAGTGTGGGATATGCATGCAAACAATTTAGTTTAATGACGGATGGATTTTTATAATTCTCTCCAGATAATGCATTCGTAATCAAAATAAAAATGTTACAGATCAGTTTTAAATTGGATTGACAATGAATCCTGAAAAGCGCGCTAAAAATTCTTCATAAAATGATATGTGTTTAACAAAAACAACAAAAATAGAAACCCGAATTCGAATTTTTTCAAGCTAAGCTGTCTTTGAAATTCCTTCACACACAAAAAAGGAAATCCTTCGTCCTTGCCTTTCCAATACTAAATGATGAAACATAAAAACCGATGTTATTTATGAAAGTGACAGATCTAAGAAGCAATATCTGTTTCAAACTACAAAATGAAACCATTCATTGGTGAAAAAAATGGTAGAACGCAGGATTTCAATCCCACTGAATCATTCTGCAAATCCAATCGAATAACAGGAATATTATTTTTATTTTTACTTCAGCTGCATTTGAATAAAATAAAGCCCAGAAGGATGCAAAAGTTTCTGGCTTTGTTTGACAGTAACGAATCATTTCAGTCCACATTTCATTCAAAATGGAAGAGATTGAGAGGGAAGAAAGAGCTCAGATTTGGAAAGAAAATTGAAATGGGTTTTTTTTATTTGAGCAAAGAATTGTTTGGAATTCAAGAACATTACGCAGAAAAAAATGGCAATTAAAGCACAGGCACTGACTAAGATGAGTGTTTTTTTTTTGGGGGGGGGGGGCGTTAACCAAGGCAATTAAAATAAATTGTTTTTCTGAGGATAACAAAATATATTGCAATTTTTCGTATGAAATAACAATCGAAAAAATTAACACTGTTTGGGTTAAAAATATATGCATGCCTAAGATTTTTAATGTAAAAAAAAATATTTAAATAAAATATTAAAATATACAAATCCTCTTAATCTGCAACTTTATTTTTTAGTCCAATTCATTTACAATTTTGAAATGAAATAATTTTTTAGTTGTTGCAGATGTTAAAATTTATTAAACCTTCCATAAATAAAACGAAGTGAAAGAAACTTCCTCCTGAAACCATCCTATTTTTACCAGTTTTATTTTACCCTCACATAAGCCTTTTAAAGGCATTTTTAGACTACTTTCCGCCAAAACAATGCCCGTTTTTAGTAATAAAAATACGAGTTGAATATAAAGTTAAATCATTTCCTTTTATGCACTCAATTGTAGCGACATAAAATGAGGCTCTTTTTACAGTTCTAAATTGTAGGCGAAAGGACGGGATCCGCTTATAGAATAGAATCAGTGCTTCAGACAGATTTGATATTACTAGCTTCAAACAAGAAACACACACAAGACGCCGAGAACTTGAGCGATTCAAAACATTTTTTTCCAGGATCTAAGAATTTGGGTAGCTTATACGCGGATGCTTTTCAGACATGGATAAAAGCAACCTGCTCTCCCTTTTGAAGCAAAAGTTTGTTATTTTTTTAATCTTAACATGGAATAAGTTGCTTCAATAAAATCAACTTTCTAAATTACATAAAATCTAAACACATCAGAGTGGGCAGAAAAAAAATACGAAACAAAATAACAGGCGATTATAAAAATTGTAATGAAAGCACTCTACAGAAAAAAGATCTCCCGATCGGTCTAAAGAAAAATGAGAGTTCAGATCAAAAGGCACTATTCTAGTATTATATCAGATCCATCTCAAAACACCTTTTAATAATACTAAATTAAAAACAATTTAAAAAAATACTTTTAATTATGTATTAAACAGCAGAGTTTAATATCTTATTTTCTAATCTCGGCATAATTTGTCTTTTAAATTCACTATCTGGCAGCGCGACTGGTACAGAATCTTAAAATTTTACAAATAAAGCACATAAAAAAGACTGAAAAACCAATAACGCAAGACATGGTAGGGCTCGGAACAAAATAAAATAATTCATTGTGCCAAATAAACACCGATATGTAAAATCAATAAATAATAAAATGAATAAATTTATACAAAAGTGTTTGAGATAAAAATTTTAGGATTATTACATAAAAGAAAATAAACAGATTTCAATAATGATAAAATTCGATTCTGAAGACACTGAAATCAGCGTTCCAACGAAAATGTGACGTTTACACAAACATTATACAAATTTAATAAAAAACGATACTTAGAAACCGAAAGCCTTTTTTTTTTTGGTTAAATAAATTTAAAGAAAAAAACTTACGGTTTATTTCTTTAAATATTGCTCAATTTCCGAAAGTTCTCAAGTATTATTTAGAGCAGTGAAAATTTTATGTCATGTAAAAGATTCCTAATTAATTACAGAAAAGATAAAAATACGAAAAAGAAATAAGCATCTAATTACATCTAATAAAATATCGCATTAAACAAGCAATTAACATCTAATAAAATATCGCATTATTTAAAGGCACAAGATTAGCAAGAAAGAATACTTTTAATGCAGTCTGAAGGGCATTATTTTAAAAATATTTGCACAATGCGAATATTAATAAAAGGTATGCATAAAAGTACTTTAGACAACTCTCTGGATTTGCAGCTGAATCTTTTCTTCTTGTCATTTTGGTTTCAAAACCTTTTAAGTTTTGTTTTGCCGCAAATTAATTAAGTTTTGAAATTAAAAGGTAATTTGAAGAACTGGAATTGCTTGTTTAATTACGAGATCCATATCGATTTCCAAAACATATTTCCTCTTGGTTTTCAGTTACGCGAATGACTCACGGCAAGGAATTTTGAGAAATATAAACTGGAAATAAAACGAAAAATTGCGTAATTTCAAATTGCAATCTTGTGCCACATAGAATTAAAAAAAAAATGAGCAAATAAAAACCGGAACGTGTTTGCAGTTTTAACGACAAATTTCAGGTGAGTTAACAATTGTAAATAAACACGGGGAAAATATTTCTTAGGCGAAATCAAAAGGCTGAGATTTTTGGTTAGCTTCGACCCTCATAAAAAAACACACATTTCAACTGTCTAGGATTCTTTTATCAATGTAGATAAAGAATGTCACAGAAATCGCATCACTGGCAATGCACGATTATATATAAAATATCACACACACACATACACACACATACACGCACACACACACAGTAAAAAATATATAAAAATATTTTTGAGTTTGACACTAAAGAAATATTCATTCTATTTCCAATACATCAATTTGTTTCATTTTCCGCAAACAATTTTTTTAAATCAAATAAAGCAATAGTTTTCTCTGATATACAAATCTTACTTTTTTTAATACATTTTCACAGTAAAATTATGAATTCTTTCCCATTTAAATAAACAAGATATTTCCTGTGGACATTAAAGATTGGAAAATATAAACAAAATTTTACTTCTGAATATCTGTATTAAATAAAACCATAAATATAATCATATTAATGAAGGATTCAAAGCAGGAAAAATGTCTTATCTTTTATTGAAAACTAATTATGTCCTCTTCGGAAGTTTCTGATGTAATTAATATAGCAACTCTAACCAAATTAAAATAAGTGTGAAAGAATTACTTTTGCCAGCCTAGGCATGCGGGATGAAATGAATGACTATGCGACACCGGCAACTCAGGTTGGAATCCTAAGAGTTACAAAAGAAACAGGAACCGGCCATGGTTCCCATAGAAGTACGTACCCTTCATTAAACTGGTGGTATCTCGACCTCGCTATTCACAAGAGAAACGAGAACCAGCTTACTTCTAAGGGCAGATTCTCATCTACGCATTCGCAGTGTCCTCACTGGTGAGGTAAATTAGCTTACTATGGATACTTATTTAAAAATGAATAAGATGGTCAGTGTAAGAAATTGTTAAGAAGAATTTGGGATGCATATGGGGAGAAAATGAGAATGCTATTGGAACTTTAAGTATGTTTTCAGTAATGTATAAAATGCTATATCTGCGCTAACAACAGCAGAAGAACACGTAACTAATACTAATTATTTTAACAAGACTTCTCACACCAAAAATAAGTTTTAAATTTTATATTTTTATTAAACAGCTTGAAAGATAACCATGAAGTGAAATAGAATTCAAAATGTGTATGTTTTACACTCTGAAATCATGAAAGTAAACTTCTGCGAACCATTTACATAAGAGAATAGAAGTTTTGAATTGAGCAAAATATACCTTTCCTCATCAAATCCCATCCAAAAGGTATGAAGGAAGGAATTTTAAACATGGAGACATTTCAATACATAAAAGAAAGGAACAAAAACTGTAATAATAAGAATAGAAGCCTAAACAAAATATCATTTTTAATAACGCTTCCAAAAATCTTGAAAAGCATTAACTACAGAGTGAAATATATCATTTATTGTCACACTCGAAATCCTTAAGAAACAAAGGCTTTGCTCTAACTGGAGAAAAGAACATTTCATCTTAGAGCATGAGAATTCCGTCCGCGTTCTGAAGGAATTAATAATAAAAAAATAGTTTTAACATTGAAAAGTATTTATAACAGACAAAATTTCTTTCTTTTGGAATACTTCAAAACTTTGCAACAACAATGTATCCAGTTTTGAAGCGAATTAAAAGAACAGTTAAAATGAAATCAATATTGTTATTAAGGAAATTTAACAGTGCATTTAACTTCAGCTGTAGAGTGGGTTACTGAAAACAAAGCACGTTTAATTTTAGTAAAATGTGAAGATTTGTAATGAAGATTAATTTATTCGGAGTATTTTTAATAAATCGTTTATTAATTTTTAAAAATTAAGATGAATAAAAACTTCTCATTACTCAAGATTTTTTTCTGGTTAGAAAATTATTTTTCTTGTTAAAAAAATTTATATTCATGCGTGCAGAAAAGTTCGCTTCTCGCAATAATGGTAAGGAAACCCCGACTGACGTATAAGAGACAGTTGAAAATTAAAGCTGAATGAATTTGAAAAGAAAAAAAAAATGAGTTGAGACAGGCTATTTTTATAAGCTGGGAAATTTAGCTATAAAAAACATGTTTCATTTAATACATGCTTAACAATTCTCTCCAAAAGAAATAAACTTCAAAAAGAAAACTCATCAAATAACGATAGAAAAAATTCTTATGAATGAATTTCGAAGCAGAATGAAAATAACTTACTTGAATATTGCTAATTTCTCAGTGTAAGTTCCAGGCATCCTTTTCCCTGCATGTGTGTGCGGAGATCGTGAAAACGCTTCTGTTTCTCCATACCAACTACAGCGCCCTCTCGCAGTTTGAACAAACCAGAATTTGATTGGTTCTTGCTATCGGCCACTACGTTTCAATTACTGAGATCAACGGCGTGTAGAACTTCGACATTATTATCTTAGAATAAATTTCAAAAGATGTGTTAAATACGTCCTTAAGGCATTTTTTAATTAATTAAAAGTTAAGAGGTCTACTGTGCTGATGAAGAAGACTGACTAGTTGGAGAAAAACTGCGTGAATGTAGGAAGGCATCGAAGCTTAAAAATAAGAAGTTTTAAACCAACAGATCAGTATTGACTGAAATCATCTAAAAATATCTTAACAAACAGCCATAAGAGTTATTTTAAACAGCTTCTTCCTCGAACTGAGAATTTTATGCATACAGAATGATTTCACATTTTGCATTCTCTATTTATAAATAACCTTCCGAATCCATTTTCAATCTTCATTCTTACACATAATTTAAAAGAAAATGCAAACATTTCTTTTTCAATGTCACTTTCAGGTTTTGTAAAAATAAATTTCATTTAAATTAGAAAGTAATTTTAACTTTCACCAAAATAAATAATTTCAAAACATAAAATAATTCAATACTAAAATGTTTGTATATGAATTAAACATAAGAAACCCCCTCAACACACACGAATGATTACCATGTTTAAATTAGTACTTTAGATTAAGGTATCCGAATTTAAAATGTCATTTCAAACAATATAACCATTTAAGCATTGAAGAGGGATTGAAATAAAAAAATTTCAATACCTCAAAGTACTTGCAAGTACATGAATTTTAAAGCAATTTTTTCAAAAAGTTTAAGCTCTCTCTAAATTTCAAAAGTTTATCACCACACGGATTCACTTTCGAGATAGCATTATAAATAAATCATTACAAGCAGTTATTTAAAAAAGAATTACAGAAGGGAATGAGAGAAATGAAATATTGTACGCATAAAATATAGATAAACAACAATGAAACATTTCATATCAAAGAAAAACTTGTTTCACATTGCAGTTTTCCCTCTTCCTTTCGGAGTAACTTTTAATTTAAAGAATTGAAAAGTAACCATTCATTGTTTGGATTTTAGAATAATCTTAATTATTATAATTTAATTAGAGAATTATTTTATAATTAAATTCGTTAGAAAATGACAAATTCATCGCAATTATTAAAAAAAAAAAGAAATTAATTAAAAACATACACATACTTTTAGAAGTTTCCAAATGTTCATTTACCATCGATATTTTCTTTGTTTAATAATGAGGAGGCTATTTAGAAAACTAATATCAACACAGTTGAAATGCTTAAGAGACAATTCCATAAAAACACCCAATATTACTAAATTTGTTTTAAGATATCCAATAAAATATTCGCACTTCTATGAAAAGAAAAGAAAGCAGCCACAGGAATGGGGGCGTGCAAGAAAAGCATTGGATGACATGCGTTAACAGAAGGGCCGAGAGTTTTACAGAGACATAGCAAATATTTTATCGGCGCCCCCCTCCCCTCTCTTCTATGCCTCATTAAAGGACCGAAATTGGGGGGGGGCATAGCCGTATATGCTGTGGTCCATATGGGGAGGGGGGATTACTTTTTAGAACCTGGAGTATCTTTGGAAAAACATTTCAGAAGCTACTTTACTGAAACCTGTTCACTTTTTAGGCTATTATATGTAACTGTCTTAGGTAACAGGAAATATTAACCGTGTGCATCAATAGTTTATTTTTAAAAAAATTGGCAACTTCCTTCTATTAACTATTAAAAATGGAGCCCCAAATTGGAAAGCGTCGTTATCGGTCTTGTTATCGGCTAATGGATCAGAAACTTGAATCTAGCCGATGAATTTTTTTCCCCTTTTTACTCACCTTAGTAAAAACACAGATAATAATACAACAGCCATTCAAAAATTCGAATCTTTTCTGTGGTCCCATTATTTTGCTATTAATAAAATGTTAAAATATATTTGAATTATAAAATATCGTTCATGATTCGAATTTATTTAGGACTAGCCGCCTTTGGCGACCAGCCGGATCGCCATTCTTAATGTTTGTTTAAATTTTAATAATTAAATATTTTAAGCAATTCCTACTTTAATAGATTCTTCATCAAAATATTTTAAAACTTCAAATTTTGATAGTCATATAATTCACTCATAATATTATAAAGGCATTCAGTCATAACGTACTATGTATCTTTCTAATTTTCTGTTACCTCTCGTAGAATTCATGCTTTAAATTAAAGTGGAAAGAATTAATCTGCAATTAATATAATAATATTTTTTATTGAAACAAAGCATTTTTTTGTAATATGATTACTGATAGCAGAGCCACTGAGCGTTTAAACTTTATGGGCACTAAAGAATATCTTTCTTAATTTATGTTATATCTCAAGAATTTGTCAACAAAATTTTCTCAGATTCATCATCAACAGATCGATTAATGAACAATGTTTAATTTTAAATGCATCAAACACTCAGAAAATAAAATGAATCGTTTAAAATAATCGGTCGAAAACAGGTTTAAAAAACTACTTAAAAAACGATGTACTTAAAACTATAAGCATATAAAAAATATATATAACTAACATAAATACAATTTAATTACAAAAGCATGCAACTAACCTAAAAATAATTGAAATCAAGAATCATCCGTTGATAATATTGTCAACAATCAGAACACAATGCGCATGCGTGAATTCTCAACGCCAGTTACGGGAACGCAAATGCATGAATTTTTCTACGCTGTTGGGGTAACGCTGTGCAGATTAGACATTTTTAATTTCCTTTATTCTGTGTTATTTTAATTCAAAAGTACTTCAGAATGAATCTGAAAGATGGATTCATTAACAATGTTTAATTTTAAATGCATAAAACATTAAGAAAAACAGAATCGTTTGAAATAATCGGCCGAAAAATGTTAACCCAAGCCTCATTGGGGGGGGGGGGGGGGGATTGAAGCCTTCCTCATTTGGGGGGGGGGAAAATGGAAGATTTTTTTTGGCTGGAAAGTTAGAATTTTAATTATTAATTGAAAACTAATTAAAAATTCCAAAAAAGGGACCCCAGGTGCACATTTCCGACCTCTAAGGTATACATGTACCAAATTTGGTAGCTGTAGGTCAAATGACCTGGCCTGTAGAGCGCCAACACACACACACTGAGCTTTATTTATAAGTATAGATATAGATATAGATAAGTTGAAACTGAAAATTGCACAGCTGTGCCCGCAGTCATCAGGGTGGCCCTGCATTAAAAAAAATTTCGAATTATAGACGATATTTTAACATATTAACAGGAAATTCAAATAAAGATGTTTGAAATAATCAAATTCCAATATATTATCCAATTATCATGACTTGAAAGAAAATTTCTAATCACACATAATGTTACTCATTTTGGTTGGTTACAACTTCGAATTTATAAGTAATTGAGGGGAACTGAACATTTAAGATATCCTAGAGAATAAAATTATTTGCTTCCAACCGAAAAAGAATTTCATAACAAGGAGCCTTTGGAAATGCTGACGACTCATGTTATATGTAATTGCAAAAGAATCCATTTTGGAATTCTTCGAGAAAGTGTGTTTAGAAATAAACTATACAAATTTTCAAGGCTAATAATTCCAGAAACGACTTCCTACAATATTTGCAACAGTTACATGGGCTCATATTATACGATACATTACTCCATCCAAGTTCAGAATTTTACAATTGGACCCTACTTTAGGTAAAAAAACATTCTTTTCAAAAATGCAATTGGGACGGACGAATATCACTTTCATCTTCAAAACTATCACTTTTGGAACAGTAAAAATCCATTCTTTGTATATCAGTGGGAACTTTCTATAAATATCGCATTTTAGAAACTCTTAGGTTGGTTCCATTTTGTACAACAGCATCCTGAATGGTGACAGATATATTTCGTTAGTGTTGATTGGCATTATGTTTGGATGAATTGACTTTGGCAGTACATGCTCTAGAGATCTTTCTTGTAGAATTCAAAAACCTGCCTTTAAATCTCAAGTGATGAATTTCGATATTGTTAAAAGAATGCAACTTTGTATAGTTGTCGACGGTGGTCATTTTGAATAAGCTAAAGCCCTTCAAATCATTTATTATAAAAATTTAATGAAAATAGGTTCTACCTCTTAATAATATTTCGTAATATGTGTATTCTGACTAAATAAAATCTTGCTCAATATGAAAAAAATGTGTAAGTCAATAAAT
>JAPMOR010058927.1:337247-497944 GCA_026543865.1 Argiope aurantia | reverse complement strand
AGATCTGCCATCTTTTAATAACTTTAGAAATCACAAAAGAATACTAAAGAATAAATCCAGGGAAGGTCCAACTATCTTAACCCCTTCCAGAAAAATACCGAGTATTGGTTTTCCATGCCATAAAGCACAACAAATTTTTGTTGAACATGATAATAAATTTGGTTCTAGCGTACCGATACTTTTATTACTTCTGATATCATAGATCACTATCACATAGTGTTTTATTATTAGAATTGCTCGGTACCAAATAGTTTTTAGATAAACGTTCAGTGTGTTCGGTCAATATATGTTTTGACTAAAAGGAAAACGTGTTGTGAAATAAACACTCGAATGGATACGAGTAGTGACGATCAAGATGATTGGAGGGAAATAAGCACCTGATACCGATAGTGAAATATTACCAAAAAAACGTGCTAAGCGATTAATAAGCGATTCTAGGGAATGCTCTGGAATCATCAGATGAATGGATTTGGAAGGAAGCAAATCGTGTACCTGAAATAAAGAAATTTACGAGATTGCCTGGTGTAAACATTATTTTGCGAAAACTAGGTGCTAATCCAAGGTCATTACAGGTTTCTGAAGTATCAAATATGAATTTAGGAATTACAATTATATCCATAAAAATAATATAATTTTAATCAACAATATGTAAGAATTATAAAATGAAACACGTTTTATATAAAAATTAAATGGTTATTTCATGCACAATTTTTCATTATTAAATCTTACTGAAAAAGGTTAAGTTAGCGATACTACGATAATTTTAAGGCAAATATAAAAACGACGTTGTAGTTAGTCACATGATTAGAGAACATGATATGTATGCACAGTTTCCAATGTGGAAAGCAAATTCTTAAATGTCTTTTGTAAATTTAAAAAAAAAAAAGATTGAAAATTTACAATTCCTTTTATTAAACTGCAGTATTTACAAAATGCTAGAGCTATCAAGTACAATATATAAAGAAATAAATAATGTCATACTGTTTAATGGCATCTAACGGGCAGTGGAATTTAGTAAAAAGTGTTAAAAATCAAACAAGTTAAATAAATTAGTTTCTTTCCATATATCCATCTCAATTTCAAAAATAGTTGAATATGTCTTTATTAGAAAAAAAAAATGTCTCCTTAAAGGGTTAATAACATATTAAACCATGACTAGAGAAATCCAGAAAGAACAGCAGTCAATTTTATAATTGCGACGATTCTTATACACATCAGAAAACAAAAATCAATAGATAAAAGACAGAAAAAAAACTGCAACCCAAACTTGATTTGTACAAAGTTTATATCAGAAGACAAATATTCACTTTGGATACAATTGACAGCCACACAAATTGATGTTTACCAACAGAAGATGATTTTCCAAATCTCTTTGTATATTTATGTTAATTAGAACTTTGGATTTTCCAGAATATTCTTCAATGAAAGGCGAGCACTGGAATCGATCTTAGAATCCGAAGATTGTTTACCTTCAATTCCAGTAACATTTGCTTCATCCGAGAGACTTTGAGCATGAAAAATACCTTGACAGAGTCACCATCGAAATTTTGTAAACTAAAAAAAAGAAAGAAAGAAAAAGATTAAAATTGCTTAAAAGGAAAGAAGATTAAACTCAGAGACTGAAAATAAAACTTTTTTTTTCCTTAAATATTTTTGAATAAAAAATTAAATTTAAAGGAAGTGCTATTTTTAAAGTTTTATGAAATTTAAAATCCAACTTACCTGATTAAGGATAAGGTTCCATTCTTCTAAAACGCACCTGCATTCATATCCACGATTCACAATACATTCGCGACTTTTTCATTACAGTTAGCTGCTTACTTGGAAAAGCTATAAAGAGCAGATTTGAGACACCATACGGATTAGTTACATGTGTTCCCACCTTTATGTAGTCTCTGTCCTTGAGTAAATTAAAATACTTACAGAAGTGGAATTCAAAAGCTACTGAAACGCGAGTAGGGGATTCAAAACTAGTACTTGATGAAAATAAATTATTTCTTACCTTTGAAATTAATTGTAGAGCTATCAGCGCGCAATACTAATAACAAACAAAAGATTACCTGAGCGAAAAACTACTCATCCAGAACAGATGCTAATTTTATAAAAATAAAAAGGTACTTCACCTAATGAAAAACTGAAACAACATTTGCCTCTTTTACCTGGTTTAATAAGATTGAAAATAAGATAAAGCTTACGTTCATTTTCTCATTTCTAAATTAAAGTTTATAACTAAAAATTGTTATAAAGAGGTATACACACTATCAATAGCGTAACTAGGCAATAAAGTGACCCGGTCAAAAAAAAAAAAAAATAGGGGGGGGGGGGGGGTACGATTGTAGCAATATTTGTGTTTAAGGAATTGTAATTCGGATTGGGCCCCTTAAGATCGCGGCTCTCTAGCAAGTCGCCATTCCTATAGTTCCACCACTGCACATTAGGAATAAGTAGTACACAATTTATAAGAAAACAACAACGTTTCAAAGCTCAATTTAATAAACACAAATATAGAATCTTGACAGCATTAGAATTCCCCATTGTAAAAATGACAGTTTTTCATAATTACAGACACCCAGCAGTGAACATCTATCCAATATTTATAAGGAATAATCAAAAATCTAAGTATTATGAAAATTCCAATTAAAAACTATTGCAAAAACAATCTAAAAAACTAAAATTATTTCTGAAAAAAACTATGAAAGCACAATTGTATTTCATAGAAAATATTCCATACCCCTCATAGAAAAAATCGCTTGTTTTGAATCCCTGTCTGAGGGTGACACATGAGAAAGTCTTCAGGCCGGATTCTTATTTTATTTTTGATTCTATTTTTTTATTTCTACTTATTTGGTTACCTATATCTATATTATATATATATATATATATATATATATTATATATATATCTTCCTTGCACTGGACAAGGAAGAGTGAAATCGAGTTTTATTGATGAATGGGGTTCAATTCTATTAAAATTACTTTCGCACCAGAATATAAAAATCATTTAACAAATTTCAGTGATCTGCAATAGAGGCAAATGATAAATAAAATAACCGATGGGAAAATAAAGTCTGATTAGTATGACTTCGAATTTTGCGCCTTTTCCCTACCCCTGATCATATATATACATAAGAGATTTTAACGGTTATATTATATTTTATCTGTTCTGTTCTATATATGTAATAGATTAAAACATACGCAAATATACTAAATTTTATTTAAACAATTCATTTATTAAAAAAAATAGGTATTTTAGTTTATAGAATAAGAAAAGTATTCGTCAAGTAAATGCCATTCGATCATCCGAAAGTCGTTCATTCGCACTCGAAAATACAAAAATCAAGTTTTTAACCAGTCACAAGGAATTCTTTTGAAAATAAAGCTAGTAATTGATTCCTCCACTAGATGGCAGCATAGGAGAACATTCTATTTGATCAACTTTTCAATTCGTTGTGATACCTTTATCTTACGTTTGAAAATCAAAAGAGGCGAGTCCATTTTAATGAGGAACACGTCCTTGTTTTCAAAGTGAATTTTATTGAATGCTACTCGAAATCATTGTCTACCTGGATCCACCTTTTCTATTTCTCCAGAATTTGATTCAAGATCAACATCAAACAAAACAGACTTTTCTCAATTCGTTGCAACACTTTTCCTAGAGCAGACAATGTAGTCGCTTTTCCCCCAGGGTATCTTCAATCATCGCAGTAAATGATGGTGCAAAAATGGAGTTGTCGACACTTAAGCCACGAGGGTTGGTTCTCCTTTATTTTTCATCAGGATGAAGAGCCACGGGAAATGTAGTTTTTATCGATTCTTCACTGGATGGCAGTGCTCGGGAAAAGAAGTTGGAGCAGCTCCCATTTTTTTCCCCTTTTTTATTGCCCGACGAAAAAGTAAAGAGGTAATACGATTTGAAATGAATCCATTACTTGTACATGACATGGCTAAACGAAAACAGAATATTGTTCATTCAAATCTAATGTACAAAATGCATTGGAAAGGTGTTTTTGAAGTTTCTGTTCCTGATACTTGAAGCTTATTAAATTAACTTAATGCAATGCATTTTTAAAATCATGTCATTTCAGCATTCGGATCCTTCAGCTAGCGGATTTAAACTTCATTGCATAGATTTCAAATCATATATGCAGCACGACAGTGTAAAAGAAACACTTTCTAAATCATATTTCAATGAATTTCACTTCATTAATTTTATTCATTTCTTGAAGCAATTTTATTTAATTGATAGGACATATTGATAGCTTTTTCGTACGCTAGAGTATTTTCGCTGATAATGAATTATTTCAATATTTTCAAAACTTAATTATCAGTTAATAGATAAAATTTTGATTTATTAAAAGATGTACCACCTTGTAATGAATTAGAAAGGGAAAATATGTGCAAGTTACCTAATAATGAAATATATCAAGCTGAAAATAAATGAAAAAGTCTACATTTTTAGCGTATTAATTAGAATATTAATTTATGTATGAAAAGAAAAGGGATGCGGATAACTGGAGAATTTTATAACGAAATCGTTAATAAGACAAATGCTTCTTCTACAAGAAAATTCATAAAGGAAACTTAGCATTTCGAAACAAAGTCATTTTTTTCGAGCTTCATTTTACCAGATGTTCAATCGATCCAGATGGATTAGTATCAACCTATCAGAGGACAAAAACTAATAATTATGATTTCGACTCCGATTTCCTTTGATCAGAAGACATTTCTATATGCTGCTGATCTTTGTTACCGGTATTTTTCTAAAAAGTATTTAACAAACTGTCTTTTCAATGCTGTCTGGCAAAGGAATAAGTTTTTTGGTTGCACTCAGGGTGGTGAAGTAGGAAATCAATATTTTATATTGTATAGAAGAAATACCAATACTTTAAATATTATAATGAAAATCAATTTTCCATCTTATTTTGAAAAGCTAAGATAAGTTTTATTTAAGATAACATTTATCAGTAAATATTTCCTCGAATAAGCTGATTGAGCTATAGGAAAGAAAATATAGTAAATATTATAAATATACGAGATATTTTTAAGTACTGAAGTTAACATTTACAGCTTTATTAGAAAGAATAACTATATTATATATATATATTAATTTTGAAATTATGTTTTTGGAGCGTGAAAAAGGTTATTATATTTAAATACTTATTTTTTTAAAGTATTTTAGTGATATTTTGAATATTGGTGTTTTAATGAATTCTTAAAAAAATTATTACCTTATAAACATGCTGATATATTGGATTTCTTAAGTTTTCAAATTCCTTTTACTTTCATTCTGTAAATTAAAGCGGAAGGGGGGGGGGGGGGCTCGAAAAGAGGCAAAAAGTAATGTGAAAGTACCTCGAACTGAAATTGTTAAATAATATGACATTTTTATATAAAATAAGAAGCCAGCAACAATAGGGCTTATAAATAATTTATAACGATTTATAATCATCCTCTTTCGTTGCAATGAGCCTAAATTTTATATAATTTTAAACTTTATCATTTTACATTCCATCACGTTCAACATACATGCTTTCAAAAGTCATTTATTTATCATTTTTATGAATTATTAAAACACTGATATTTCAATGAAAAATAAAATTAGATTGTTGAATTAGCATTTACGTTAGTGTTAGTTATGAAAATGTTGTCGTTTAGAGTGAATGATTCAAAAGAGCAAATATTTCTGTTGGACATTAAAATAATCGGAAATTTTTTTTTTGAACGAGTCCGATTTGTACAGTTTAACGGAAAAAAATATGTTCTATAAATATGTTCTTTCGAACAAAATAAAAAATTTCAATCGAAATACAAAATCACATATTTGTGATGATTTCAGAAGGCGACCAATAAACTTTATCTACCCCTAGGTATTTGCACAGACGAAATCGACTGATTTAATTTTCATTAGTATGGAGCAGGTTAAAAGGCCCATTGAAGTTATAATGGAGAGAAAATACCTTGCAACGAAAAGACACTTTTCATTAAATATTATTCGTCTTGTGTTCCATTTAATTAAGTTGTTACAAAATCCATTTAAATAAGATTTAGCTAATGCATCATCAGAAAATCAAAGTCGGGTCATTTTACATTTAAAGAAACTGGCGACTGTGAAAGCAGAACAAGAAACATTACAAAATCCATTGTATTTCAACGCCTATTATTTCAAAACAATTATTAATAATAAAAAAAGACCAATGCAATTTTACACAGATAATCTGTTAAAAATAATTTTAGCTAAAGATACTAAAAGGTTATGAAGTGTTTAAATTCATTAATATCTTTTTAAAACAGTTAAAACCTAATTTCCCTTCAATTTTTGTATTCTTTCAGAAGTCTTATTAATGAAAATATATTAAGAAGTTAGATATACATTTCTGGGCTAGGAGATTTTTTTTTTTACATACATCAAATCAAATACGTTTAAATATACGTCACACGTTTATGCTCCGTTCGTAACATAATTTGACGTATTATCAGCAGGAAAATCCAACATAAATAATACTCAAACATTTTAAATATTTATCAATGAAGTATCGAATGCAACTGAATTCCAAGACGCGTTTGTAATTAAAAAATAAACTTTTCCCACGAGAGCTACAAATGGAAAAAAGCAATTTTCGAGAGATGAGGCTCCAGAGGAGAAAGCTGCAGAAACAGAAAACAACAATTTGCTTACCCCTGCAATGTCCTCAATCCCCCAAACGATCTTTCAATCATAAACAAGACCATGAAAGAATTCAATCACAAACAAGACCAAGAGAAAAAAGTTGCAAAAAAGACATTCCATCTTTCGGTTAAAAAGCAAAGCCAAAAATCCTCCTTATCGACCCTTCTTTTGTTCACGGAAGAATGAAAAACATGGCATTATTTTTATCCTCTGCACCTAGCACCAATGAGTTTTCCGATAAACTTTCGAATGGGGAAAAAATACCGATTTTTAAGTTTATTGAGTCTTTTTGAATATTGAGCTACAAAGTCGATACTAACGCCTTTATTTTTATCAGAATGATTTGGGATTTCATTTGAACCCATTTTTTCTTTCTTTATTCCAGGATGATTTAAAAAACAAAATCTAGTTATTTTATTCAAAATTCATGGCGAATAAACTTAGGTAAACATGCTCAAATGAGCGACAATCAAAGATCACAGAAGTGTTTTTGCATTTCAAAAACTGAAGTTAATTGTGTCAGCCATTAGAACGGAGTCTTTCACCCGGATGAGTCAAGAAAATGTCATTTTTGATATACGCAAATTCAGAAATTTAAAATGATTCCTTTTATTTAATCCAAAAATTCCATATAAATGAATTGTCTAAACAAACAACAGTCGATGGAAAGAGTAGAATAATTATGATCATTTATTTGAAGCCTTTCGGCAGAATTATTCGTTCCTTAAAATGAAAAAACAAAAGCTCTCATCAGAAATTTATTCATGTCAATTTTTCTATAATAACGAAAGATGCTTTTCTTTAAAATATTCGCGAAACCCTTTTGATTGACATTTGGAAATGTCATATCAACAAATATTAAGAAACAATCTTAATTGGCAAGATCCATCAGTTTGTCTATTCTAGAAATATCAATGGAAGAAAATGAAAACAGAATCCATCAAAACGACGAACTTCTTTTAAGTTCAATTCAACTTCTTCAGGAGAGATTTTATTAATATTAAATCGATTTGGTTGCATTACTTCCATTAGATTTCCGCCTTTTCAATTGGAATCATATTTGTACATATAATGTTACATTGATTTCAGCAGACGTCAATACCTTCCTATATGGATTGGATAGTTGGTTGTGTTTCCGACGCTATGCAGCGACAAATAATTCGCTGAATATTGGACAGAAATATGTTTTAATAAATACATTGACACTTATAAGAGGGAGCTCATGTTTATGGGTAAATAAGGTGCTGATATCATGTTTTCATCAAAACTGAAAGTCTTGACATGGCTGATAAAAGGAAGAAATTCAGTTTCTACCAAACGCCTTTTCACTATTCACTTATTAATGGTCAATCGAAACAAAAGGAAATTTAGATGCCTCATTGCTTAGGTAAAGAGAAAGACAACCGACATGGCCAATAAAATGGAAACAAAAATTTGGAATGCTCAGAAAGACAGGCATAATGAGAACAACAAATCTACAATAAAATTTAGAATCGATCAGCACTTTATAAATTCGAAAGAAATTAAACAGAAAGCATATATCTTTCTACTTAATGTGATGTGCCAAAAGCATTTTAAGCGAATGAGTCGATTTCCTTTGAAATTATTAACACGCGGTTTAAAAATCGCGCTTTGAGTCAAATATTAATCTTTAATATATTTATTTACACTCCTGAACGGTAGAAATCATGCTATCATTAAGTACCATTTTGGATCCGAATCCCTATTAATTAATAGTAGGAAACAATCAATAGTTTAGCTCAACGATTCTCGTATACTTGTTAGAGCAATGAATCCGAAAATCATCCCAGAAAGGTGCCTGTCAGCAACTATTTAATGACCCAATTGTTTTTAAATCCTGAAAAACGCCTTCCTGATAAAAAATATTTCCAGCCTCGAAAAGAGCAAAGATCCTTTAAAACGCCATGTTTTTGTTTCACAGATTTCACGCTAGCTTTCTAACCAAAAGCGGAAAGGAGACAACCCGATTCACTATTCTTTTATGATTCAAAAGTAGGCAGAGGCAACTCGTAAGTCGATACTTTTAGCAGATTTTAAATCGGAAATAATCTCCGTGAACTAGGACATTTCTGGAAATATTGTTCAGCAAAGATGGATGACCAGAAGAATATTATCATCAGGTCTTGGTGAAATTTAAATCATAACTGTATTAATGATCAATTACAAGTATATTTTTCTTCATTTGTTTTATACGCATTAAAATCCTAGAAAAATGAAAACAATTCTTTTGGGGTGTCTGTCATTTTTTTAAAATTCGCTATAACCTGTCTATTATTATTAACAATATTGCAGGAAGTGTTCCGTTCTTCTCCCACAACTTTTTAGAATTTCTCATTATTTATACAGCTGACAAAGACCGGCGTGCCTGACTTTTCCAATATTCGGCTGGTCAATTTAAATGCAATGAAATTAATGGTAATCGGGTCAATTTATTTCAAGCTTTCTTTTGTTGTTGTCAACGCTACTTCTTTCCACCAGGGTGATTCTTGAACAATTACAATATTGATTGAAATTCTTGAAATAATTACAATAAAAAAAGCTTTTACGATTAGAACTGTCCGAATAATAGCTGCTTAAAATAAACAAATTTATTTCGGGGAAAAATATCAATTTTTTTAAAAGCAAAATAGTTCAGACGAAATTTAAAATGTCATGGAAATTTTTTTATGAATTTAAATATTCTACAGAAAAACGAAAAACAGTTATACGTACACAGCAAATAAAGAAACACACCTTGTGCAAGAAACAATGAAATGAAATAAAGCACTTTTTCATAAAATATGCTATTTAAAATATTTTTATAGTAAATAATTTGATAAACATGAAATAAAAATCATTTTAATATAAAAAATTTTACGAAATCACTTCCTTCGGCTGAAATACAGACACACACCTGTGAAACATATTCTTATATATTATGTAACACTATTGGTGAAAACAAATTTACAGGCCATAATAAAATCTATCGCCTTCGTGATTTCTCTTTCGTAGATTTTATATCTCAAGTCATTTAAAAGAAGGTAATTTAATGGATTTAAATACGGCGGTCCCGGGGGGGGGGGGCAATCAGAAGGATCTCCATATCCAATGATATTATTTTAAAAAGTATTAGTCAGGAAAGTAAAATAGCTGTTGAAATTTGAGAATTGGAGCCATATCATACTAAAACCACCAAGAATCTTACTGCAAAACAGACTTCTCTAAATAATTAGATGATGGACCAGATAAACAAATGCATACTTAGAAGACATTAAAATATTATGGGAAAATAATGACGCAATAAAAGCATTTATCTATATTCCGCTACAAATATTCATAAATCAAAGAGTACGTATGTTACGAAAAGTTTCAATTGATTAAAAATAAACAATGATTAAGAAATTTTATTATTTTGAGGCTATCTCAAATGATTTCAAAGTTGTTCTGGTAAACAAAAGAGTCATGTCGAAAGGAGCAAGGAATAGAAAACGGGACGAAAGCATGAAACAGGTAGGCATTTATGTCTGATACAGCCGCATCAATACATCGATCGATCTCAGACCGACATTTTCCCAAAGCCAAAAAATACACAAGAGAAGAAATATGTTTGGGGGGAAAAATGCGTTCATCTACATTTCTCTCCCAAATTTCATTGATATTTTTGCAGTCATAATAAGATTTGTGAATCAAAGTAGCATTGGGTGGAGGGAGGGACCATAAATCTCACTATCATAAAATATATGAACTACATGCAAATTGTAATTTTCTCAAAGAAAAAGCAAAGGAAAGGCTTAAAAAGAAAATTAATTTTTCAAAAATCTTTCCTGTTAAATTATTTAGAATTTTATAGCTTTTTTGTTCATTTTTTTTTTTTTTTACCCCTAAAGTGTTAAAAAGGAGAGGAGGAGTGTCAAGTTTCTCGATAGGATGGGCTTGCTTATAAAGAATATTTTAAGTTGGATTTTTAAACAACGATTCTGAATATAATAATTGCAATAACCTAAAATTTCTATCTAAATAAAAATAACGATACTAAACACTATAGCAGTCATTTGTGTGATAATCAGAAATTTTACATGAGACCAAAATTCAAAACCATTTTAATTCTTTACAACCAATGTATAAATTTACTAAATCAGCAGATAAAAGTTTTTAGAAATTATAAAAGAAATAATAGTTGATGACAAAATGTTACTTTTTTATAACTTCATTATTCTCGAACAATAAATCTCGAGAAATCTACTCATTTGGGATTTTAGTTCAATATTATTATTAAACTTTGAAGTTTTAAATTGAAGAATTTCAATATTTTTTTTGGAAAAATTTATGACGAGGGGGAAGAAAAATGTGTTTTTAAATGCAACTGTCCCAATGTAATGGCTACGAAATCCGAAGCGAATTTAAAGAGCTGTACCACGTTTCGAAGAAACAATGCCATCACAATGTGTGAGTATTCGAGTCGCGAGTCTTTAAATATATATCGACAGGAGATTGCAATAACCAGAAAACTTCTTCAGTTAAAGGCCTCCATATGTCAAAAGCAGTTTGTCGTTAAAGAGAAGATGGAAGTATATCTAGATAAACTCTTCACGGGAAGCTTTCTATTAATGGATCTCACTAATTTACACACCGGCGCAATAGAATCGTTGGGCGAAAACGGGATAAAAGGGCTGGCATTGTTCCTCTGACCACGTGATACCCAAATTGCCCACAAACGGATCCCCCCGTGAATGCAGAGAACAAACGATTCCCAAAAGCAAAGGCGGGGTCCTGTCAGTTAAAATAGAAAAGGGGGAAATTAAATTTCATGGATCTGACATCAACGCCAAAGATGTGACTAGGAACTGAGAATTATCTCTTCTCTGCTGAACTTTCCGAGATCAGGAAGGCATGTCAAGTCATAAATAAAAATAATAGAGCCTCTTCTTTGAAATTCAGGAAAAAGGACCTTTGTCGGGGGATTTTCTTTTTAAGAAGCCTTTCAAAAACATCTGTGGGACTTTTCTAATTCATTCGACTTTAGTTTTAAATCTTCTTCTGTATTAAATAAAGTAGGAAAAAGTGGCATATCTTGCAAAGGAGTTAAATACGCCAGAATATTCTACGAATACTCTTCCCTAACTTATTATTTGGCGGAATTCCACACATCAAAGAAAGAAGAAATAAATAATAATAAATAAAAACCCCATGATGTTTTCGAAGTGCAATGCAAAACTTCTCCAAGCTTAAAACCAATTCAATAAAAGTCTTTTCCTCCGAAGTGATGATTTTCTTTTTATCCCAGAGTAACTGGGTTTTCATGTTATCAGTATTTTCGTCTTTCTTTTCGATGAAAGTGGTTTCCCCCTCCCCACATTTTCAGGAGTTATTTACTGCAAAGTTTCGTTTTGGAATTAGGTAAAGATATGTTAAATTAAGTTAGATATGGGTGATTGCGTTGGAAGATTTTTTTAAAATTAAAATCAAGTTAGATACAAGTTTTAAATTGGCATTCAATTTTTTTTTCTATCTGTCCTCGTTGAAAAGTTTTTAGCTTTAGTCCATTGAATTTACATGCAAACAAGTCACAAAATGTGATATATTGATTATAGTACTAGAGTAAGAGAACAAGTTTGCCTCGAACTCTCGTTCAAATAGCATAATCCTCCTGATTTTTTTATTTGATTCAAACATTTTATGATTAGGAACAATTTACAAATAAAGCAAACGTCGCATGAAATTCATTTTTAGACAAGAAATTCGTTTTACAACACATCGTCTGATTTATTTTCAACGACAAACATTAAGAATTCACCTAATATAAATTTGAAACAAAAGTCCTGGATGTAAAAGAAAAATCGGGTTGTCTCAATGCAAAAAAATTTCGCACTTTTACATTTCATTAGTTCATTCGATTATTTAACATTTGAGTTGCTTTTAAAAAGACAGGCACCGAAACAACTAGTTCAAGACATCAACCAAAATGAATTCAAATTTATATACTGATACTTTAATATTCATTTATGGATTTAACTAAAAAATAATAGAAACAATCTTTTCCATTTCCTAAGAATGCATAAATGAGAGGAGGAAACACACACACACACACACACACACTTCTTTTTTTCTCGATGTGTAGAACCAAACTTGCAAGCGTTTCATGATTCAGCATACCCTCTTCCCACCACCACCCTCTTGTTTCAGGATATCCAATATCTTTTTCCAAATTTAAACATTTAACATACGTCATCAAAATTATTTTCAGAGAAGTGAAATGACATCAAATTGGCTGCTAAGAAAATCTTCACCAATCTAACTGAATTTTTTGATGAAAATTTCACCAAACCAAAATTCGGAATCAATAGTGAAAATCACGATATATCATTTATATTCAATTATTTGCAATAAAAGAAGCAAAAATCTGGAAAACATTTTTAAATTTCTTTCAATTTTAAAATCTAATGGTAGCATTGATATATTTTTATTTAATTATGCTTTCGCCATTGCATTCAATCGTTGAATCAAATTTTCAATAACTAACTTATTTCAGTTCAGTTCTAAAGACTTATTTTAGAAATCCGCTATTCTTTATCAGTTCCCATTCTTTCATTATAGAAAATCTCTTTCGTTTTCAAATCAAATCTCTTAGTTGGATTATTCTTTGTTTTTTCAAATATAATTATCTGGAATTTATTGTAATCTTTAGAATAATTATAATTGTTCTATTATCATTTAACATCAGTAAACCCGAGTTTCAATTACTCATAATTCAGCATTTGTTTTTTTTTAATGATGTGTTCAAGTTAATTTAATTTGTAGAATTTCAGTTTGCACTCCAAACTGGGTATGGTCACTTGAAAAAGAATATATACATATTATAAATATTTAGTGTTATTTTTAATATGGACTCGACCCCTTGCATAAACAAAAACTGCACACGCTTTAAGAGATCATTTTTCTTGGAAAGTTTCAATTTTTTTGTTGCATAATCAGCTGCTGAGTAAAGAGTAGCCTTCGTAGGATACTTTTTTGGCGAAACGTAAGAAAAGTTAGGAAAATGGGAAATAAAACTGATAATTCAAACAATATGAACGATCAATAAACAGATTCTATCCGAATAACTTAATTGAAAACAGGCCAAAGAAATATGTTTCATATCGAATCGCTTAAATAATTAAATGTCTAAAACATTTTGGGATAACCTTTTTCAAAAAATGCAGTTTACTTTTTTTAATATTAAAAAAAGTGCAGAGGGAAACCTCTTGGAGCTGACATTAAAAAAATATTTCTGTTGATATTTTTACAAATGAATAGAAAGAGGTTAATCGGGTTTCTTTTAAGTGCTAATTATCGAAAGAATTACGTGCATAAACAAGACTACAAACAAGAAAATATCCACTAAATCATTTCAAGAGTTAGAGTAAGATCATTTTATTCTTACCTGGAGCAACCTCCATTATCTTCAGGGGGATCTTTGCTCTCACTAGATGGCGCACCCTGAAAGGCGGAAAAAAAAAAAAGAATTATTATAAAAGAAATGCTCACTGAGTAGTTCTTAAGCTTAAAATTTCTTCCCTTTCAACCATTTTCTCCATAAAATGACGTTTTGAAGTAAAGGGAGCATTCAAGTGGGAGGCAAATTAGTAGCAATAGATGAATGATGGATCACGTCTAAGTAAATAAAACTAGACATGAAAGAAAAAAGAGATTTTTTTTTTTATCATCACTTTCACAGATTTGTTTAATCTGGAGTTGGGTAGTAATTTGTAGAATGAGTCGAACAAAAGGAGAATTTTGGGAAGTTATATTCAACCGCGGTTAGATGACAAGGACAACACTAGAGTTGGTATTCACTCTCTAAATTACTGCAACGAAGGACATTTAGCCTTTGAATGGTGCGCAACGTTCCCAGATGATCTGAAACCCTTCAGTATACATGACAACAAAAAATGATAATGAATTTCATATCTAACACTTTAATTCGGAAAGGCAAAGAAATTATGAAACATTCAATTGGCAAATATTAGAAAAAGGGAAAACTGAATTTATGCGAACTTTCTTAGTAGCGGAAAGCAAATGAGAGTTTTTTGTTTGTTTTTGTTTTTTCCCAATGAAGGATTTTAAAATTTCAAAAAAGAATTTTTCTTTCATTTCCTTCTCCAACTAATATTAAATTATTTTCATCTCATTAAAGTTTATACTTAGTATTCAAAACACATTTTTTCTCCAGCGAAAGAAATTGACTCCCTTCCCCCAATATTTAATTCATAAAGGAAACATGCATAATAAAAGATTAGCGCATTCATTAAGTATTGATTAAGTTAATCAATACTTAATTATGGCTAGAAGTTATTATTAGTAGCTTCTCTTTTGAGTCAATATTTCCAAAACACGATATCTTTGAGGAGGGCAGACTTTCATAAACAAACATTTTTCCGCCATCACTGTAGGAATTTTGTCCAGTTTCATTTCCCTGCAATTTGGTTCACACAACAAAGAAGCACAATTTAATGCAAAGTTATTCACTCATGCTTAGTTTTGAATCCGAATTTTAAGACATTGTTCAAATTAAGATTCAAGCCTTTTCGTAGTTCAATGGAGATCCCTTTCATTATTATATATGAATTTTTCGTTCAATATGTCTGCCTAATAATGCACCTTTCAAACATTGCTAAAACTTCGCAGTTTAATAGAATGTTTCTTTTTCGCTTTCACTTCTAACTACAGAAGCTTACTTTGTTGCATTTAATTGGCCGTTTTAATTCTGTTAATCATTACAATCGGGTAGTGTTCAATTACTTTCATTCTTTCTTAAAGTATTTCATTGTACGTTTTCCTGTTATTCTTAAAAACAAAGAAATAAAATTTTAAATATAAATGTTTTTAATATTGACGTCTATTGTTACGACTTATCTTAATATTTCCTAGGCTTGAATTAAATTCGCATAATTTAAGATGCTGTTTTTTTTTTTTTTTTTTTTTTTTTTTTTTCCCCATTGAAAAAAATATCTGCTATGCAAAATTTGTAAAGAAAATATTTGTATCATTGCTCTTTCGGCTTCATATTTTACTTTAAAATGTAACTGGTTGATTTTTATCTCTTTTATAGATAATTCATTTGTCTCAAAAGCAAACAAACTATGAAATGTACACATAAAGCTGTTTAAGTTTATACTTTGCAAATACCATAGTCAATTCAATCCCTGCACAGATCATGCAAAAATCCCTTCCGAACAATAATATTCAAAATGTAATAAGTATCGCTCTGCAGAATTTGAATGAGATGAATCCAACCACTAACCATCCACTTCATTAAGACACGCAATAGCTTCTGTGCTGCAAGGACAAGATCCTATTGATTCTGCTGTGCGTGAATAGGGCGAAGTGGTGGTGATTGATTATGTGAATCATTGCTGCTTTTCTTCCAGCCGAAGAAGAGAGCGTTACAGTTGGAGTTTTCGCAGATTTATGAGGGAAACACAATCTAAACCTTTTACATTCTCATTTTTCTTTCACTCAAATAAAAAACGCCCAGCATTGCAAATAATCAACTATAAAAAATTTATATATTTGATATCAATGGCGCCAAAAATCGGATTTATTGGATCTTTTAATCTGAAAACAAAATGTTTCATTTTTCCTTTAATCCACAGTCTTATTTTTTGTTGAAAACATACTTTATAAGGCATGCTTATTTTCTATAGCATAAAATTCAATTCATTCGAGTTAAAAGGGAAAAATAAAATCTAATACTTGGATTATAAATCAAACAATAAATAGAATTCAATTTTTCAGCTAATCATTTGATATGTAGGTTATTATTGCATGTTTTTTCAAATAATGCATGCAAGTATCATTTTTTTTAATTAAATAATCAACTGAGATAATATTCAAGAACATTCCACAAAATTTCAGTTGCCTCCTAAGCATTTCATTCACATAACAGAAAATACTCCAAAATGTGACAGATGACCTTGACATTCTTTACCACTGAATGAGATATATCAGAAATAAGCAGCTCATAGAAACTAATGGCTGCATATATTGAGAATTCCCAATAATGAAACAATTAAAGAAATGCTTTTCTTGTGCTTCCGGATTTTTAGTGACTTTTTGGAAAACATTCTAGAAATCTGGACAAATGTAAATCGAAAAAAGCACACATACCTTTGTGAAAATGAAAAACTATTCGCAATCTGGAATACAAGTTAAAAAGAATAGTATTATATGAGAACGAGCATTCTTAATGGCAGGGAAAACAATGAGCTCCGATACGGGAAATCGCATTGATATTCTAATTTCCGCTAAAAATATTAATACACATTTTTGTAATTAGAAGAGGCCATAAAATAAGAAATTGTTCCACAATTTTGGGTCAAAATGATTCCGTGGATGTGTTGAAAGATTATGAAATTTAAGTTGCTACGTCACTGAACATGAAAGTCTTCATTAACCATTTTCGTCGCCTGAAGAATTTTCAGGTAGAAAGAGAGGGGAAATCACTGACATCACGGAAATAATTTTCCAATCCTTTCACCTTTTGGAATCTATAATGTAAAGGAACAACAACAATTTTGCTAACTATCTCTTTTCCTTAGAATCAAATAAGATTTCTTAAGACAAAAACAATTCCGTGGGAGAAGGATTACAACAATTCGTTAGTTGCTGGGTTTGCGGATCAGTTGCCTACATTAATCCTTCCAAACAAACTGAAGGGCACTAACATTCCTTGTAGCATCATAAGAGAACGCTAACATACAAATTGGAAAAAATACAACCCTATTTAAAACAATTAATAAATTTCTATCGGTAAGACGAAGGAAGATTCTTTGTGCGCAAGTTGCCTGTCGTCATCATACAAGAGCAACTAAGTATTGTAACAATTAAAATAACAAAACCTTGCACTTATTTACGAATACGGATGAACAAAATTACGAAGAAATAAAAAATTAAATATACCAAGCCATGCAGCATTTTGCCGTAAAATACAAATTAACAAAAAGGACAATTCAAATTTCATCACACAGGAGGATAAAAAATTTTTTCATCTTGAACCATTTTTACCAGTCATTTCATAAAGGTTGGAGTTAATAGAGCATTTCAAAGAGGTGACGCATGTTTATATTAAAAATCAGTCGAAATTAGGAATTGAAAAGGGATGTCTCAGGGATAGTAGATATCGAAAAACTGTTAGTGCAAAATGCTGTTCGCTATTACAGCGATCATTTCATTATTTTGATAGTTCTGAGAAAATAAAAATTTCAATCTTGATGATATAGTCAAAATTGTTATCGTGTTCGTAAGATAACACAATCAATTTTAAACGAGACTCACTGCAGTAAGAAACAAAACATTTCACACCGATGACGGCGTTTCAATTCAAGTAATGACAGAAAAAACGGAAAAGAATGATGCGCAAAAAAAAATCCAGCGGAATTGTAACTTCTGAAATATGATGGGGAAAGTTTCCGAAATTACTAAGAAAAGCGTCAAAATATTCGTTCGAAGGCTTTGAAGTGAGTTGTTATGTCGATTATTAAAAAAGACGAGACAGTAATTTTCGATGAACTTGAAATGATTCCCAGAAAAATGCAATAATGGAGATTGCAGTTAGTAAAATATTCCACAGAAACAAAGTGGGAAATGACATATTCCAATTTTAAAAAAAATAAATAGTTACAATTTATTTCTATAAAATTCAATAAAAGCGGCAATATTAATGACAATACAAAATGAGAACTTTTAAATAAAAAACAATCCTGGATGATCAAATTAAAATTTCTCTTTCATCATCGCATATTTTACTCCATGATTGAACTGTTTCATCGAATTTTTTTGTACTCTCGTTTATTACTAGATTGACACTTTTCACACATATAACGAATCAATTCAAAACATAATATTCTTAGCAATGAAAAATTACTAATAGGAACTTGAATATATAAATCATTTTTTATTATTATATAATGTAAGAATTCCAATATTTTTCTAATCATTCAAGAATATTTTTAATTGAAGAAAAAATTTATACAATAGCTCAGAATATGGATGCAAAAGCACTCGGAAGAGTAGCATCTCAGCTAAGGCTCAAAGTACTGAATTTTTCTCGAAAAACGAAAGCGTTATTTTTGGGGGAAACACTTCTTAGCTTATCAAAAACACACGAAAATCCGAGATTGCTATCCTTGTTGACTTGATTCCTATTAATAAAAGGGATTTTTCCTTTTTAATAAAAAATTGCAATATTTAAATGTTACGTAAGATTCCAGTTCGATTAAGTTTGAATATGTATTTTGAAAGGCAAACATATTGAAAAATTATTAAAATCCATTTAATAGTTTAACATAGATATAAGAAAGGGTTTCATGAAACATTCAAAAGAAACTCTGTATCATTCTCATTTGTTTTGCTATTGATTTCTAATAGCATCTGAAAATGGATAAATCATTTTATAATGGAAAATGATGCAAGCGCACAATGGAATCTTGTCATTAGAGAGAAATTATTTTTATTTGTTTAACAGATTTTTTTCCAGTCAAAATGCAGGAATTTTGAAGAAAGCGCTATTCTGTTTAATGACAAATATTTGCGAATGTCTCTTAGACAACGAGAATTCATTTTCTGCACTCGCATTATACACAAATCAAAAGCAGCTTTCAAAGGCGCGCTGGCAGGGTGGAAAAAATGAGAAAGAAAATGAAAATTAAATCCTCCACATGGTTGAAAAGAATAAACAAATGACTTGCGACGACGAAGACTTTAGGATTATTGAAATTTAACGAGGTTTTGGTAAATCCATTTGCACAGTAATTCAAAAGACTTCGCGTTTGTTTCCTTTTTCCATTTTTTGAACTTTTCCCTTTGCTCGTCTAATCCAATTTCCCCCCGTCGCTTTAGACATTGGCTTTCCTTTAAAAGACTACAGATCACTTGGTTCAAGGAACAAGCCGCCATATTTAGTCACCACTTTTTCTTCTTTAGAAAGAGAAATTCATTTTTAACTTTTATAATGTTTAAAAAATTTGGTGATTCCCCTAGCCATTTTTCCGTTGTAATTTGCTGAAAGTTACAAAAATAATAATAAATTACGAGTTGAAATGAAGCAGATTTGGTAAATGAGTATTACAACTACATGTGCGGTATCTACAGATTTTCTTTACCCTTTGGACAATGCGATGCTTACGAGATGCATTCGAACTTTTAAGCATACTGTCAACTAGTCCAGTAAAATGGTGCATTTTGATATGTAAAATGTTGTGTAGTTTTGATTTTCTCATGTGTTTTTTGAATTGGCTAAGTTATCTAAAATCCAAGCTTTCAGCCTTGGAGCAAAACAGCGCGCCACCTAGCGTCGAAAAAATATTAAAATCGTTTCTCTTTTCTATGTTTTTTTTTTCTTCAAAATATCTCTTAAATGGTTAATTTTATGGAAAATAATAAAATTTCAAATTTAAACCAGAATACATTTGCTACAGTTATAGTCCTAGAATCATCTTTGGATCATAAAAAGTGACTGCGATACAGACTTAAACGAACATACGAGAACAAAAATTTCTCAAAAGTTATGAAAACTGATTTTTTATCGTTTTTGTTGATTATCTCTCAGATGTTTAAAGCAAACCTCATACGGACAAAATTTTATTATCACTACAGCTTGAAATTCTCACATCATAAAATAATAAAAATTCTTAAAAACATAAATAAAATGCATTAAAAGTTTTCATAGCAGGCCGCAACTGTTAACAATTATTTATAGTTTTGCCTCTCTGACTGACCAGAAGAGACCTTTTTAAGTTATGTCTGCTTCTGCTTATTCTCTTCAGCCAGTTAAAGATGTAAATATATTGTATCTTTATAATCTATGGATAATATCTTCAAATTGAGTGATGTCTGTCTTCTCCAAGGGAAAAGGGTGCATAACTTTCTAACAACCGCATGCATTCCTGAACCCTTTCTTATCATAGCAAGGCATTATTTTAAGAAGGGATTCAAGAGCTGCATCTCCTTTCATTTTGCGAGGGAAAGTTCGAATCGTACTGATTGTACTCAACCGAATTCATGTCCTAACTAGGAGGTAAGATATGTCACGGTTGGAGATAAACGAGTCAGAGAGACGATTCAATAAAACCCTAGAAGTATCACCATGATGTTGTTCGGAATTAGAATGTCGAGATAATAATATATCAACATAGTACAGTATCTTGTCTTTGTAGAAGCTGGCATTTTTTTTTTCCTCTCTCTCTCTTAAAACAGTCTTCCCGAGGTGAATAACGAACTAGACTTACACACTAACTGAAAGCGTGAATGAACAAAATGTATCTGTATTTAAATATTGTAGAATAAAGCATATCAGACATCCTCCTTTTCCACAGTACAGCTGAAATTTTAATATTACTGACAAGTGATTTGAATTTAAACTTTCTGAAGTTACCACCAATATGTTTGTAGATTCTTTTACAAACAAGTTCGAAAGACAGGCAACAATCAACACCAGTCGTATTTACTACAGTACTGCTTATTAACATTAGCATATCATTTCTGGGAAATGATGTATGTTGATAAACCAAATGGATAAAATAATGAACATTTTCTGTGCAAGAGAAGGGCAAATTTCTTCATTAGCCGCTGTAGCAATAACATAATATTTTTCAACGTCATCATTTCAAGGCGAGTCACTCCAAGGAGATGCGATTAACTCAAAAGCAAAAACAAGAGGAAATCCAAAAATGCGACACGAAAGAGCGTGCGAAGGAAAAGTACAAAGAAATATCAAAATGACAGCCGAATTGGCTCATCAAAGAATCGAATCAACAGCAAAGATATTTTTAAAAAGACATTGTTCAGTACAAATTAAATGTATAGAAGACAACATGTCTTACAGCTTCTCCGAATTTTCTCATTTGTTTTGGGAAGATAAGTATTGTCAATGCTCGTAAGAGAAGATCATTTCAATAAGAACGATGCATATTCGGGTTCCGATTACACACAACAAATTCAAAGATTCATTTTCGCAAGTTTCCATATTAAATGGGACTCATTTGCGCCTAACAGCTGTAGGGAGGGCAAATTGGAAATAATCATACTGCACTTTAGAGTCAATTGATTTACTTCTCGAAATATCTTAGTTTAGTAGATATTCAACAAAAATGATCATAAATTTCGCAATTTTTTAATTCTGAAAGCTTATCTTGGTCACCTTTAAACAATCTTAGGCTCGGTCTGCAGCAAATATGCTATTCATTTTTTTTTTTTTTCTGGCGGTTTTACTCGACTCAATATTTCTTTCTTAACCAGGAGTAATAAATAGTTTTGTTAAATCTAATGATATTGAATAATAAGAAATTGCGAATAAACTTTATCTGCTCTAGTTTGTTAATAATTTATATATGTTTTTTACTTAACAAGTTATTAAAATTTTCTTTTATTTTTTGTGAGTTTTCAATTTTCATTTTTCGTATACGAAGTAAACTGAAGTACTATAATAATCAAAAAATTCAAACGCCAGAACACATTTTTTTTAATTATGTCTGTGTGTCAGTCTGTGAACATAATCACTAAAAACTGCTTGGAGCTACATGGATGAAATTTAGCATATGAACTTTATACCAAATGTGTCGATTTCTATTACATTTCAACGAAATCCATTCAGAGAAAACCTGTCTGTTCGATTGTAAGTGAACAAGATAATTAAAAATATAACGAAAAATTTGATATACAGGCCTTAACATCTAAAATATAAATCCGTACGCAATCGTAAACAATATCTGTCGAAGGGCTGACCATGTAAACGGGGGAATTCAAAACTTATCAATCAGATATATCAACCTCTGTCTTTCTGTACTTTAGCCTGCATGTAAGCGAAATTATTTATATAAATGGTATCTTGATCTTCTGACAAATATAATTCTATATCAAATTTTGGTTTTAATCAGTCGAAAAAAAAGCGTTCAAAATGCATTTTCGATTTTCAGGTGCTTATATATTAATGCCACGACAGAGATTAAACACCTAAAATCGCACACTAGATTCAGTTAAAATGTTAGATTCACGCCAAAGATCTGCATATCTCAACTCGTGTAGTGTCAAGGTACACAATTTTATGCAGGGGCAGAGAATGGTACCGTTATTAAAGAGTATGTGTGAAATGGTATTAAATTATTTTAGTTTTCAAAACTTCATTATTCATTCACTGTTTTTAAAACTTCAATCATACTTTTCAAACATTCATGTTTTCGAAACATCACCAGTTACTCAATATATTAAATTAAGAAAAATTGATTTTAATATTTATAATAATTATTATAAATTAAAGACTTGGGGATAAAAATTCTGCTTTTTAATATATTCATAAAAGAAAGTAAAGCGCCACTCAAATCATTCTGAGCTGTCGTTGTTTAAAGACCCAAAATGGCGAATGGTGGCAGAATTCTTCAGCTCGAAGAAAAACAAAAGAAATTTGACGTGAAAGTCTATGTAATCCTATTAAAGGATCTGAAGCTTTACGGTACTATTTAAGTGCCAGGCCATCTCGAAGCCTTGTTGACTTAGTCAGGACTGAACGCTGTGTGTCAATAATTTAATATTTTATGAATAGGGACGGAGAGCTTTTAACGAAAGCAAAATTCGGCTGAATTTATTAGTCTTCGAAATCCGAAAGGTAAAAGGTTTTTGCACATTTCAAGAGGAGATCGATATCTCCAGCGAAATACCTTGAAGCTGACAGGAAAGTCGGAAATAGAAAGACAATTTTAAAACTATAACGCTAGAAAAGAAGACTCAATAATATTTAATAATTATAATTTTTTTAAATCAGAATAAAATGGAAATTTCAATAAACAGTATACAACACTTTGAATACAACAACTTGCAGTAAAAATCGGGAAAATTAACGGTACAATTCACATTTAACAGGTTAAAAGTATACTAAAAAGCCAGAACATTTTTTTATTAACATCATTAAGTGCAGACTTCCCCCCCCCCCCCTTAAACCATCCAATCCATTTCTTTGAATGAATAAAAAAGTCTTCATTTATGACTATTCAAAATATTAAGAAAAACAATTTTGAGCTTTGACTTTCGACTGAACTGAAAGAAATTTGAATGAGTCAAGTTCCAAGAAAAAATAATTGTTTCTAGTAAATATTCCCACGCTGAAGCTGAGACATATCAAAAGCAAGAACTCTCATGCCGTTTATTTCATTCTTGTTTGCATCCCATTTCAATACACCACAATTTGCTATATACACATCCAATACCAAACGCTCAACAGAATGTTACCGTCAAATCAAAAATCATTGCAATATGCGATGAAAAAATCAGCAACTGAGTTAACGCTGTTCTTTTTCCCGATTTTTTTGCATCAGGGATTACCAAGAAAACATGACACCAATAAAAAAGCAGTCGTCTATTGCCACGATATTTGAGACTGGTCAGTAGTAAAAAAACAGACACATTTCTTTTTCTCCATTATCGAGGATAAAAAACCCCCTTCGAATGCGTCTCGTCAGTAAAGAATTAAAGATCACGTGAAAACGAAAGTTGCATAATCCTTAACAACGAAGTGAGCATCAGATTGTAGATTGAAGGCAATTATTCCGAGTACAGTTCACTCACCTGCCTTTCATTGATTATTTATAATAGTTATTTCTTTAACATTAATAGAATTCGGATTGATTTTTTTCGGTTGCTTCATTACAAGACATTCAACAAATGAGCGGCTTTCTTTGAATGAATTCAACTATCACGTTGACATGCACGCGACTCCAATTTTCATGTATTATCAGATAAGACAGTTATATTCAGACTTCGGCAGGGATTTCGTTCAAAATTATATAGAAATACCACATTTCACCTGCCTAGCTCCAAGCGTTTTTGAGTTACTCTGTCAAAACGACGTTTTCATTGTCTGCTTCGTCTACGGGAAAGAAATCCAAAACGAAAACATTTATTTCGAAAAAGCAATATCAATATTTTATATATAGAGAGACACTTTAAATAATGAAATAGAAATTCAACCCTCTTTTCGGAATGTGTCATTTTTTTTCTATATAAACATTCGAGCAGTAAAGAATCAACTTACGTCATTCTTCAATCATTGACTGAATGCTTCAAATAGACAAAATATTAATACATCTTTCATTCACATAAAATCATTTTGCCTATCCAGAAAATAAAATCCTCAATGGCAATACTTCAGATTTTAAAGGAAATTATGCAATACTGTTCATTCAATTCGAAACATGATTCAACTAAAAAAATTAAGTGCGACCTTAGTATATGAATTTAACTGGAAAATCCCCCCAGAATTCATGCATTAATGGAATAATTAGGCTCAACCATTGATTTTCTATAGTCAATTCGTGAGAACGAGAGTCGGCCACAAAAAACAGCAGGTCATGTGTTAGCAGGAAAAAAAAAAAGTCATTAGGTGGGCACGAAGTAGAGCAATTTTGTTGAGCTTTCATCACATTTCAAATTAAAAAAAGGAATGTACTTTATTTTATAGGAATTGTGTGTTGAAAAAGAGTCATTTCATAGATGCTTTGCAGCTTAACAAAAGCTCATAGAATGAATTGGAGGAAAATTGTCAATGGCATCTGTCGCTTAAAATAAACAAATAAAAAAGAGACCCCTTTGCAAATGGCTTTATTCAGTTCGTTTTCTCCTGAAGGGAGGAGAGTTCCAAGTGTTTAAAAGAAATGAGCAATCAATGCAGAATACTAATTATTCTAAGATTCGAGAAGGAATATTTTAGAATTAACAGCGAAGAGTAGTGATTTGCAACACTCCTATCATAAATAATTGAAAGTGGACATTTTTCGAAACATTATACATACGATTTTCAACTTCGCTTCTTCATTCGAAAAGCAAGCAATATTCATTGAAGGTGAACAATATGAAACGATGGGGGTTTTGTCATAAAAACTCCCTTTGAGAATATGTTTGTCAAATGTATTGAAACAAAGCGTGAAACACTCCAAGATAGAAATTTTCTTTCCCCTAATCGAAAGGCTCACTTTTCACCTACAAAACGAGTTTCATTATCTTATTTTTAGTTTAAGATTCATTTTATGTTATCAATTTTTAATTCATTTCATCAATTATTAATTAAAATTAATCGATAAACTAAAAATTAAGTTCTGAAAATAACATATTAAAAACCATATCTAAATGGGAGGGAAAAAAATCAGTTATAAAATTCCGTCTTTAGAAACATGAAAAAACAACATGAGCATGATCCTTCTACGTCAAAATCTTCTTTCTCGCCTGTTCCGTATAAATATTCATTCAGTTCAAAAACAAAATATTTGGGAAAGGAAGGAGGCTTCTGTTCTGCGAGTAGATTGCTGACAATTACTGAAAAGGATACTGCAATCATCTCCTTTACTTTTAAGGCACACAGGTTCTCTCAGTTGAGAAAAATAGAGATAAGAAACATAATCATTAAAATTCGAAAGGCTGATTTAAAATCAAGGGAAAACAGCAGAAAGGCGAATAATAAAGACATCTAAGAAGATTCCAATGATTTCTGCGGATTCCGAAATTCCGTTTCATGAGCAAAATTTAATGAAAAATTAAAATATGCATCCTAACTACCATGCATCTTTTCAAAAGATCGAGCACTTCAGCCTTACTGAGAAGAATACTGAGCTATAATCAGCCATTTCACAGCAAACAGGTGTTCGCAATTAAGAAAAGTAAAGCTCAGGGACATAATCATTAAAATTCGATCGGTTGACTGAAAATTAAGGAACATGGCGAACGATAAACAAGATCTTCTCAGAAGTTTCGAATGATTTTTGCGGATTCCGTTTAATGAGCAAAATTTAATGAAAAGTTAAAAGGTGAAGTACTTCTTCAAACTACCAAGTGTCGAGCTACATTTTGCTAGGTTTTGAGGCGCTGTATGGTGGAAGATAAATGCAATTAGATTTTTAATCCAAAACCTGGGGGGAAAGAAACAAATTTCAGCTCAGGAAAGTAAACATTGAGCTTAAAGTTGAAAAACAAAATATATTTTATTTACGAAAATAAAACGCTATCCGAATTAACTTTAAGAAAAATAGATTTAATTTGAGGAATTTTTTTTTCTCCTTCATGCAAATAGATATTTATGTCATTATAAATTTCTGACATTTTGTTTTCCATTTTCTATGGCAAGGCGGATGGCAACTTAGCAGTCTTGGTATAGACTAGTGACCAATTAAGCCGGAAAAATTTGTGGCTAAGGTTCTATTGCGTTAATTAGCGTTAATTAAGAAACAGTGTGACTAGACTAAGTTTTACCTCTTTGGTGAGGAGCTTTTTTTTCTCTCCTGTTTTCCCTAGATTTGCTTCACGCAGCCCTCACAATTTCTTCTGAAATTATTTTTAGGCAACAGAGAGAGAATCTATCTCATTTCGTTTGACTTTTCCAAAGTTCGAGGGACTTGCAATAATCATACTGATTCTATCTTAAAGCAATAAAACATTAACCATGAAATAAAATGACGAGGGTTTCAAATTATTCCGAAGAAAGTTAATGGACTATACGACCCGAGAAACACTTTAAAGACATCAAAATAAAATTCTTATAATGCTTACAAAAATATATATACACTTTTTTCTACAGCACCCACTTCTCCCTGGTTTTAAAAATTTCAAAATCTTTTATCGTCAATATTAATTTTGACACAATTCATAACAAAGATCTCAAAAAGAAAACGTTAAAAATCAACCACACTTGTAGATTTTAACTATCTGCAATAAAAAATAGTTATAACCGTAACTGCTTTAGATATTAGTATGGTGGCCTTAAAATTCTTACACAAGCAAAAATAGGTTTTTTTTTTTTTTTAAACTTGTCTAGCTTTCATAAAAAACACATAATTCTCTAGATATTCAGACATATTTCAACTTTTTGAAAAGCATTAAAACACAATTTTATCTTTAAAGAATTTAAACTTATTAATTATCATAATATTCTTTTTAATGGCGTCCATTGTAATGCAACTGTATGCATAAAAAGAAACCTTATTTAATTCTTGTTTTTGTTATTTATATTTTAAGTCCTTCTTTGGAATTCAGAATAAATTATACTACAATATTTCTTAAATGTGTGTAAGTTTCGCAAGGTCTCTGTTCGCTTGAGTTATGATTTATTTTAAATTAATACATTAGCTTTATTGCATTGAGGAATCCTTCGCATCTACGCAATAATATTATTCATTTTGGAGAGGTTCTTTGAAATTTCACTATACTAGATTCATGGGAAACAGCATCCGTCCAAAATTACTACAGGGTGGGAAAAAAGTCCTTAAAATTTTTTAAAATTTATAAAACCTGAAAAATAACCAAAATAAAAAACGGTTTGCAGGTTTGGCATTGATAGGTCACGGGACTATTTTAAGATAAGAAAAAAAAAACAGCCGACAGATGGCGCTGGTACGAAAAATTTAGTTGGGTGTATGTAAACGAGACAGGCGATTATAGATATTTATACTTTTGATCCAGAACCAGTTCTCCGTTGCATGCCATCATGAATGTGAACGGTAGTTGGACTCATCCGTACGGACATATCCGTACCGGTCGGAAAAGTCCAATAAATCACGCGTAATTTTTTTTTTTTTAAAAAGGGGGACAAAGAAGGAGCGTGATTTGTCTATTTTTACTTAAAAAAATAAAAACATGTCAGCTGTTGTTAAGAGTATTTGTCGAGAAAATGTATTAGTATTTTAACTAAATTTTGATGTTTAAACAAAGGAAAAAGCTTCTGTCTGTTTGTCTCTTTGTGTATGTGTTGGCTTCTCTACAAACCGGACCACCCGACATATGCCTATCAAATTTGCAAATATATACTTTGGAGAATAGAAGTGATTTTCGGAGCAATTTTTTTTTTTGAATTTTTAAATTATAATTTTAATTAATCAAAAATTAAGAGAAATATTGAATTTTTCGTGATAATTTTTTTAAAATTTTACAGCAGAAAAATAGTTTCTACATCTTAAAATTTAAAAAAAATATATGTTTAATATTAAATTTTTTGAAATATTTTAAACGCATTTTGAAACAATATATTTCAAATAACTCAAAACTGATCGCACGAATATTTCATTTTTTCCCTCTTCTCATTGTGACCAGGATATGCTTATTTTTCCATGATGAGTAGGTTTCAATATTAGGTAAGTTTGAAATACATTTCTTGATATTTTCTGTATTTACAAATAGGATTTAACTTCAGATTGACATTTTTTAATGCCTCCATTTTAAAATGTTGTGGCTTTTACTTGCGATATAATTGAAAAAATAAATATTATGTGCATAAAATAGAGATATAAAAACAGAAAACTGAGTGAGAGTGAAGCACAATGAAGATAAACACAGTGAAAGCTTTTCAAATGATGTATTTATATAATCAAAATTTGAAGTTTAAGAATGATTTGCTGAGGAAACAATTGAAATTTTCAGCAACCATTAATCACGGCGGACTAACTGGTCGCCAAAAGGTGGCAAGTTTAAAATATGCGACTAAATACATTACTGGTCAAAAGTAATGAAAGTTTGAGAAATTTCACTTTTTATCAAGAAAAAAACACCCCCCCCCAAAGTAATATTTTTTCATTAAGTGATATTTTCTAGTATAAATGTGGTGGAGAAGTTTCCAGATATTGCGTCATTCATTGTGAAGCAACCGTCTACAATGATTGTGTCATTCGGGTAGTTTATTATAAAATCACTCCGACTGCGAAGAATTTCGTTTCGATCGTTGAGCTGTCGAAGTGCGTTCGCTGTGCATTGCTTTTCATTTTAAACTGTTCATTTCTTTTCAAAATGTGTGAATTAAATCTTGAGAAGCGCCAGGATATTATTTTAATGCATCAAGAACACATTTCAAATGCTCATCGGTGCGACTGCAATGAGTCGACTGTTTCACGTCTCAGAGATATTCAAAACCGAAGATAAAAAGCCTAGAAGTGATCTTCTAAACATGCTGATACTGCATTGACACGATTATGTTGTAAAATAGAATTGCAAGTTCTGCTACACTTGAAAGAGAATGGAATGAGTTCACGTCTGTCATTGCCTGTCCCAGAACAATGGGTAGGAGGCTCTGTGAAGCTGGTTAGAAGGCACAAGTACCTAAAAAAAACACGAAACTGACGGAATCAATACGAGTGGAGTGAACTAAAGTGCACAAAAATTGGAGTATTTCGGACAAGTTATATTCAGAGACAAAAGACGCTTTTCCTTAACGGCTGGCCCTGTTTGGCGTAAAGCAAAGGAGACCTTGAGGCCAGAATGTCTGGTTTGAACATCAAAACACACCCAGAAAGCATAATGGTGTGGGGGTGCATGTCATATCAGTTAACTGGACGACTTCATTTTGTACAGGGAACCATGAATGGTGACAAGTATGTTGGTGTGCTGAAGGATCAAATGCTTCGTATTGCACGTGACATGTTCCCAAGGTAGAAATGGATCTCAGTAAGATCTAGCACCCTACCATACATGGAAAAAGATAAGACAAACTTGACAATTAATTTTAAGTTTCATTTCAGTTTCGTTCTAACCTCTTCGTTGTTTTAGGTAAAAGCTGCATCTCCAAAACATTGTATGCATTTTTGCGCATGGCCAGGAAAACCCCACTGAGAATAGATGGAGAAAATAACCGAGAATCCTTCCAGAACAAAACGATCCTTTAAGTTTGGCACCATGAAATACCGAAAGAAGTTGTATGCAAAACCTTGTGGATTACATTCAAATACACTAACCTCATTCAATTGTACTTCAAACTTAAGGAACAAGTTGTTTTTTTGAAAGTGACAATATTTAAATAACGACTTATTGAATTAAAATCAAAAATTAATAAAACAAAAACAAATGAAACCAAAACTCTTTTGTTTAATGCAAATCTTAGCATTTATGTAAAGTAAGGCATTTACTCAAATCTAGATAATTGTTTCGAAGTGGATATGAGAAAAAATATTATTCGTCATTGATTTTTATCAAACATTTTTAAATAAATTTATTGAAAAGCAATTCATGTTTCATAAAAAAACAAAGTGAAAAGTATTCAGATAGTATTAAAACGCATGGAATTGCATTAAACATGTCATTAAGAATTCGAAATTGTGTTAAATATCATGTTAACTTTCGCCAAATCGAACATTTTTAGATAACGTTTAAAATGTTGCCACCTCTTCTAAAAGTGATCCTTATCAGTAACACAACCGCCTTGTAAACAAAAGCATTGATTGACAGTTTTATGGCCTGTAAGGAAAAGTCATACAAGGATCCTAAGAGGAAAAGATAAAGCTTTGTTGGTAAAACAGTTTTACATTAACCAGGAAACAGCGACTGTTGCACTGCGTCAAGTCCGATTTCAGAAAAATGTGAAGACTGGATACAAGCTTGATAAGGGCAAAAAATGTTGGTTTTCAACAAAGAAAACGAAAATTGCAAATTTTTTAGTTCCATCAGCAGTGAAAAATCGCAATTCTGAAGCTTAAGTTGATACTCCTAGCAGAAAAATCGAAGCTGTTCATTTCAATAGATGACACAGTCTCCAAAACTCAGTTCGATCGATCTTCCAGCTGAGCTCTGTCAATTAATCGTTTTTAGAAAGCAATTCCAAGGCATCCAAATCATGATACACCAGACGAGAGAGTCATCTTCATCAATAAAACACAATCCCTCATCCTGTTGAAACGTGCAGAAGAATCAAAATACATAAATAATTTCGCCGATTATTCGACAAAGGTTTGAAAACTTTAAAGGCTCAAATTAACAGCACTGAAAAAGATAGTGGTAGAACAAAAGACATGACTAAATAGTGACCATATAATGACCAAAGATTAAACTTTTTAATTGTAATAAAATTGATTCGTGCAAAGTATTTAAAAGATCAGTTTTTGTTTACGATAATTTTTTGGAGGATACAGATTTAGCGCATTACGGAGAAAACGCGAACTGATAAAAGAAGCAAATGCAGTTACGGAAAAAAAAAAAAAAAAAAAAGTCATCCGTATAGAAAAATAATTTATAACTAAACATGTCGAGGATACAATGAAATGGCACTATAAATTGCGAAAGGGAAATTTAATTTAATACTTCGAAGCAAAATATACATTTCGCAATGGTAAAAATCAATGATATTTCCCATTTGCAACATTTAACTTATTTTTACAGGTATACTCCATGCACTTTCGAAATATTCTTTGATTTCTCACCAGTTATATGAAGAACATTCTTTTAATGAATTTTTTCTTAGTCTATAATGGAGGACCGGTTAAGAGAACTGTTATTTAGTCATTTACTTTTAACTCTTCATGGAGGTTTCTCAAGAGTCTCTCTTTTAACATTTGAGTTTGCTTTGATTGATTGATTTGGGAAACATTTATTCGTTTTCGTGCCGTCTCTCATTTATTCTTTGTCATGCAAAACAAGTATTGAAAGAATATATTGTCACCAGATGATGATTGTTATATATGCAAGACCTGTTTTTTTTCGTTGACCCAACTGAATAAAAATTGTTCATTAGCATATACATTATTTTTATTTTTATTACTTCTTTAATTAATAATGCATCATAATAAATATTATTTATTCCTGAAATCAAAACTTGAATTATTGATAAACTGATAGTTCATTTGCAAAAACACTGAATAACTTTTGTCATCCAGGGCACATACTCAAATTTTATGTTAAAAAATAAGGACTATATCAGCATTTTTGAAAAACGAACAAACACAGAGAAAAGTAAGAACTAACATTTACATAGCATTTTTATTATAGAATTATGAGTTAAGATGAGCTGGATATTAACCAAGCAAGAATCCTCTTTCATAAAATAAAACTATCGATGATTGCTGAATATCTTTCCCCAACACTCATGGAATTTTAATTATTTAATTCGTTTGAAAAATCTTGTTAAAGCCTTTTTATTGCAGATCTATTTTATTATATCAGAATTAGTAAAATTAAAAACATTCATTAACATTTTAAATTTTTGTTACGAACATAAGTAAACAAATCTTAGATAGGGGGAAAAAAAAGAAAAAAAAAAACCTGCTAATTTTATAAAATACGTCAAGAAATATTTGCTTCCTTTCAAAAAAAATTTTCTCAACTGCTTCAACTAGTTAAATTTTTTTACTTAGTTTTTTTTTTTTTTTTTTTTTTTTTTTTTTTTTTTTCAAATTAATAGATTTTGTTAGAAATGATTCCAGAAATTTTCTTTTAAAAATTTCATTTGCTGTGAAAACATCAAGAAATCAGATTCTAATTATCAGTAGGCATTTCTTTAGACATCTTTCTGCAAAAATAGGCAATGGGCTAAAGTTGATATTATTCTCAATTCTTGAATAATGTTTATTGAGCAGATGCTTTATAAGATCACAAACTATACGCTGTGAAACATAATATTAGCAGATTATACAATGTGAATAAAATAATATTTTTAACAGTGCTGAATTCTCTTTCAACAGCCGTCTGTTATGAAAATTTTCAAAACTCTCAACAGATTTAATATTTTCAAATAAAAGATAAAAACTCATCCAATCTCAGTTATTCAAATTCTTGAAATCGAGACAAGGTGATTTGACTATCATCTATGAAATAACTATGTATTCGAAGTATCTTTTTTTCTGATGTAAAAATATACACCTCTGCCGAAAGAAATTCTCTTAGGAATGCATCATTTCCAAGATTTTTAAAACAAGCTACTCACAATCATGTTTGAAACTTTAAGGGATAATTTTCAAGTTAATAATTTCTCTCCTCTTACAACTGCATTCACTTTATGATGAAAAGCTAAGCTGGAATTGGCTGTTTACTAAAAAAATAATTCACCCGAGAAATTTTCTTTCAACGTTTTAAAACCTACAATCAGAGGTTTACGAATTTATGAATATCCCATGAATAAAAAGAAAAAAAGATCCGATCCAGTTGAAAAAATTCTATCTGCAGTACCAGAGGAAAATGTCTCCCCAAAACTCCCTATCAAAGTTTTCTCTTCCGTATGATAATTAAAAGCAGTCATTTTTATTTTACAGGAACGTTTTATGCCTCGCAGTAAAGTAAAAAAGTCATATTGAAACTTTGCCAACTGAAGGCAAAATTTGACATCAATAATCTTGTTTCAAAAGTTCATCTGACAAACGGTCAATTCGTTAATGGATATGGTTGATATTGATCTAGAATTTAGATGATCAAACAGTGTGCTCACTCGCACTCGGATCGATTTCAAATTCGATAGAAATCTGTTATTGTGATCTGTAGCATGAAGCTCGAGCTCAAGTTTGGCTCTTAGGAATGTCACTGGCATTAATTTATTTTTGATGTCTTGGGTCTAAGTAATAAGAAACCTATAATGGCCTAGAAGTGTTTTCAAGTACCATGAGCATCTTGCTTTACTTTTATTTTTGAAAGCTTTTCAGTGTATGCACTTTTGAAAGTCCACAGTGAATTAAATGTACGTTTGCCAGACTTATTGTTAAAATTTTTCTAAAATTATTTTGCGCAAAATCTTCTTGCAGTAAAAATATTCAAAATAATTCCCTAATTAAATAACTATTGATAATTTGCTAAATGAAGTTAAAATATATAAATGTTCTACAAAAAACAATTAGCGTAGAAAAGCACACAACGAGGAGCTGAAGACCTTGTTAAAAACTATTTTACGGGATTTTACATGGATACATAAAATTATCCCTAAAAAAATGATTTTTTTTCCCTATATAAATAGCCAAAAGAAGGTGAAAGAAGAATCAAATAAACGAAAGAAATATATTATCAGTATTTCCCAAAACTTAAAATCTTTTCCAGGATTTCCTGATTCATTGAGAAATGAAAGATCAGACATCCTAAAGAAAATGCAGTTATGTAATCGGGAAGATCTAGCGTAGTTCTGTAAAACACTTTTAGGGCTCTTATACAAGGACCATTCAATAGAAGCCGTTTTTAAATGACGGTACGCATCGTGTCATAACTCGAGCGCAGAAAATGAATGGAAACTATTACAAAATTTCATTGTTAAAAATGTGAAAAACAAGTTAAATAAAAGTGTGTAAAAATTAAGTATATTTGAAAAGCAGTGTAAAATAAACAAGCTACTTTTAATCTGAATATTAAAATTAACAATTTAGTTCTTGAATTATGCAATCTTGCAGTCCATCCTCCTTCTCGAAGGGAAATAGAAAGGAATATTAGACACTGTAACCTAGATTCAAACCCAAGCAGCTGACACAGGAGCATTTGGAACAGCTGGATTGTATTTCTTACCACGTCCATCTCAAATGTAGCGAAAGTGATGCGAAAATGAATCAAGCAGAGGATAGAAAATGGTGGATGTTTTGCCTACGGATTGCTATTTAATGTTGGTTGATCGATTTTCTTTTAAACGTAACCAATTAACGAATGAGACATTTTTCGGACTAAATGATGAAAGACGCATTTTATATACAGGCTGCGGCAAAAAAAAAAAAATTATTGCATTATAGAATAGAAGTTGACTAATTATTTTTTATTTCTATTCATTTCTTTTTGTCTACCAATTCAATTACAACATATTTTATAATGTATCTTTTAGTTTATGTATCGTTTTTTGGCTTTTTTACAAAGTCAAGTAAAAGTTCTACGATTTTAGAGTTGTTTTAGCAAGGAAAACGACAGTGTCAAGTCGTTCGTTTGCTTAATGTGTCTCAGCAAATGGCGTCTGAGGAAATCTCGTTTCAAAGAACTTGACAACAATAGTCGGCGTCCAGGAAGTGAACAAAAACGTACGGTGGACACTTTCAAAAAGCGAGTTCAATCAAATCCGAGGGTTTCCCTGAGAAAGATCGCTGATGAAATGGAAATAAGTGTGGCAAAAACAGAGGCCTTATAAAGTTCCAAAAAGTTCAGCTTCTCACTGAAGAAAACAAATTCCTGCGGCCCTAAAGATGCCGAAAACTTTTGAGACGGGCCGCAAGTCAGCTCTGGGGGAGGTTCCTTTTCACTTATGAGAAGCTCCTTACCGTCCAACGAGCTCATAACTCCCAGAACAATAGAATCTGGTCTCTAGACACTGCAAGCACCTCGGCAATTGTTGAATATCACCAACAATTACCTAAGTCGATCTTTGTCTGGGGCCCGAATTTGCACAAGCAGCAAAACACCTCTGGTTTTTGAGGATGAAGACATTAAAATAAATCAAAAAGTTCACCAGCAGGACATTCTAGAAACTGTTTTACTTCCGTGAGCCGAAACGCACTTTGGTAAGGAAAAGTGGAAGTTTCAACAAGACCCCGCTTCAGCTCACAAGCCCAAAAAGACACAAGAGTGGTGCAAGGCGCATTTTCCGGACGTGATATCATCTGGAGAGTGGGTACAAAACTCGGCAAATCTCATTCCCATAGATTACAAAGTATGGTCCATTTTGGAGTCGAGGGCTTGCACTAAACCATATAAAAGTTTGAACTCTCTAAAGCAATTAGCTTCGTCGGGAATGGGATAGATTAAAGTTAGAAGACGTGAGACTCACTGCTGAGAATTTCAATTAGCGTTTGCGCCTCTGCATCGCTGCAAAAGGCGGTCACTTTGAAACCAATTGAATTTATTTATTAGTAAAGGTCTACTCTTATTATTATTATGTTATATTTTGTTAATTTATTTTTAATAAAGTTATACTAAAAATAGTTTGTCCGGGTTTTTCTGCCGCACCCTGTATATAAAAATGGACAAAATATGGATATTTTGTTCTACAAATTTCCTTTTTTTTACATTATCGTTAATAAGAAAAAAACATTTAATAAGCAAATAAAAAAAAAACTACAAGTAATCCCTCAAATAATTTGTCACTTTTTTATGCTCATTGTATTTAAATTTAAAATTGGAAGAGCGGCGACATATTTCAGATGATTCAAACCTGTTAATCATTGATTTATAAATGTTTCATACATGCTTAAACATGAAGTAATAGCGATCTTCATAAAATATTTCAAATCAAGAAAGATTAGTTAAGAAATTCTAAAAATAACAGCAAATTAATCACTAATGTTTTGAAAACCAAAAAAAGAAGTATAACTTGATGAGCATAAATGATTCAAGAATCGAAATGACACAAAAAGTATGTATTCTGAAAGCAATTAGGGATTTTCTATAAAGGCTTCGACAAGAAATTATGATGCTGCAGATGACTATGAAATAACCGAGTCGAGTGTTAATTATTAAAGCAATCTATCTGTAAGTGACATGACAATAGGAATGTATACAATATAGAACACCACAGACATAGAAATGCTGAAGGGAGCATGAAACATGCTAGGAAGAGAAAGTCATTTCTCTTTAGGTTGAGAATCGAAGCATCACACATATACGTTTAGATTCGATTCCAGAGTTAGCATGTGCATCGATGACATGTAGTTTTACATTCCATTGCAAGTCATTAGCTTTTTAAATAATATAATATCGTTTTATAATTATTATATTAGGTAACTTTATATAAGAAAATACAAATCAACTTTTTTGTGCAAAATTGCTTTCAGTATACTACTGAATATGTCACTTCTTTTCTACATGACAGTAAAGAAACTTAACATTAAATATTGAAGTATAGCAAAGTGAGAATTAAAAAAAGTATCCTCCTCCCCTTGCATTGAATAAACTCCATTTTTTTTAAAATTTCATTTGGAGTTCAGGCGTGATGGAAAAAAAGTTTCGCAGCATTTGTTCGCAACGCATTCTTAAAACACAATATTAAAACTTCAGGTCTGACTCGTCAGTCCTAATGCTGCATTCTTTCACATTCTTGTTGAATACAAACCATCGAATTTTAAAAAATTTGCAGCTTCCCTAAGCAATCAAACGAATCCTCACGGTGTCTAATTATGCATCTTCCGACTGCTGAAGTTCGTAACATTTTCATAATATAAGCTCGATTCATTTTAATAAACATTCCCCTTTCCGTAGACTGCAAATATTTAAAGAGAAAAGGGTTGATTTCACAAACTATGAAATGCAAACATAGGAATTCAACAATATCATTTTCATTTCTCGGAAAATCATGTATTATTTTTATAGATTCATTTAGATATTCATTTGAAATAATAAATTAAAATACACTCTGTTCGTTGAAAGCGATGTAAAACGAGACATTGTCTCGATGAAAATGACTACTTATTAAGTTACTTGCTTCTTGTTCGGAGTCATACAACAGTTTGACTCTTAAAAACACAACGAATTGATGTCAGAACTTGAATCTTTTAAGAATTACTTTAAATGTTATTACCCTCAAAATACAATCATACGTCGAGAATATAGAATTTGTACTTATTTAATAGGGTTTGGAATAAAAACTAAATTCTTGGACTCGGATTCAATATTTGGAAACAATGTAATCAGGTTCTTTACAAAGATAATAAATATTTATTCAACACTGATCTTCATTCTTTTGTTGAAAATGGAATTTAAATAAAATAATTTAATTTTCGTATTTAATGAAGAGAGCTATTCTATTCAATAAAGCTGTAAATGTAGCGCTCAACTAAAGTACTTGAAAATATTTCATGAAATGCGCCATTTAAGAGCTCACTGAGTTTATGGAATTGGGATGCTTTATTCAATGAAGCAACAAATGATCAAAAGCAACTAGCTTACTGAACTTTATTCCATTTTCATACAATTATGTAAAGCTGAGCATAGACTTCTTTCTTCGAACCTCACACAATCGCTTCTAAAATGAGTTTCAGCTGACAGGAAGTAAGGAAAAATTCCACTCATGAGGGATTAAAATGAAATCCTTAGATGTCGTTTAACAAATGGGTGCAAAAATTGGTTTTCCTTTCGAAACTGACAGCTGAATGCATAGAGGTAAAAAAAAAAAGAAAACTAATTTAATAGTACCGAACTCTTTAATAACCATCTGAAATGAAACGGTCGAATCATTCAACTTAGTACGAAATGAGTTCCTTCCTTAGGCAAGATACACTAGTGCATTCGAAAATGAACTTGGAGAATTTCTAAAATAAGTTCATTTATCACATTTCAAAAAATAAATCCTTTATTTAGGAGCCCCAGGTCTTTCATTCTATCCTGTCTCATCGAAAACGTGCATTATATAGATTCCTCGTCCGAAAATTAATTCCTCATTCGAAAATATAATTTTACTTTCAAAACTAAACTTTTACGCTTTTTAGAATACTTCTAGAATATATATTTACCATTACTCTCCAATTTAATGAGGAGGGGGGGGCAACGATTCTTTAGCAATGATAGATTTACAAGCAAAGAAACTGCATGTTATCTTGCATTTATTAAGAAAGAAAAAAGCAAAAATATTCATTTAAGCATTCAAAAAAATCTACTTTTGGATAGAAATATTCAATCTTTTGTGAGTACTTGAAGAAAAATACTCGTAAGTCTGAAGCAAATCCTCTCAAATAGTGAAATAGGACACGATGTAAAGCAGTCCAGAAAGAAGCAGAACTACTGGGTGGTCTTTCGAAAAATTCTTTTATCCGCCATTACTCTCCTAATGGGGGGATCGTCAAGCGGTAATTTGAAGAAACGAATAGCTCGGTTAATTACTTGCCCCCTTTTGAATCCCAGCATTAGGACAAGGAAGATAAGGAATGAAAGAAAGTTCGACGGAAACTGTAAATTAACCTGCAAAAGTTCTCGGCCCTCCCTTTTTAATTGGACGCGTTGATTACCGTACATTGATACAGCCCACTGACTTTAATTAAAATGCTTCCAAGGACGACTTTACATTACGAAAGAGTTTGATGGTTAGATTGGGTGGCATTTCTCCCAGAAACCCCCTGCTCGCTCCCGAAAATTGTATCCTGGAACATTTTAGTAACGGGATTTCAGCGGCTCAACTTAAGTTTCTTTTAATCGATGGTCTGGATGACAATCGGTTTCGACATATAAATGCTTCAAACAAATTCTAATTTAAACAGCCGCTATTGATTTATTATTCAGACAAGGTGATGGCAAACTATTTCTAGAGCGGTTTGGTGTGAAAAATAAATGCCAATAGAAAGTAGGAATTTTCAATAACATTTTGAATTGCGGTTAAATTTTATCTCTTATTAGACGCAATCTTCCAGATGAAGACTCATTTGGAATCCAAAAGCAAACTATTAAAATTTGCTATAGAATTAAAATAGCTATCAACATTACGCACTCGGGAGAAATTCTAAAAAAACAATGTTGGGATAATATTAGTTTGAAAACTGCAATACAGCTTTGAAACAGAAAATCGTTTTTCATATCCCATTTCTGCACTTGAAAGCTCGGAAAAAACGAATTAAGGTTAAACAATTATCAGAAACTATTCGAAAGCTGCAATTCTGAAATGAACTAAATATACGATTTTTAATGATAGAAAGCTTTTTTCTTCTAATAATTCATCCCTGATATTGGCTCTAGACTAAAGCTGAAGCCTCCTAATTGAGAAACTTGTATTGTGATAAATTTGACAAGAGAGAAGACTACGGATACAAAAGAAAATGATAATTTATCAAACATGTGCTCAGATAGTAGATATAGATAGCAAACCTCAATTATCTGCACAATCAACTTCGGATCATGCATTTTCAGAAATACAAGACACTAGAAAGGTACCAAAGAATCAAGTATATTTCATTTGACTTTTGGAATTAAATGGTAATAGATAGATTAAAAGATGTTGAACCAAAAGTTATCTGCTTGGCTTTTAAACTCAAGATAAATTCCTAGAGTATTTAAAAATAATGAAGAGATTCAACAGCGGAAAGGCTTTTCAGAATAAAATTTTAATAAAATATTTTAAATGAAGAAGTTTCCAAAATCTCATTTCACTTTTGATGAAAAATGAACAAGGAATACAACAAAAACTATTAAAATTTTAGTTAAATATGCCATCAATGTTTTTTTTATTACAGAAATATATTCCATTTTAAATAATTACAACAAAAAGGTCAATTCAAAATTAAGAATCCCCCGGTTCGAAAGATCTGGTAACTTTCAATGGTCTAAAAATAAAGAGAGTGATCATTGGAAAATCAATCCTTTTAGTAACTAATCTGATTTGTTGATGAAATGCAAAAAAGGTGTTTATTTCTAATGAGATACTGAAATTAAAACATTGAGCAGCCCATAAATTAGAGTTTATCTTAGCTTCTGAAAAAAACTTGCAGCCTATCTGAAGAGCCAAGCAGATTCCATACACATTTCGGAGAGCAATGCAAACCGTGCATTATCAAATGATCGACAATTTTCACGTATCTAGTTTGGGATGTGACGGAGTCAATAAGCTTCAGCCAATCCGAAGAAACTAATGATTCAGTGGAAATGTCATTAGTGACACATCTATCAACTCATCATTTCAAATAGAAGTGCAATTATTTCTACTTGTCCTAAAACAATTTCGCAAAAGGAAATGAAAGAAATCACTTCCTCATACTATAACGAAAAGAATTTCCGTGGACACAGCTAAGAAATTTATAATATACCAGAAAATATAAAATAAGATTTCGAGATTCCAAAGAAACGAATGAATTTTTCTTACCGGAATTTGCCTGGGAATACGATAACTCAAAAATGTCAAATTTAGTATAATGATCTATATCAAATTTTGAACCATCTCAAATTGACATATTCGCGTGATCAGAATTTCACAGTGATTCAGTCACTCAGAAGTACGTCACGATAAGGCATATCGTGTAAGTTAAGGAGAGGAAACCTCCAATGATTTAAAAATATCTTTTTGTATCTTAATGGTATCGAACTGGAAGCTATCCAATATTATATATTAAATACAACTCATGGAAAATAGTTGACACTGAATTGAGGTCATTAATGATAGTAAAACTTGGCGAAATATTTACTTTTTAATTTATAATACTGCTGAATAGTTCATAAAACGTTCCGCAAAAAGATGGATCGGCTGAAAGGTAACTAAACAATGAAGTTTATGATTTTTAAGCAAGCGAGTTGATACAATCAAATATAAGTGCAAGACATTTTTTCCCAATTATCCACTTTCTATAATTAAAACAATTTTTTTAATATATATTCAATGGTCTTTAGCAAAGACCACTAAAAGCGGTTAAACTAATTCTTACCGGTGCACAACAAATTGATACCCAGAATATTCGTCAAAAAATGTTTTTTGTCCCCTATTCAGACAGAAAAAAATAATAAATTTCTTTGAAAACAAATTATATCGAAGAAACATTTTTATAAACGTCCTGCTTCAGCGTGATCGATAAAAATGGAAAATAGTACAGGAGAGATCATTCATTTGTAAACATTCTTACTCCAAAAACTCCTGATTAATAGGCGTGCATCAAAAAAATTTCAAAATCCTTTTCATGTTCACTTACACTTGTTTTTGTGCTCAGAAAAATATTTTGGAACTTCATAAATAGTTGTAAAATATTATGTTTGCAATACATTTAAGAGCATAAATTGAAATTGATTTTCCAAGCAATTTACACATGGGAGCAATTTTAAATGCTTTATTGCATGCACAAACATTTGAAAACGCATCAAGATAATGTCTAAAGAAATTCTCAGAAAAACATTTCTTCGGGATTCTTTCAATCGCTCATTTCTTTTAAATTAACCCATTTACTGTTGATTAAGATATTTGTTTTATCTTAAGAAAAATGTATATGCTTTTAAAAGCGATTTTTTTATATTCATGTATATTGTCGAAAAAATGACTCGAATAAAATAAATATTCATTTAGACATAAATAAAAGTAATTAGAGAATTTATTTCACTTTTCTTTAATTTTCTATCTAGAAATAGATGCACTCAGAAATAAATAGTTTAGTTATTTGAGAAAACAATTGGCAATATGTGTACCGAACCAATGAACATGTATGAGCTGAACCTGTATTCGGCCAATGGATTCTTATTTCTAACCAATGACTGAAATCTACGATATTGACCAGATATACTGTTAGCATAACAATAATACATTCTTCAACAAAAAAGTGTCTTTGCACTCGGAAAAGTAATTATTCGCTTAATACGTTCATTGCTCCAAAATATATATTAAGTCGAATTTCTCCGAAAAATTTATCTACGTTTTTTTACCAATCTATAGGCATTTTTAACAATTCAAATTGAAAAATAAATAAATAAAGCGTCAAAATGATGCACCGTCTTGAATGATGCCCGAGAGGGTTAAAACTAAATAGTAAACTAAGTGCTAAGGGTTAAAACTAAATTCTTCCTTTCAATTGCAATAGAATTTATTGAAATGATTTAATAAAACTTGCTACAATATCATCCTTAAATGAAATATATTCAATTACAAAGGTTAACTGATTCGAATGAGCTATTTCAGAGATGTTTTAGTTCCTTGATTTCATTCTTTTATATATAAACTAAGAATTCTACGCGAGTTGTTTTGGATAAATAATTGGTTTGTCCTGGATTTCCTTGCAATTTAAAAAAAAATCGAATGGTAAGTGATCTGCAAAATTCACAACTTTTTCTCTTTGCCTCGAAATACAAAATTCATGCCAAGAAATTTTATCACGTGAATAGTATTCAACTTTTTTTTGCATATATCTTTTGCCAAAGAATTAACTTTAAGAATGACGGCTACTAATGTATTGTTTTTCAAATCATTAAAAGCTTCAAAATAAGAATTTCTTATTACACAAAATAAATTCTAAATTCTATGGTATGAAATGGTCACACTCCTTTGAAAAAAGTGAGAGTGAAAAAAACATACGCTCTCCTTTTTTTTGTTTATAAAAATATATGCTTATTTCCAAACCTAATAAACATGTTTCGATTGAAAAATCGCACTTCTAATACTTTGGCATATTTTTTACTATAGCTTCCGAGTTCCCAGATCTATAAAATTGAATATTCGATTCCATTTATGCTCTGAATGGGTCGGAAAATATCTATTTAGCTTTGTTCCGTCCGTTTAAATATTTTAGACTAGCCGCCTTTGGCGACCAGCCGGTTCGCCAGTATTACCGCTCGCTACAATTTTCAATTAAATATTTTAAGTAACTGGTCTCTTAAAGGATTCTCAAACATAAAATTTTTAATCTTCAAATTTTGATAGTCATACCAAACTTATATTGTTTAGATCGTTTCGTTCAATTTACTATATATATTTTGCTAATTTGTTGCCATTTCTGGTAAAACTTCAACTTTAATTAAAAATGTAAATGACGAAATTGCAATTAATATTAAGATATTTTTTAATAAAACCAAGCGTTTTATTTTATTAATCATCTTTATTGTTATTTATTAATTATTATTATTATTGAATATGAGTATTGCAAACAGAATCGCTCGGTATTTAAGTCTTATGTTAACTACAAAATATTTTTCATAGTTGATGTAATATCTCAAACAATAATTGAACAAAAATTTCTGAGATTCAGTATAAAATTCAGTTTTTAGTTTTGCTTTCAAAAGGATTGAAATGAGATCAATAATAATATTTTGTTCCTGCTTATAAATATATTTCAAAAATTATGAAGTCTAAATTTAATGCAGTAAGGTATCATATTCTGATAAATATTCTGGACACACCAAATTTTAAGTAAATGAATGAATGTTTCTATTTTCCACGATCAACTAAGACTTATTTATGAAGTTTTAAATGTTAAAAATTTAGAAAAACTCACCATTTTCATAATCTTAGGCCAATTAATCTTGAGAAACCTGCGCGCTTATTGGCGTATTTTCTTTGAAACGATCGATGAAAAATCTAAAATTATCCTTTTTTTATTGAATAGTGATATTCAAATCTTCATAAATCAGTCAGATTAAGTGATTTGAAATTAACTCTTAAAAGTCAGTGATTTAGTTGACTGGAAATTAATTCTATGACCACCATAAAATCTGTGCTTTCTCTTGTGGTGTATGCATTCTCCTTAATATCCGATCGAATAAAACATCACATACAAAAGTACTATATAGAAGAAACACATCAAAAGTAAACATAACATTTCAATAGTTGCCAAAAACAAAAGAGAGAAAAATGCAATTAATAAGCAGACGATATTTAGAAAAGTACAGATATTTAAACTGGAAAATGAAATGATCTGAAATTAAAAACTCGCGCAGACGATATTTACAAAAGTAAAAATATTCAAACCTGAAAAGGAAAATATATGAGTTATTCCATGAATAAATGCCATAAGTTTGTTTATATCTTAATTATTTTATGAGTCATTAAACATCAAAATGGGTCCGAGACTAAATAAACACCCAGTATAGAGAGTGTAAAAGATCATAAAATAATTTTTCTTGAATTTATTTTTTAGAAAAAATAATATTTCATATTTGTTTCATTTCTTACAGACACTTGCCAAAAATTATAATTTTGCAGATTTCATTTCCAAAAAGATTTAATTTATTTTCAGTTAGAGCTTTAATCAAAAAATTGGCAACACTTTGAAAAAAGCTATTTTTTTTCTGAAGAATGCGAAACGTGCTTAATCCTCATTTTTATTTTTGACGAAAAAAAATATTGAAAAACATAGTTAAAATATTTATTTAAAAATTCATTAAAAATAGAAATTTGAATTTAAGGTTAAAACAGTAGTATCATTTAAAAGATAAATTTTTTATCTTTAACTTCATGTAAAAATCTTTTTTGTGAGGTAATATTTTCGGCAGTTATAGCAGAAACATGTCAAAATTTCGCTTAATTTTTAAATAAATAAAATTCTAGTTAAAAATTCGAAAAAATAACCCCCAGGTGCACATTCCCGGCCTCCAAGGTATACACGTGCCAAATTTGGTAGCTGTAGGTTGAATGGTCTGGTCTGTAGAGCGCCAACACACACACACACACACACACACATTGAGCTTTATTATAAGTATAGATATAGATATAGATTTATTTGTCGTTGCTATAAAAGTTGACTATTCACCATTTTCCATTCCACTCGTAAATGCTTTCTTAATGCTAAGATTTATTTTTTTTCCGAAATAAGCCTAAGAACTTTTTTTTCAACTTTCCTTTATGCGCACCACTATCAATTCTTTTCCATTTTACTACTAAGACTATAAATCACTATTAATATTATAATTTTCTTCCTATTATTATTTAAAAAAACTGTCTGATCAACAGAAGGAAATGACACCAAACTAGAATTGATCTGAAACATAACTAAAGTCTATTAATCATGGCAACAACTCAAAGTTGGATGTTTAATTATTAGACGCCATTTTAGGTTTTGGCACTCGATTCTAGACTGACAAAAACCTTTGATGTTCATAAATATTTCAATATCCAAGTGAATTGAATGCAATAGATGGGAGCTTAGGGAAATGTTAAGATTTTAGGATTCAATCCATTAGTACTTTTTTGATATTGTAACTAGACTATATTTGCCTGTGCCCTTTCCTTGTAGCCGTAGACAGCTATCTAGTTTCCCGAGGAGGAAATCCAAAAAAACCTATGGGCAAGCTCTGCGTTCATTTATATTATGATTTGCTTAGAGTTAATGAAGCTATTTCATTTCGAAAGTGTGTTTGCATCCTCATGGCAATAGACAATCTTTTCCAGTGGAAACAACAATTCAAATGGAGCCATTAGGTTTTCCTCACAAATGAAACTTCTGGGAATTTGCTCTCAAACAAGAGTCAGTAGAACTTCATTCGATGCACGTTTCAAGATGGTTATCTATGTTATAATAATGTAGATAGATTGATTATTGTTATATCTACGTATTTTCAAAACCATATCAAATATTTGCTTTTTAATTTTGATAAGTAGAACAAATGGAAAAATTAAGCTACAAAATAGCCTGTAAACACGATTTGTGAGAAAATTCCAGTTTTTGCTAACTTAAGATAGACATCACATAGAAAAATTAAGAGAGTCGAAGATGTTGATCCAGTCCTACATCAGACGCAAGCACTAGAAAAATGATTCATTTTCTACGTTTATAAAATACGATCTTAGCTTAGTTTCACGAAAACAGGGGCTTGGTTCTCAACACCTCAATTATATTAAGAATTATATATTTCATATTGCACATGTCTTTAAGGCATGAGTCATGCAAAATCAAACTGGCGAAACTAAAAGTGGAGTCATACTTTGTCTGTTCATGCTTTCTATTTCAATCGATTCTAAAACATTTTAATAAAAAAATCAGATTTTAAATTGAAACTCAATGGGTTCTTTGCATTCTTTTTATATCTGTCCATAAACCTTTCGTAGATAGGGGCGGGAGGGGGATGGGACATTAGTAAATAATTTACAAATTCTGGATTGTATTTTTTCCCATTTTTAGAAACGATCATTTCAAAACTAACAAAATTTAAAAAGCGCTCAGGGCGAATTTTCAAGGAGAGAAACCTTTCGATTCATCAAATGTGAGAAAAAACTTTTGAAGGAAAGACACAGCTAGTTAGAAGCTCAATCCACAAGAGTCTCGAACGAAAACAAATAGAGAGATAAAAGAATTGAAATGAAACGATCGCCCATGCGTATAATAACCATTCAAAAAGAGAAAGGCTTCTCGAAAGAATGAATTACAAACTTTTTATTTAATTGCGCATCGTTAAAACGCATGTCAGGGCTATGAAAGAATTGAACTGAAGATATTTTGTCGTTTTTATATCCATCTCTTCTTCCTCAACTCGAATTTTTATAAACAACTAAGAGGGTAATTACTTGAAAAACAAAGGAGAAAAAGAGCAGAGAAATAAAAAAAAGGGAGAGAAATTGAAAGGATATCATTCTTATCAGTTAGGAAAGTAAAAGACGGAATCGATCAGGGCAAATGGACACCTAGTCTTAAATTTTAGAGATACACCCTATTTTCTTAGGATTATTATTAGAAATAAAATTACAACTTTTGAATAGTCACGAGAGATTCGTGACACAGTTTCATTTATTAATGATATCGAAAAATATATCCATCCAATTTATATGGACTGTTTTACATCCATTTGTATTAAAATTTGATACGGTTTTAGAATCAATTCAGGAGAAAGCAGTATCAGCTATATTCCAATATTAATAGGAACTAGGTGAATTCCTGAAAATCACTAGAGGTAGTTATTTTTTCCCGCCTTAACACAGACTCTTTAGGAAAATTAAGAGTTATTTAGACCTTGAACATAAAGTTAATAATTATTTTTAATTAAACTTGTCTCGTGTTGTTAAGAATAGAATTATGGAATCGATTTTTTATTTACTTCTATTGCTCGAGATTTTTGAAATTTTGTATTGTGTGTTCAAGATGACAATAAACTATTTTAATTTTCTTAGAACTTTATTATTAGTCACCGTTGGCTATTAGATTATTAGTTATGAGTTTAATAAAATTTTCATTCCATGCGTGAGGCGACAAGTGGTGACAGATTTGAGAAAAATTTCCAGATTCCATAACATTTGTAATAAAATTTCTGAATTAAAATTAAGAATAGAAAATAATATATATGTTTTAATATACTAATAAAAGAGAGCTTTTAAAAATTTATTACATTTCTTCAGTGAGCAGTTATTTTTCCTATTCTGACAGGACCGTTTTGCATAACTGAAACTATGCAAAGAAAAATTAATAGTATAGTTGATGATGCTTAGAATTTTTGATTTGATTTTCGACATTTGAAAGAATTTAATGCATCAAAACAACCTATTTTCAATTTTACATAATAAAACAGGAACTTTCATCTGATAATCCAACTTTATCTGATTATTTTTTAAAGACATAGATCAGACAAAGTGAATGTAGGATATGAATGAAATTTAGTAACTCGGATGCCTGGTGATTTTTCTGTTCCATCCTTTACCATTTTCATCAATGATTATCATCCATTATTTCTGTGTATAAGCTTTAATCCCATCTTTACAAGAAGCAATGGGGAAGGAATAAACTTGGTAATAAATACTCAGACCCACAGAATATTTCCTGAACACTAAATACAAGTGAAGATTTTTTACTAGATACGTTTGAATAAACAATTAAAGGGGGAGGGGATCAGTTCTTGAAGAGAAAACAAAAGGCAAATATGAAGTCGCATTCTTTCCTAATTCTGAAAAATATATTAATACTGAATATTGATTGACATGCTAATATCTGGAATCTTGCAACTAAGCTGACATTTTTCAAACGGAAGAAAATTTTAATAACATGTTATTCTTCAATTCCTACATAAGCAGATATTTCTAAATATGAGTAGGAAAAAATTCTGACAGTGCATTGTTATGTATATCGAGTATTAATAGAATCTCTACGTAATATGAAGAGAAAAAGAATGATGAACCGATTACAAATCAAACTAGGGCGGAATGTTTGGCACTTACACCAGGAAAATCTTTCGACTTGATTTTAAAAGAACAGTTGGCTAGGTAGCTTAATAAGAGATATGACAGAAATGCGTAAAAACAAAATATTAAAAATTAAAATGTGCATTTGTCGATTACCTATGACTAAAGAGAAAATTTAATTTAAAGGGATTTTGAAAGAAGAATGCATGGCAATTTCACAATTTTACACGTACGAAAAGAAATTACTCTCCAATCAGTCCCTTGTGATTTTGAGCGAGCCAAATGGAATTTTATTTCCACATAATTTACACTATTATGTCGAGGTAAAGAAATGGACAGACTAATAACAAACAGTCTTTATATATGTTTTAAAACTAAGAGGCACGGTTTAATATGTCGTGTGATCTCATTTTTTTATCAGACCCCCCACCCCACACATATGGATTCAATAAGAAATCCTAGTTGACTGATTAAAAGTGTCTATTTTACCATTTTTAATTGCAAATGGATAAAATATGGGCCCAAATTTGTACTTATCAGACCGATACTATTACAAATTGAACACAATCGATATTTATTTTCTTAATTTATTACCATCCATATTAGACAAAGAGTTTCCAGAAGCCATGAATCCATTTGCAGCCACTGAATGAAGCAATTTGTATTAACCGGGATCTCTATCCTCATTTTCATGAATTTCGACTCAAAAAACAAAAGCACCGTTTACAGCTTGATCTAAACAATCAAAGTCTTGTCTGCTGATATTTAAAATATTACATTTTCAGTAATACAAAGTCTTACTATATGTGAGTAATAAGAGAAGGCATAAATGTAAATCGTTTCAAGTCATTTACACCTCTTTACAATGTCTCTCAAACTGTTCAATTCGAGCATATTTCTAGAGTTAAAAATTGATAATGGGTTGCAAATACAACACTGAAAGTGGTCTTCACCATTCAAATACTCATCCAAGATTTCTTAAGTAATGATAAAAGATCAGGGTCCCCCCCCAGATTAAAAGTTCAACATAAATTCAAGGGAATGGACAATGTTGAAAACATTGCACCTCAAATTCCTTTCAATCTATAATAACACAAAAGTTATTTGACTTCAGAGTTCTGGGTGAATTCAAACTCGCATGATATGATTAAAGAGATAGGCGGTAGTCTTGGAAATGCTATCGCGATTTTTATTAACTTCAACATGGTCTACGGAAAACATTTGCAGGATTTCGATTTTTTTTAAATAACTTTCGACGCCATTTTTACATAGAGACCTTCTAAGTAATCAAAACTGAGAAACGTGATGCTTAAGAGACAAAATGTGTGAAATGTATCTCAAGTTATAAAATGTACATTTCTGGAAAAAAAAATACTATATATTATACTTAACACAAATATTTTTTTAAAGATAATTTATGTGAACAGGTAGTATAACTATTGTAAGAAATTAAAATTTGCAATTAAAGAGTAAATCTTAACAACAAACTTCTTAACTTAGGATGTGTGAATAAAAAATTTAATATAGCAAACCCGTCAATTCTTCCACACAAAAATGCGTGTATCTAAAAGAATACAGTAACCGAATACTGAAAATAGTTAGTAAACTTTTTAAAACAGCCTTGCCTTTTCAACCCCTTTTGCATCAGATACTATTCACTTAATTTAAGTGGTATACAAGAATTAAGCTCAACACTTATTAATGTTCTTAAATATGGATACAAAAGAAAATACAATAACTTGCAGAACAAAAAAAGTCAGAAATATTTCGATAAACGACTACATTTTTCGAACATCCTCTTTTTAAAATTAAGTGTACTAATGGAGAGAGAAGATGTCCAACAATTCTCCCTTCCTGAACAAATGTATTGAATCAATTCAGCTAGTAAGCAGTTCATTTCAGATGTTGCCTTTAAAAAGATGCATCAATGTCCTTATAAATCATATCATTGCATTTAATAGCACTGCTCGATAACATTCAGATGAATTAGACACAAAAATCTTCTTTCTCTATAGCAATGAGAAGATGTAAATTATCATACTATGCACAGAAGTCTTGTTCTGCTTCGATTATGATTAAGGAATATATTCTGCCTTTAAAAAATTGAAGATTAAAGGAAGTTCACAGTATCAATTTTCACTTGTGAAAATATACAACGTTTTATCAAGAGAAAATTATTTTTATGTTCAATATTGACTTACCTCCAGATATGATGAAGGTTTCTTGGTAGTGATGCTATGTAGAAACCAATACAAACAAAGTCCGACAGTAATGGCAATGGCATAGAGAGACATCAGAAACATGGCTATATTAAATATATCAACCCCCCCAAAAAATCTGTCTTGGTTTCGAATTAAAACTTGTTCAAAAGCAGTTTCCTGATATGCTATTTCTACTGATCGTTATCAAAAGTATATGTAAAAGTTGATATGTTGGCTGGCGTTTAAAATAGCAGCCTCATCCACACGGCAGATGTCGGAAGAAAAAAAAAGCAGAAAACTTTCAAAGTGGAGCTTCATAAAAAAAAAGTATTACTTGGGCTTTATCTTCGACGAGATTACTGTGGCACAAGAGTTAAGATAAAGATTTCCTTCCAACAAACACAGATTAAAAGAAATGCGAAATCAACTCAAGCGTACAAAAAGCTCCTTCATGTTGGATGCTTCAACGAACTCGTTGCAATCCTCATAATGAACACTAAGAAAATACACACAAGGTAGCTCATCTCTGTGTGTTAACTATTAACAACAGCCGAAGCTCTTGGAATAAGTCATGTGTGGCTGTATCTTATCCAACGGAAATATTCAAAAGGACCTGTTTTTAACAGAAGAATCTGATTAAAATCGATAGTAATATGAGATCATAGGGAGGAAATCCAAATTTGAAACGATCGCAAATTAGGGGAAGCTGCTTTATTAAGAAGGTATTCCCATTCAACTCATTTCGAAGTTTAGTTTAAAAGAAATTTCTCCCGTTCTTTTTCCTTCTCGTAAGTTAAATTTGGCCAATAATAACTTTAATATGCGTAAATTTAGATGAAAGATTCTCAAGATAAAGACACCGAAATATTTAAAAACGAAACTATAATATTGTCTTTATTGTCAATTGTATCTATCGTCAATTACATCTAAAGTTTTAACTTTTTCTATTAAACGCTTTTAGGTGTATCAGCTAAGTTAACAATTAAAAAGATAATTTCATCACTTCATTCTTCTCCTCCATCATTAAGATGCCATCATTAAGAATTTTGAAAAATGAAAGCCTCAAACCTACACAGATTGTCAGATACTATACATTTATTCAAGTATCAAAAAAAAAAAAAAAACGGCAGTAATATATGTTTAAGTACAAAAATCACATTAAAACTTGAGACGTTTTTTAACTTCTAAATAGCATAATTTCTCAAAGGAAAAATGATCGACTAATAGCTAAGCTAGGTTATTTACTACGTAAAAAAGTTGCTAATGATTAAACATCACAGGCTTAAAAAATCACTTGGCAATAAATTAATATTACTACAAAAAAAACCAAACAACATTTAAAAAACAATACTTCTTGAAACTGCAAAAATTTCTACTTTTAGATTAGAGAAGTATTTGTTTAAAGTTACTTTCCACTATGGAATTATACAGCTTTGTTTACTTTAATGCAAACAAACCAAAGCACTCCACAGAAACATAAATATTTTTTTTTCACTAAGCATGCATGCATACATACATATCTTTTAAACAATTAGAGGAAATCCCAGCAAACAAACTATTCAACCAATAGAAATTCATCACGAAATGAAACAACACAAGCAACAGGAATGGAAAACACAAACAATTTGCTACGGAAGGCATTTTTTGCCTTTAAAAATCATCGATGGAACTAAAACTGAGAAAGTTGGATAAACTAATACCCGAAAACGCCATATACCATAGCTTTCCAGCATAACCCTCAAGAAAGTGTCAGTTTCTAAAGTATTGCGATATAAAGGACAAGCTCATCTTTGACACACACGGATACCTCACAGTCCAATGGATTCCCCCGTGTGCAAATTCTTATCACATCTCCTAGTGTCACGACAGCAGATGTGCCAGAGACAAATGCAGAAAAAACGGTGAAGGATGGCACAAAGGTGCACGTTGATGCTGCAAGCACCTCAATTCTGAAACGCCGGATAGCTTTTTAGGTGAGATGGTGGTGCTTGGCGACAGAAATTCACCGCCACAACGCCAAGAGAGTTTTCGATTTATCCATGGGAAGAGGAGGTAGGAAAGGATCAGATTAGGAGGCAAGGCTTGTCGAAATTATTCCCTAGGATGGAGAATTAATCGGAGTCCTTGACTATTTTAAAAAAACCTATATCTAACTTTCAAGACATTTTAGGTGCCTAAGACTCTTTTCGAAGCAAAAGTTTGAATGATATAATATTTTAAGATTCCGGAGATTATTTATTCTCAGAAAATTTCACATGAAGCAAGAAAATGTTTCATTTTCGGTAATAATCATTTCAAGATATTATTCACCTGAAAAAAAAAGTCCTTTCGATATATTAAGGATATCTCATTACAAATTCTTTTATAAACAATAAAGAATTTTTACTAATGAAATTGTATTTTTATTTTCTCTTTCACACGTTCACAGATTTCTAGAATTAGAATAATTTTAAATCACCAATCAAAACAACAATTAGACAAAAGTGATTTACACGAGTTCTTACACTGTCTGCAATAACTTTTATCTGAAAGGTTCAATTCCATGAAGATTTCGATGGCTTATCGCATTATAAAACTGATATTAAGCTTGATAAGTTTTCTAAGCTTTCATTTTTAAGACAGAATCTTTAACAAAAATACTCTTTCCTACTCAATTGTTATGTCATTTTTAATTTAAGAATTTAACACTAAAAAAGGAAATCACATCCATTGATTAGATAAACACAGAAAAACTTGATTTTAACAATTTTGTAGGGAACTAGAAGAAAATATATTGCCATAGAGATTATTATTGAAGAAACCGAGTATTTGCGCATCCATTTTTTTTGTACGTGCGCAAGTAATAAATACACTGATTTCATTGCATCTTCAGTTATGTTACTTGAATATGATACTGAATTTTTAAATTATTTACACTCAAATAAAAATTTGAAACCTTCAATGTACGCATAAAAGGAGGAAAACCACCCACTGAAACCATGATTGTCTAGCGATTTCCAGAAATCGTCGAGTGGAATCGCTTCGCCATTTATCATTTTCGTTTCCTATCCACATCGATTTCACTCTTTTTAATGGCATTCTTTTGCTTTCTTTTAACAGTTGCCTTTTGCGCTGCACTCTTATCGTTTCAATGTTTTGACACATCACTAACGAACTCCAAGAAATAAGCATTCAATCTCAAGCAAACTAATATCTGTCCACATTTCAAGAATTGGCGTCCATCCTACTACCTAGTTTCCAGCGATAACCTAGGGAATATCAAAATACATTAAGTCAATAGGAAACCAAAAAATGTCGATATACACAGTATCGTTATGCAAGGTTTCACAAAGCAAAGATTGGAAATATGCATTATAACCCTCGGAAGTTGAAAACACTTATGGAATGAATTTCAGCTTCAATTCTGGGCTGTATATGGAGCGAAACGCAATATTTGAAAAACATAGAATTCAAATAGACTGGGAAATGGAGAGCATTCCTGTCTGTAACGTAGCTCTACATATTAAGAGCATCATTCTTCAATGTCCAGACCGCAGAAAATATTTCAATGCTTTAACACACACACGGGGAAGAAAGCTTTGCATTATCCCATCATATAATAATTTCTTCACGATTATTTTTAGTGATAAATAAAGTAAAAAATAATCATCACAGAAGAAGGAAAAATTGCGTATAGTTTTATTTTGCTCATCGGTATTTATAACTTTCGTTATTATGAAATGTATAATGAAAAAAAAAAAAAAATGAAAGAATGCGACAGCGGCCATTTTTCTTCCTCTTAAAATAGATTTGTGCATAAAAATTTTTTTATTGCAATAATTATATTTTTTGCTAATGCATTCATTTTATAAGCAGCAGTTTTCAACATGGTAATTCAAGGTCTGTAAAAGCCATTTTCTATATTTTGTAGTAGATGCATACAGTCAAGTGGCTATGCTACAATTTCAAAATCAAGACAAGTTTTAATCTTGAAACGCATTTCAGAAGGGAAGATCCTTTGCCAGATCAATAAATAATTTGACGTAAAAAATAAAGGAAATAATAATTCAGAATCAAGAAATGCTGTCAACAGATATACAGTGGCTCAAAAAATTGAGAGTACACCTTACTTTTAATTGATAAATCCGACTTTCAATATAAATAACACATTACAGAGAACTGCGAACATTATTTTTATTTTTACATCTAACAAATGGTTTAATTTAGAGTAAAAATAAAGAAAAATAAACGAAAAACCTCCGAATTGAAAAGTTTCAAAAGCATTTTAAATAAACATACGCAGATTTTTGCCTCAAAAAATTGAGAATACACCAATGAAATTTTTACAATATCATGAACAGAAACAAAGTGTCATTATCAAGTTACATGTCTTTTGGCTAGAAAATGGAAATTCCATTTTCTAGCAGGACAACGACCCCAAACAAAATGCACGTAACTTCAAAATATGGTGGCTTTTTCATTGTAAACAGTTACACACACCACAACAGTGCCCCGACATCAATGCCATTGAATATACATACTGGGCCATACTCGGAAATGTGGTTCAAAAGCCCAAAATTAGAAAAAAAACCCATTTAAAACAAGTGTTGCAAGAAGAATGGAGTAAAATATCTTCAGATACCCCCAAAAATTGTTCGAATCGGTATCATAACTTTTAGAGGACATTATAAAAACGAAAAGACATGTAACTTAATAGTGACACTTTGTTTCTATTCATGATATTGCAAAAATTTCATTGGTGTATTCTCAATTTTTTGAGGCAAAAATCTACGTATGCTTATTTAAAATGCTTCTGAAACTTTTCAATTTAGAAGTTTTTCGTTTATTTTTCTTTATTTTTACTCTAAATTAAACCATTTGTTAGATGTAAAAATAAAAACGTTTGCACTTCTCTGTAATGTGTTATTTATATTGAAAGTCGGATTTATCAAGTAAAAGTAAGGTGTACTCTCAGTTTTTTGAGCCACTGTATAACTAAGGCTAATGAAGTTCCAAGTGATCAATTACTCTGAAGATGCAGCCAAAAACGGCGATCTATCGCCAGCATAGAAATGACGGTAAACACTCAAATTAATAATTCTACCTCAATAAAAAGTCAAACGGCATTTTTATTTCTGCAAATAAGGGGATCAAAAATTTTTCAGTGGAGAATTCAGCTCCCATTCTTTTGTTATTACACTATTGTCAGAATCAATTGCCATCTCTTCATTCTTTAACAAAGTTCAAATCAATCGATTCTGAAACGGATATTATATTATACATTACCGCCTGAGAATTTCCACAAGTAAGCAACGGCGTGAAGCAGGAATAAATTTTCAAATGCGAGGATGACTCAAACATTTTTTTATATCAGCGGACACAGTATTTTAACAAAACATAAGAAGAGGGAGTGGTCATGGCTTCTTTAGAAAAGCGGAAGCCCTTCCCCCACTCCGCATGAAATTTTGGAAAACCGGTACTGTGCATTCACGAACGGTGCAACGATTAGAGTCCCCGTTGACATGTAGTTGGCGCCTCTTTTGGCAGATTAAAATAAAATTGCAGATCATACACCAAATTTCATTTATTTAAATCATGGAGTAACAAACGATCAATCCTTTGACAGATCTGGTTCCAAATTTCATTTCAAATATAGATCTATATTTTAAATGCTATGCTTATTAGTACATTTTCTAATTTTTTACGCTTTAAAATTATTCGTGTTCGAACAGCAGGATATACAGACTTCCTCTGAATAGATTTCGTTCAAAATTAAATAGAAATCTATAAATTTGGTGTAAAGTCTATATACCAAATTTAGTCCGTTCACTTACAGGGAAACAGACAGACGGACATAATCCCCAACTGAAACGAGGCGATACTTTCACTATGTAAACGAGAAAGTTATTCTTCAAATAAAAATGATGGGCGGAGGGGAGGGTTGCAGTAAACAACAAGCACGAATGTACGTGATTTTTGAGAGCGAACGCATCTTTTTCCAATAAAAAGTCAAATCTCACCTAACAGGCAATACGGAAGACGATCGATTCGATTCTTTATTCAATAAGACTGTTTCCGCCCATTTACTGACGCTTTTGGAATGACGGTCGCAACAAGATTATTTTTGGATTCATTTAAATGAAATACAGAATCATTAACTAAATCAATAACAATGCCCCTCAATGATACGAATTTTTTTCATGAATCTATAAACACGATTCAGCTATTTCATATTCATGCCAGCAACTAAATATCCGGTCCCTTGGAATTTACAATAACAATATTTGAGGGGACCGAAGGGAACTTTGATAGAAAATTTCAATTCATCAAGATTTTAAAAAACATTTCGAAACTCAGAGATTCAGGAAACCGCCACTTTTAAAAGATGTCATTTAAGGATGTTTTTAAGCAGCATTCACAATGATCCATTTGTATTTTCTATGCATTTCATAAATACGCATTGTGTTGTTGGTGGAGAATCAGTCTTCGACATTCTAATTCAACGAAAAAGAATATTTCAATCCGAAAAGAAAAAGGATAAACAGAATTGACAAAATTAAAAAAAAAAAAAAGGTAATTCAGAAAAATTAGATTGGTCTAAGAGTTAAAGGAAATGTATCAAACGGTAACGCAATATGAAATGTAACATTTTCTTAATAAATGTTAATCATCCAAATTTTCAATTTTACTTTCTAAATATACTTGTTGGAAAACCAAGAGAATAGATTTAAGTAGAAATTATCTGACATTTGTAATACGCCTAACACATTTTTTACACATTTACGCCTAACACATTTTTACACATTTTTTACACATACGCCTAACACTCAACTTTTTTTTTTGTTCCAAACTAATTAAAATATTCAAAGAAAAATTACGAAACAAAAAATGACATCTTATCAAATGTTGAAGAATCATCGATACTTTACCCAATTTTCAGTTAACTCTGGTTACTTGAAATTAATATTATATAGGAAGATTATTAGTAAAGACTAGACTTGAGAAAATAAATTAAAGGAAATGGAAATTTTAGTTCAATTTGCATCCAACTTAGCATCGAAAATATGAAAAACCTTTCAGAATATAAATAGAATGGTGTGGTTTAACGAAACATTTGATGTAATTCAAGTGTCAATTAATAAATAAAAACCATCAGTTTGTATAAAAGCATATATTAGAAGCTTTAAAAATTCTGTCATCCTGCTTTAATCAGATATTACTATAAATACCGAAAGCATAGTAATTTTCAAGAATAAATTTATGAACCTGTCACAAGATTAAAAAAGAGAGCGATATTCCGGCAAAAAAGTCGTTCATTGGGAAATTTTTTAGGCCCTATATTTAAACAAGTACACAATATAATTGTGACTGATTAATAAATACAATATATAGATCTTAAGATCAAAACAAGCATTTATATTTATAGAGTAGTAAATATGAGCAAAATTATGGCAGGATGTTTTTGAAAATCAATACATTCATTACTACACACATTGTAAGAGGATGGGAAATAAAAATGCAAACATAAAGTACATTTACTAATATCTCAGAAACAAGAAAGCAAGCCTCCTTTACTGAGTGTTGTTTGCAGAAAGCAGCCACGAGTTAATCACTCGGCCCAGTGATCCCGAAAGGATGGTATTCTGTCTTAATTAAAGTATAACAAGAGGGAAGGCTGGCGAAAAATTCCGAGGGACCATACGCATTCCACGAAACGTCAAATAAAAACCTGCAACATTTCATCATTGACTGGATTTTATACCTAAAACTAATTGGATTGCTTCACCTTTGATTTGTGCGATGTTATTTAAAATCTTCTGTTCAGGGAAGGGAAGAGTAAACATGAAACTCGGGAAATTTGGAATCAAGCTTAGAAATTCAAATCGAATGCCTCTAGTAACTACCAAAACAGTAAAGTAAAACTTTTTAATAACTGACAAAATTATTTTTATTTTTTTAATTAATTTAATTCTTTACTTTTAATCAACTGACAAAAATGTGAAAAATTTCTTTTAGGGATTACTGCGGACTAGCACTATTAAATTGCTAGTGGAATTATAATTAATTCAGTCTTAGAGGGAATAAAAATTTAAATAGCGACATATTTGGCTCTGAAGTAATTATGAAGGGAGAAATGATGTACCTAAACGAAAAAGAAGGACATAAGATGGTGGAAAATTTATCCTAATGGAGAAATCGATTCTTTCAATGTTTAGAAGGTTCCAAAACATCAGGTGACATTAGTAAACTAGCCAGAGCCAAGTTCTTTCCGCCTCCCACTAACGGTCAATTTCCTTCTGCTTCCCTTTTACTCGCACAAATATTTCATTATTTATTTGACTGACAAATTTTCATTGAACTTTCTTAAAGGACCTCTATCAATTAATGCAGTGAAAGCAATGATTAAAATTAAAAAAAAAAAAAAAACAGGTTTCATTGCAACTCGGCCTTTCATTGAGGACGGAAATCGGTATCGGAGGATACGATCCCAGATTTTGAGGCTGCAATCGTTGAAAGAAATCAGACGAGCACTGATCAGCACATGTGACAACTGGATGTTAGTGCTTCAACAGTATGGAAAGTTTTAAGAAAAATTCTTCAATTTTATCCATATAAAATTAGCTTTTTGCATGAATTAAAACCTACAGATTATAAACCTCTGCTTTGACATTTTTTGCCAGGATGGAGGTCGATGAGACTTGGTCTAAGACAATTCGCTGGAGTGACGAGGCCCATTTTTATTTGAATGGGACTGTTAACACTCAGAATTCGAGAATTTGGGCATCTGAACAAACCCATGCAATTCAAGAAATCCCACTCCATTCTCAAAAAGTAACGGTTTGGTGTGGTTTTACAGAAGATTTTATCAACGGACCATACTTTTTTTGAGACTATTACTCAAGCAGGATCGCAGACCTGTTCCGTAAACGCTCAAAGATATTATGACATGCTCAGTAGTTTTGTTATCCCACAACTTCACCTAAGCATTGCCTTTGCAATGCTTAGGTGAAATTGTCTTTATGCAGGATGGAGCACCACCACATATTGGTACACCTGTAAAGCAACTGTTGCGCCATCACTTTACAGAAGAAGGAGGAGGAGTCATCAGTCGCTGTTTTCGTGTTGCATGGCCACCTCGCTCCCCGGATTTAAACCCATTTGATTTTTTTCTGTGGGGTTATTTAAAATCGAAAGTTTATCTTGGTGGAATAGCGAACATATCAGTTTTAAAGGAAAACATAGCACGGACTGTTATAAACATGACTCTTGAAATGTTGCATACAGCTGTGGAGAGTACGGTGTACAGAATGGAGGTCATATTGAAAATAGCCGATGTTTTCCCCGGGAAAGCGATTCTACTGAATAAAAACAAAAGAACAAGAATAATTTCTTTTTTAATTTGTAATCATTTACAAAAGTTATTTTTTCGGATAAAGCACATTTGTGGGATAATTAATTCTTTGTTATTCATTTATCTGTTTACTGTAGCTTTTTAAAATTTTATCGTGCAGTTAAACTTAAAACTTAGATCAAAAGCGCCACATTCCCTCTATCGGCAACTTTTCGAACTAATTTTTTTCGCGGATTCCTTTTTCCCATATCGTTAATAGTCCCCGTACAAAATTTGGTGGCTTTGCGGCTGATAGTTCGAGCTACAGAGGTCTCTCAGTACCTCCAATTTAAAAAAAAAAAAAAAAAAAAAAAAAAAAAAAAAAAAATCCTGTACATTCATTTCAATTTTTGCATTACACATAAATATATAGTACTCGCATTGAAGTATTTTATGAATAAAAATTTATCAGTTGTATCTTTTTGTGTAGATTAAAACCTTTCACCTAACTAATTTGAAGAAGAAAAAGTTCGACAAAACAGGATTTACGTGATTTCGATGTCTTGAAAAATTTCTTTAAGTATATTTTTTGATAATTTTTAATGATTTTGTTCATTCGTAAAAGACATTTGAATAGTTCCGGAGAAAAAGTTCAATTAAATAAAGACATTGTATTCTGTTATGTTCATATCATTTTGATTCAAATTTATCATGATATTAATGGAGGAATCTGAATCATGTGATTATCAAAGTTCAGCAATCTTTCATTCTTCAAATTTTGGAGATGACATAAAAAAGAACTTCATGTGGGTTTTCATTACCCTTATTCACTCTTTAAAAAGCTATTTTTTTCTAGTCATGATATATTAAAATATTTTTAGGATTGAGACTGGCTTAAGAAAAGTTATTCATTTAACTTATTAGATAAATTCAATTGGATTCATTCATTTGGCTAATTAATAATTAAGTAAAAAAATCAAGACACACCATTATGTGGAAGATAAGGAACTGAAGCATCTAATTGAAAAATTTGTCACAGCTTATACCATCCTACATAACTTCATGCAAAGAGCCATAAATTTAGTGAGAAGCATACTTCCCATGGCCCAAGAAAGGGTTCACGTCGACAAAAACACTTTTACTCAACCACAGATTCACTTAGAAACATCCAAATTCAATTTATTTACTCACATCCATACTTTCCAAATTCTTTACTTATAAATATCCACTCCATTCACTAACACACACATAAACGAGTGCAGATGTATAGTTTTAAAAAGCATCATAAACATTAACCGCCCCCCCGAGTTATTTTTCGCCTATTTTGATTGTGAATATCTTAATAAAACACACTATTTATATTTTGTTTCTCTACGGAATATCGTTTTTCTTGTTTCCCATCGGTCTTTTGATTGCTGCCTTATCTTACGAATTTTTAAACTAAGAGCACAAGGTTATTCCTTAATGAAATTCTCTAGTAATTTATTTGAAGTTTTCGAAAATATACTTAATCCTACATCCCCGAATGGAAACACTGAACATAAGTGTTCTGATTCAAGAAACTTATGAAATATCAAAGTCCGACCATTTTATTTCCTTCACTTCGAAAGTGGATTTAAAAATTGAAACATTATTAAAATACTAAGTTAAATTGCAAAACTAAAGAAATATTTCTTTTTATAATCCTTTAAATTGTGCATCTCAGCTGCAAACATTATCTAGAGGAAGGACGAAACCTTGAGTAGAAGTCTTTAGAGAGTTCCGTTTCTTAATTAACCATATGCAAAATTATTATCATAAATTAGATATAAATTCTTTGAAGAAAATATTTTAACCACTATAGAATTTTACAGAGTTAGCTAAGGAATGGTTTGAAAAAATCATATACATCACATTTTTGGTAAAGGGATCTGCAGCTTCAATACAATCGAAGCTGAGAATCATAGCTGCAAACTTATTCTCACACATTTGCACTCGCGATTAAAGTAAAAGAAGAGAGGGGGAAAAAAGAAATACAGCAAAGTAAAAATTTAAAAACCTTTCTATTACTTTTTTTCCATGCCGTCTTAAATGACTCCAGCTATCCCTAGTGGAAAGGAATAAAAGTAAATATGCTGACGAAAGCAATGAGATAGCGAACTAGAAAGTACTGTACAAAAGGGAATATAAGATAAAAGGAAGCAAATGGTAAAAAATGATGAAAGCAGTGCGCGGGGGGGGGAATCCGGAGAGATGGGGGAAAAAATCAGGTTGTCAAAGAGGATAGGGAGAGCGGTGAAGTGCGCTTGAAACAGACTGACAGGCAAGTGGAAAGATCTGAGCTGGGGATGAGCTGGCAAGATCGAAGGATATTATTTGTAGTTCGGATGTTTTGAAGGAAAGATTAGGCAGAAGTTTCAGCTACATAAGGAACATAAGCTTTAACCCGGTTCCCGTTTTGATCTTTGTTTTTCTAGTCCTCCTAAAGATCATTTGTTTACAGAAACTCGATTCTTTTTCTCTTCAAGATAGTATAACAGGCAAGCAGTTTTTATTTCAAAGATAAATGCGACATGTTTTTTCCAATCGGAATCTTATTTCCTTCCAACTTTAGTTGCCCGATTAAAAAAAAAAAAAAAAAAAAAAAAAAAAATCAAGATATTCACAGCAATTTATTTGCAAATACACAAAATATGGTATTACGTTATTATTAAGTTAATAACTAATATATATTACGTTGGGTATTAAAAGCTTAATAATCAATTATATTATCTTTCTACGTGTTCAAACTGAGAAATACTGCCGAGGAGAGTGACCATTTTTATCCAAACTGTCTTCAGCCATATGAATAATAATTATTTTATTGACTATATGGGAAATACGGATTTTCATCAGTTATCACCATGTCCTCTTACATTTTTTCAATGTTTATACAATTAACAGCATAAAAAATTTTTACACCCGGAAACAGACCTGTTCGAGAAAGCAAAATGGAATAGGGCACACTCAGTTCAGAAACTAGCCAGTTATACAAATGTAAAAAGATGCATGACGGAAACAGTTTTCATTTGGAGAGAAATCAGACAATTCAAGTTGATTTTTATCTAAAGAAATGTAACGTTGCGACAGATTTCCGAAGAATAAGACAGCAGGCCTAAGTAGTGCTCAGACGTGAATATCTCTTAGAGCGACAAAAATACGCAAACAGTGTCCCTTTCAGAACAGGAAAGACGATGGCATTTCAGTAGAAAATCTTGTATACATTGACAGCAGAGTTCCTTTTAGGAATATTCCTTTAGATCCGAAACGAACTGCATCTGATGAACCCCAAATAAATGGGAACAGATTCATGAGAACTTGATTTTATGAAAGCATTCATGCACGCAGTTAAGTAATGAAATCAAAGCAATTTTCAGCAAATGAAATTTGAATGTATTTGTTCCAGTATTAGACCTTGATGCACATGTTCCTCACTGAATAGAGTATGGGAAAAATTAATGTTAGCCCATTTCCTTCAGTTTGAAAATACACACAGAAAACAATCATTTTATACACGAGGCTCGCGAAATCACTTAGAGGATGACGCAATAATCAAAATTCACATTTCTAACAGAATAATTCACGCATTTTAAATTAATAACGCCGTATTTATAAAAAGCTTGTCTTGATCAGCTACTATTGCCGGGAGTCTTCGCTGATCAATAATTAAGAAGAATAAATTTTAGAGTTAAATAAGGGGAGAAAGTATATAACTTTCGGTGCGACATGAAAATTTATTATTTTCCTTTAAGATAATACGGGTATAGTGAATTTTAATGAATTCATGTTCCTTATTAATAACTTTCATTACTGTTATGGTAAATGAACCATACTGGGTTGGCGTTACACTTACTGGTCCAATTGTTAAAATTCAAAGAAAAATAACCAAAAATGGGTCTAACAATGCAAGAAAGACATGATATGCAGTATGTATCAGTGAAATGACGGTGTGTTTCTAATTTCTGAAACCTATTTTCAATCATTTTGGAAGCAAATTTCGTGCTGCGGGATCATGATGAGGAAAGATCTTCGCATTTGTGATGCACGTACGTCCTACAACTCGACCATGACACATTGTATTCGAATTTTCTATAAGAGGATATGAGAAATATTGAATTCACTAAGAGTTCGAATATTTCCCTAATTCTTCGAATATATTTATATCTTGAAGTTATTTCGAAGTAAAAATTAATCATTGTAAGAACTTTTTTTCATTCATTATATAACAAGTTTCTTTATAACATTTCTATTTAGTTTCCTCAAAGATTATTATTTACTCGAGGATTTGAGGAGGAAAAAGATTTCAAACATTAATCGTATTGTTTAATGTGAAATGTTATAGTCCAATTGTCACATTCAAAAATACGCATATCGTTTATTAACTTAATACTGAAAATTAAATTCTAATCGTTCAAGCATTATTCAAAATATTTTAACTATCATTTATTAAATATAAATCTTTACTGACATTTTAAATTTCAAAACTGTATTCTCTCCTGTAAAACTGTATTGTAAATTTAAAATCAACTATTCAATCGTAAAAGTAGAAATAAGATAAATAGTGCTAAGAATCAAGATCTATTTCGCAAATTCTCCCTCCGTAATGAAAGAAGACTACTGCTGACAAATCCAAATGACACGATTTAAAAGGCATATACAGTGCTAAGCGAGTCACTTTTAGTTTAAGCGCATCAATAAATTCGGTTCAATCATCTCGTGAGGTGAGCAAGAAGGGTTTCCTGCTGTTTCTTTTGGAAGGGTTCCAACAAACGAACAATGGAAGCGTCAAGTCATAAGGAGAGAAGCATCACACCCATCACTCGCTTTAATTTAAACACAACTACGTTAATGATCCCAAAAGACATGCAGAAAATTACTGTACTCGACTAACAATATCTTAATCTCAATACAAGAATGATAATTGATTTTGATTCAAGTGAAAGTAGTCCAATTCTAAAATTTTCAGCAATGGAAAAGTAGTTGAAGCAGCTTTAGTTCAAGGGATATCGCAATTGTTATCAACCTTTAATGAGAATGATTTCAAAACGTCTGCAATAGATTATCCCCATAAAGCATTAAAAATAATTCATGTTTCAAGATGTTTTCTTTAAAAACGAATTGAGCAATATTCATTTGTTTTTCCAAGAATGCGTGTATCACTAAATGTCTATAATTCAATGACCCTTATTCTTAATGCCAAATTTAAAAAAAAGATTCATTTCTTTTAACACAGTAGAAATATTTAAATGCACTTATATGATTCGATTCCAATTCAAGTTCAAGTTCAAGATATTTCAGAATTCCCTTTTTGAACTACGGGTGCGTAAATTAAAATTACCTAATAATAGAAATACAATCGGAAAGTCTACAATAATATAAATCATAAAAAAAATGCAACTGATCATTATCTGAACGATGTCGAAACAAACTCTAATGAATAACTATTCGTAAAGCGTTCTTTAACGGAACACATCAAAAATACTCGCTTAGTCTAAAGGATAGCACAGCTGTTTGCATGCCAAATGGCTCTCGTGTCAAGCCACTGAATATTTCTTCCTTCACTCGGCTATATCGCAAGACTGCCATGATTAATTAATTGCATTTTCGTATTACTAGAGCTGTGCTAAAATGAGGGCAGGAAAATCGTGGTTAATACCAAAGGAGACCGATTTCTAAAATAGGGGAAAGCTAATAATATGTGTCAAACAAATGCTGAAATTTAGCCTTTAGAAATTAAAACTAATCAGAGCTAAAGTGTGTTTAATTTGTTAAATACTTCCTCCGTTCAAATTTCAGTTGGCCGATTATCCTTCCTCGTTTAAATTAAAAAGACTACGTCAGATCTGGGGAAATTATGTTTATATAACTGACCACAATTTTTAACATATGCATATGGATTTTTCTAACTGAAAATGACAAATTAGTTAACAAAATGCAAGTTTGCCTTCTTGTTTCTACTTTACACAGTTTCTTGCATAGTCTACTTTAATGCACAACTAAAATCAAACTATAAATTTCGATTCACAAGTTTTAAGAAAATCCAAGAACTCTGCCATTTTATAAAATAGCTCTCCGGGTACTTAAATACAAGTACTCATGTACCAATAAATCAGAGAGACATTGAAACTAAAGATTTTTCTAATGAACAAATACATTACAAGATGCGAACCTGATACAAATATATTGTCGAAATTTTGGAATTCGGAAAGCAAAGGGGATAGATAAGTTTCAATGGAGAACTCGCAGGATTATCCACGGAAACACTCATTCATGATAATTTTTGCATCATACCATTTTTCATTTGAATTGTTGAAATCTGGATATAAGATTGGATTTTTAACATGTTTTCTAAGGGCTCAAATCTCACCGATTTTCACTGAATGTATTCTAAAAGGAAATCAACGTCAATTTAGCGTCTAAGAGGATTTCTATTAAACCTACTGTAATGCGGATCAATTTCAATTTTTTAAAAAGATATTTCAATTATAAAAAGGGACATATTCATAAATCCGTATAAAAATATCAATTTCAACGTTGTGTATTTCGCAATCGCATATTTGTGCAAGAAAATAAAATGACTGTATTATATCAAAGCACTACGAAATTTCCCATCAAAATTCATTTAGTATATTATTAATTAGTACATTCAGCAAATATTTTTCGAAACAGTGTACAATTTAATTAACAAGTTCTATTCAATCCTAAACTAGTGCGCTTATTCGAAAATATAATACACACAACAATACAATTAAGGGGAAAAGATCTAGTCCTCGACCTTTAAAGGAAGAGAGAAATTTCGAGTGGAAAAAATGGAGCTGAATTGGTAATCATTATTCGAAAGTCAATATTTAATATCATTCAGTTTTACAACAAGGACGCATTCAGCAAGAAATCTAATTGTGCTTTTTTATTGCATTCAAGCAGGATCGATTTATCGTTTTATATCATCCGCACAAAGTGTTAAAACTTTTCATTTTTTAAATTTCAACAGAAGAAAGTCTCCAAGGACTTGATAACAAGCATTAGAATTGAGAGGCTTTCATTATTTATGTTTTCTTATCTTAGGATGTTCGAGATTTGAAATTTTGGATTGTTGCGTGTTCCTGAAGTTAATATACAATTAATACCTTAATGTTCATTCAATTTTAAATCTAGAAACAAACGGTATTGAATTTGAGAAGCATTTATTTCAAGGTATATTTATTAATGTACTAAAAATTAATGTGTTTTAAAAACTATTTATAATAAATTGTCATTTCTGATCATTTCAGCAGAACAACTAAAATCAAATTGCCTAAATTTGCAGATATGGGGATATTCTAATGGGAAATAAATGAAGAACAGTACCAAAAAAGCGTAAATCTAGTTTGCAAATAAAATTTGTTTCGTTCATAAATACATCCATGTCCATAAATTAAGGATAATGTAAGTTCAGGAAAAGAGAATCAGAAGCAAAACAAATGTCATTTATTCTAAAGCCTATTTATTAAACAAAAGGTAAAGAGCCAAAAAGATGCTATATGTTTGATATCATTAATAAAAATTGCGATTTTTTGCTCCCTGAAGCGCAAAAAAAAAAAAAAAAAAAAAATACAAAAACCAATATTACTTGGTTGGTATGATGGTCAATACATAGTATGTCTCTCAGACGATGCAATACAGTTCGTATGACGCCTAGGCATGCTGATGCTGAGTATCAAGTTATCGATCTGATCTTGGGAAATATTACACCACTCGTCAAGCAATTCTTTCCGAAGTTACCGGTAAACATGTAGGAGGTGGCTGATAGGATGCAACTCGTCGGCCAAGCATGTCCCACACATGCTCTACTGGATTCTAGTCCGGTGAGAATGCTGGCCAGTCCATACGGGAGACATCCTTCGATCGAAGGTATTTGTTTACGATGTTTGCACGGTGAGGATGGGCGTTGTCATCAATAAACACGAATTCTGCGCCCATGACACCCCGAAACAAACGTACATGCTGTTCCAGAAGGATGACCCGATAGATTTGGCCTGTCATGGTTGAATTTGAACATGCAGGTCAGTTCTGGAACCCAGAATAATTCCTCCCCAAACGAGCAATTCTGCACCACCATAACGGTGTTGTTCAATGATGTTCTCTTGGTGGTAACGGGCACTTGGCGCTCTCCATATGAAAGTCCGGCGAGAATCAGACGGCAAGCTAAACCTGGACTCGTCGGAAAACATCACACAAGGCCACTGTTGCGGTGTCCACAATGCATGCTCTACTCCAGGCAAACCGCAGGCGACAGTGAGTTGCAGTTAGTGGAACACACCTGACAGGCCTACGAGCTACAGACCAATTTGCCCATGAAACTGTCGTACCAGTGGCTGAAGAGAGCTTACAAGACAGGTCTGAGGCTGTGCTCCGTCTATTTCTTTTGGCAGTAACTGCTAAATATCGGTCCTTATTCGGCGTTGTAACACGGGGGCGACCTGTGCTGTAACATCTACTCACGTTACCATCATCTTGTAACTGCCAATGCCTGGCGAGGACACTCTGGGCAATTCCTCGGATATTTCCAGCTGGATACGCCCACATTCCAGACGGCCGATAATTCTACCATGTAAAAAACCATCCAAATGCGTCTCTTATGTCATAACTATGCGCTGATTGCACTGAAAGGCTTATAAAGCGATTGCGAACAATTTTACTGCTTTGCCTGTATTCCTTATACACTTTTGTCATTGTGACGTTCTACCGGTGTCATCTGGTGACTTCCTGCAATTTGCATACGATTTTTGAAGATGTGTGTAGTCATTTTACGGGTGATATATGTATTTTAGTGATCGATTTCCCCGTGACTCTGAATTATCCTTAATTTATGGACATGAGTGTATAAAAGTACGGGCATTTAGTACTACATTGTGTTGCAACAGATTTAATTTTGGAAGCTTCGATTTTAATAGTATTTCGAAGACCATTTTCCTTAATACGTTATACATATACTAAAAAAATTTGCGTTTTCTATCTTTTCAACTAAATATTTAGTGTCGATAAATAAGCCGTTTCTTAATTCCAATAAATGATTAAATTTCAATAATTCAGATTTCTGGTATTCTACTCTATTTGCCAATGCAACACCTGAACAACTTTCAAATCAACTTTATACAATTTTAACGCTGGGATTTTTTAAAAATATTTAAAAACTTCACAAAGCAACTTTATTTCAGTGACGTAACTGTAGGATGACCGGATTGGCATAATGCCAGAGACTAAGGGACCCCAATACGAGGTGATAGAATTACATAAACACAAGCACGTTACTGACAATGACCTACATGACCGGGTGGTGTGGCTACAGTGGATTTCGTGGTCAGAGCGGACACATTCCCTCCCCCCTAGAAAAGATAAAGAGTGCATAAGTAAATAAGTACTTTTAAAATCAAATATAATTTAAAACTTTATTTTAAGTGGCAACTCTCTTTCACGTGAGATAATGTTTTTTTTTTTTTTTTTTTTTTTTTTTTTTTTACATAAGTTTTCTGTTTTTGCATTCGATTATCGAATTACAAGAATAAATACATTTTTACCAATCAAATATAATTATTTATATTAAATTGTTAAGATATTATAGTGTGAATGCATTTTAAACATAGCGGAATGTAATAAAAAATTTCGGAGAAATATTTAAAAATTAATAGTAAGTAACAGCTTAATGAAGGGTATGAACGAATTTCAGGGATTTTGTAGAAAACTGTATTTTAGAGTCAAATAAATATTAGAACAGGTGCAATTGCCATAAAATTAATTAGGTTTATTAATGTAAGTAAAAATAAATACTAGAAGTAAAATAGATACAAGTAAATAAAAGAAAAAGAAAAACAAGTACTAACTAACCTTCATTATAAAGGCATAAATATCCTTTACCATTGGATTTAGTCCAACCTAGTTACAAAACTTAAAAAATTTTAGACATTCTTCTAAATTGTTTGATGTTTCGAATTCTTTTAGGATGTTTTCAATTCTTTCATCTAATTTTACATGTGCTTTTTTCCTTTTTATTCCAGCGTCGCCTAATTCTCCGGATTTCAAATAAAAGAAGAAACACAAAGTGTCCTTTAAATATTTTAACTAATAAATAGGCATAAGGCTGGTTGTGCAATGATTGCATTTAATTTGGAATTCCACCCTTCAACAGAATTATTTGTCCTATGACGCTGTCCATATACTTTCCATATTTTAATGGGTATATTTAGATTGTCCATCCACTGCTCGACAAAAAAAAAATCAATGATTGTGGTAAGTTTGTCAATGCTAAAAGCTTTTTCCCATACAATGCTTCAAGCATCATCTATGTGTTCCAATGGCAAGTAAGCTAATGCAGAAATCATTCTACAGACATTTCTTACATCTTCGTTTTCTTTATATTTCTTTACTCGGCCCATTTCTTGTATCTTACGCCACAAACATTGATTAAAATGAAAGCTACAACCGGAAATAGTCGAACTGGGAAATTCTAACATACAACTATTGATGGTTGCAGCTTCAAAATCCAATTTTATAATGTCCGGCTTCCACTTAGGAGACCAACGTATCACTTCCTAAAGCATTGCAATGTAAAAGCTTGTGTCTTAGGCAGAAATGCAAAAAGCGCTGGATAAACGTTGATCTCAGTTGCTGTATTCCTGAAGTCGACGTGTATTGTATATATATGAGCAAATTGTTTCGGACAACTTTCAAATGTTGAAAATGGTCTTTCCATTTTCCAAAAGATTCTTCCCAAATACTAAAATCCTGTTATTTTGGTCATTTTGAAAGTCTAAACGAAGAAAGTTTTCTCCATTCAAAAGTATAAGTTTGCAAACTGAATGCCGTTGGTATTTTGGGTAGCTCCCAAAGCCTTTCTCCTCTCCTCACATAAAACAGTCTTGGCATTGGAGTATGTCGATATTTTAGTAAAAAAATCATAACTTTTCTGATATAAATCTGAAAGTTCTTGAAATGTCTAGGGGATGACGTTTCTTCTCGGACTCTTTTTCTGCAAGTCCCTAACTTCCTTTTAACTTCGATCTCAGCGATGTTGGGCACGCATGAATGTTCAATTTACTTCAGTACTTCGTATTGAAAATTTCTCTTTACATTTCCTTTACAACGATGTCTCTTTTCTTTTCACATACCCAACTCATTTCTAATTTATTTTTTGGGTGTAAATGATATGGATAATCATCTACAACTAAAAATTCTTTTCCTTTTTTTGTAGAGAGTCATTTTGTTGAAATGGCTATGAGTTCCATCACAGATTTTTTCGACGATATAAAACGACATACAACTTCATAAGGATCAAACATCTACAGAGAAAATAAGAAAGGCCTTCTCTCTCAAAAGTATCGGCTTATCTCTAAAGCAGGTGCAAAGTTCGAAACTACACAATAGATGACATGTGACTGATTAGGGAAACAACACAATAAGTGCAAGAATATCCGCTCTGGCTACGTAACCGGGTGAAACATGGGTCCAATTCCAGGCATCTGCTGTGAGCCCCATATTGTTTACTGACGTCACAATTTTATTTAATTAGCATTTCCATTTCTAATTTTCTTTCCCAATGAAAACATAATAAATTTCAGGTTTGCAATAATTTTGATAGTTTTTAATCAAGATTAGGCGACTTTTTAACTATGACGCACTCACTAAAAAATAGCATCAATCACAAGCAGATTCCGGTCAATTGATGGAACTGGAAAATGAAAGGCCAACAAAGGCTGAATAATGACAGAACGGGGTATTTGGTGAGTATAATCTGCAATATCTTATAGCATTCCGCGCTTAACAAATTTCAGGAACTTGATGCGAGAGATCAATTCAAAAACATCTACATCAACAAGGATCGACATTTTCCATTCATTCAAGAGCTAACAGAAACATTTGTGTTTGAGCATATTTGGATATTTTTTAGTATTTGGATTAATTTTGATACGAAATTTCTGAAATAACTCTGATAGTAATTATTCAAGATAAGCACGATGGGCGAAAATCCATTTCATTAATGAAGCACTCGTTAAAATAAATATTAAACGGACTGTAAAAAAAAGGTGAGATCTTATTAAGAATATTCTTCCCTTTTGAACAAATTAATTAACATCCGATTTCCCGCTCGTCTTGATTAAAGCCAACTCATTCAACAGATCATTTATCAAATGCACTTTTACTGCCTGAAAGCAGCTCTTGAAGTTGATTCTCTCTAACATGAGTAGATAGTCCCCTTAACAACCATAGGGCACTTTCGAGACGCGAGGAAAATGTCATTTGCCAACAAAGAGATGGCATGGAAACCAAATAAAAAGTTATGACCATCTCGCCAAAGCACTTTTTGCCTAATTTTCTTTTCCTTCCGAAACACAAGACATTCTAAAAATTTTTTTCTTCCTCTTTCAGTTTCTGGGTAAACAGAGTGAAAGTCCTCCTTTCCAACAGATCAATAGGTTTTAAAGAGTATAAATAAGATGCATTTTAGAACTTGCCAGAATTTTAAAAAGGAAAAATACAAATAAAAGATTTTATAAATATCCCGATTAAAAAAAAAAAAATTCTTTTGGAACCAAGAAAATTTTGCTATCAAACGAAAATAGGATAACAAAGCAAATCAACGGAAATACAAACAGCAATTAATAGTTTTTTTCGAGTTCGGAATTTCTTAAAAAGACACTAAAGCAGGTTTTAAAAAAAGAAAAATATTTGTATAAAACTATAAAGACGTAACATTTCAAGTAAAAATAATACAGAATTTTATAAGTGATTCCAGCAATTTCACTTTGAGGCATGAATACTTCTAATTTTTGGAATGAATGTTGTTCATTTATTCCGATTAACTCACATTAATCAGCTGCTGTTTCAAGGATACAACCTGGAGTTTCATTTTATTAGCCAACAACAAACTATTACATTTCCTATTTTAGCTGTATATTATTGAAGTATTAAACAAGTTCTCGCTTAATATGTAATATTAATTGAGTGAAGGAGATTTCAATCGTACCGAAAGCTTATTAATATAGTCTCGAAATATTTCTTATAATAATTGAATCATATCTTTATCGATTCATTTCGAAGATAAATTAGACAATTTAAAATCATGACGATGGAGATCGTCGAGAAATGTTAAATCATAGAAGATGAGGACCAAAAAGAAAGCATATTGATCAGAATCTGTATTCTTCGGACGATCGAGTTGGGAAAGTGAAAGCAATTCAATTTTGAAAGGGGGAATAAAAAGAATTTTTCTCCTCATTTAATTGAAAATTAACTTGTTCTTTAAATCTATTAGGCGAGATTGCTACACTATTTTAGAATACTAAAGTGAACAAAAAATTCAGAATGTAATGTATGATGGCTCGTATATACAAGCATATTTAAAAGCAAGACAAAAAGAATCCCCATGAATAGCTAATACTTCATTAATAAGAATTTGCTGTTATCAAACAATTTCATCAAACCAAGCACAAGAAACCTGAAAATAATTATTGACTCAGCCTTTTGTTTCACAATATTTCTTTTTAAATAACTGCTTAGTTTGGTTTTTGGATGGGTTGGCATGGAGAATTGCTGTGTTTACGCTTTATCTTTGCTAACAAAAGAAAATTCATTTCGACCAGCAGGGCATTTTGCACTTGACTCGTCCAGTACTAAATTAGAATCGGCAGTATCCACATTAACAGATATTGGGGAGGAACTGGAATTAGGAAGAAACATTTTTTGGAAATAAAGAAGCCCAGCTAAATAAAACTTCCCTAAAATATTTACCAGAGGGGTCTTGAGGGATTTTCTGACCCAAAAACTTTACAGGCATTTTTATAATCTATAGTCTGTACAGCATCTTGATTATCATGAAAAAGTTAGGCTAGGGCCTATGACAAAGTATAAATATTTAATAGACTAAATAATTGATTTTCAAATCATTGGTATTGAATACTTCTGCCCAAAAATTCACACTTCATTATTATCCGTCTCTGTAGAAGATATGTAAACATTTTGACTAAGAAAACGCCCATCCATTGAAATGACAATAGGCAACTTTTCTGGCAATTTCTTTGAAATGATGAAAGCATCTGTTTCAATATGTAGAAAAGAATTTAAACTATTAAATTTGATGAAGATACTTCTTTAAAGGGTAACTTTTTTTCAGTATGTAATCAGCCCATTTAATGTACGACTCTTTGAGAATGCATTTCGTTTCGTTTCTTGATGACTTTCCAAAATTCTTAATCATTTTAAATTCCGCTCCATCAAAACAAATGAAAAGAAGATTCTCGAAATCTCGAACATACATCTTCGAAATCTTGTCAAAAATCAAATTTGTATGTTTGCTCGAAGAATTATAGCACGTTCTCGCGAATGTTCTAGCCAAATCGCGAAACGTTTGCCAAATAGTCGCAATCGCTATTAGCAACAAAAAATTAAATCCAAAAGATTCAATTTTCACTTTTGATAGCTGGTACTGAAATTTTCTGGTACGCCACATTTAACGAGTTATAACTTTTTTTTTTTTTTTTTTTTTGCGACAATATCATAATGAAAACTTAAGTTTTTTCAGATTACGTTTGAAAAAAGTCGGTTTCCTAAAGAAAAAAATTCAGAAATTCCAATTTTATAAAATAAAATCTAGAAAACAATCACTCGCGATAAATATTAGAATTTTAATTAAAAACAAAAAGTACAGCACAGCATATACTATTTGCGTTCAGAGCTCGCGAAAAAATAAAGGAAAGAAAAAACATCGTGGAAGGAAGACACAGAGAGAGACAGAGTGAATGCACAATCTTTTTCCCAATCCAAAATTAAATAATTAGTGCAATTATGGTAAACAAAATATAGCAATCTCTGTTACATTTGTTGCCACGTGTTAGCTAATTAAATAACTCATCTTTTTATTTGTCAAAGTAGAAAATATATTCAAATCTAAAGAAACGAGAAGTGCAAGTCATTTAATTTTACTAATTTATGTTTATAAAGGAAATCAGATACTTAAAGAAAAAAAAAACTTTAAATTAATTAAGCTTTTTTTTTTTTTTTTTTTTTTCCCTCTCTTCTTCTTCTTCTTGTGGTCTATTTTTGGTAGCGTTTTTTGTTCTTCAAAAGACTACTTTAATACTGTTTTTTTTTTTTTTTTTTTCCCCCATTTAGTATAACTGGGAATTTAAGCACGAAGGGGAAAAAATTAACTTATTTTCATGTTTCTTTCCATTTAAATACATATTTGCTTTAAAAGCCTATTTAGTATTTGATAATAACATAATTAAAAAATGCTGGCGAATAAAACATTTTCTTAAGCCAGAAAAACGTTTTTAATTGAATTCTTATTAAATAAACACATTCAACTTGTTGGAAAGATAAGAACTGAAACCCTAATCTAATTTCATTCGTTTCAAAAGGCATTTTCTAATCTATTTAATCAAATTAAGAAAAAGGATCAAACATTTGAGCCATATTTTCACATATCAAGCAGGAAAGAAAAAAAAAAGCATCTGGGAAAATAGCAAATATTTTATAAAAAAAAAAATAGTCCATTAAGAAGCAGAATTTAATTTCAGCTCTTTTCCAACTTTTTAGGATTAATTTTTAATACATTGTTAATATTACGGAGTTTTGAAATTTAATTTTTTTCGAAATTTTTCAACTACATGATACTATTTAAATGGATTTAAAAATTAAAATATTGCATTAATGGATAATCAAATTCAGTAAATATTAAAATATACTGTCTTTAAGAATACACAAATGTACAAAATTTTAAAATTCAAGCAAATAAGCTAATCGGCGAAAAATTAATAACTACACTCCATCTTTACAAACACAAAACAAACCAAGATTGGGGGGGGGGGGTAATTCTATGATAAAATTTTTATTGCATATTGAATTTGATATAATGCAGCTGAACCGATTAAAAAATGCATAACGGACTGCTTTGTAGGAAGTAGAATCCTAAATCTTATCAGTAACCAAGTGCTCCAATCAGATTTGCATTGTACAGAGATTCGCATTTTAGGCATAAGAATTCATCCAGCACTTCTCAAATATCTAATTCTTAAAGAGTTGTGAAAACTATTCAATAGAATAATTTACTATGACATCCCTATTTTGTTACACTTCAAGAATTTAATGTCACCATTAAAAAGATATCTATATCTGACTCATAGTAATAAATACCGAAAATTATTAAAAAGGTGCTGCAGAATCATCCACTTCTGGTGACTAAATTTTATTTTAATTCAGTTTTTTAATCAAATGATAAGTAATCTCAATTTAAGACATTGATATTCATGATGCCAAAAGTGTGATCTGCACTCCTTCGGAGATTTTTTAAGGCCATAATTCCTACGGCTAGTATTTAGTTCAATCGTAGATTTCACAGTACACACAAGAACCTTTTTGATCACAACTAATTATGCAAAAAACATGTAATGATAGTAAAAAAACATTCATATCCTTATTTAAATAAAAATAAATGTCATTCATAGCCTGATAAAATGTTCAAATTCAGTCCTTTGTAAACAAGTACATGGGAAAAGAAATATACCCTAAGGGTATAATTGCTTTTTTATAATTCCGAAAACATTAAAAAATGAATTTACTTATAGCTATTTTCTATTTAGTTAATATTTCAAATTTTGCTTTCAAAACTTTTATAAAAATTAAAATCTATTATTAATCACTTTTGACAGTTTAAAATTTACTTTTGATAAATTTTTTATTTACTTTTTTTATTGTTGTATACCTGTTACTCTATACTTGATGAAGATTTTAGAGTTGTGGAGGAAGATTAATGTCTTACTAAATTACAAGACGGTTAAAAAAATTTATCCAGATTTTCAATGCTGCGCACAAAATTATAAAAACGCTCAACTTGCCTTTTTCTCCAAAACATTTGGCAGATGATCCCAAGATAACACTTCCTCCGTTATCAGTGGAGATCCTTGTTTTTTCTGAATTCTGTCGTATTGATTTCCCGATTCGGATCCATTGTAAGTTTGTTTGAAAATCGGATGACTAGCAGGTAAATCCAAACTCTGCATCACTAGATTGGGAACAGATCTACTGTGGTAAGCCTGAAGTCCACTTTCAGCACTTGGTAAAGGCATCTCGGATTTCGCAATACTTTGAAAAGGTCTAGGAAGCATCTGTTGCTTTATATTTTTAGAAGGTAAGGAAAGTTTAGGCAGAGGTAGTTTCATTCTGTTAGAAGGAGAAGCCTCATAAGGAGGTGGAGGCTCTGTATCGGTTCCCGGTGAGTGGACAAGAGGTTTGGGATCCGATTTTATAGATTCAGCAAGGGACATTCTTTGGTAAAATGACATGACGGCTTGCTTCTGGATAGCTTTTAATTCCGGATCAGATACTCTTTGTCGCTTATCGACAGCAGGAAATATGAACTTCCGCGTTGTTTCGTCCATGCTTTTTGATTTCGAAGGTTCGATTCCTAATCCGTATTTTGACATCCCTTGATCCATCGGTTTAGACGACATCTCTCGAACAGGAGAGCTTTTACCTAAGCTTGGAGATTTGGCAGCACCTTTAAAAGTCGAAATACAAGTGATATTGCTCACATCTGAAGAGGAACCACTAGTATCGTCGCTCAAAAGGCATCTAGGACGTGAAAAAGAGTCGTCCGATGAATAGGAATTATAGCTTTTTCGAGAATCTTGTCTAGAAGGAAGACACTTGCTGGCTTTGCTTTCACGATCAGAAAGGTTCGATTTCGAAAGAGACCGAGAAAGAGTTAATGAAGCATGACTTCGGTATAAAGATTCTTCAGCTGACATGCGGCTGCTACGAGTTACACTATCAGGGCTCTTGGAAGGACTCTTAGTTTCATTGTTTGGCCTAATGGCTGAGTTTGTTGCGTAATATAAAATACTCTCAGATCCATGTCTTTCAGGCTGTTGAACGCGAGCACTATGTGCAACAATTTCTCGATGACACCCATGCCTCGCTACTACTTCAGCCCGTGTTGGTCCTTCCAACAATAAACTGGGCGCATTACTATCGCAAGAAGATTCTGGGGATAGCCGTCCGCTTTCAGGCATAGTAGAATGACCACTGTCGAATAAAGAACTCCGATTGGATAGCTGAGTGCTAAGAGTGCTGAGATCGCTGTATGACCCTTGCCATTTGGGCATACCTCGCCCATGACTACTACTTTCCATACTTCCCATCCAAGTGCCGTTTTCGCTGGACAGTTCAAAATCATTTCTTTGCTCTTGCAATTCTTGATGCTGTAACTGGGGAACAGCAACAGGATGTATAGGCACTGGAGGTGGAGGTATTTGCAAAGCATTTTCCAAGCGAAGACGATCAAGAAAAGGCGTATCAGGACCTGAAGATCCATTCTTACTTTCTAATAGCCTTTGCTTGCCAATGGTTGAAAGAGGAACTGAGTATTGGGCCTGAAGACGAATTTCTTCATGTCCACTAAGGAAGGTACTACTTGAGTCACTGGTAGGTGTTTCACAAGGAATTTTCGATGGAGAAATTGAGCAGCTATCTCTTTCTGGAGGAGAATGAATGCTATAATCTTTATCTTCAAAACATTGCGGAATACAAGGGGTATGAAAGGCTTCAAAATCGAACTGCTGTTTACCACTGCATTCCACTGCAGAATTATTGCAACTTGGATATTGCGATGGTCGATAGCTATGGTTTCTATCAGAAGAGTACAATTCAGGAATAGTTTTATTAGAAACATTATCAGGCGTTCGTTCTAAAACAGGTTGCAACTGATTAGTAGATATTTTATACTGGTGTACTTTCTTTGGTCTAGAATAGAAGCCAGGCTTTTCTTTGGGATAATCTGTTTGTCCTGTCCAGGAATGTGATCGATAGGTAACGGATGTTGACTCAGCATCAACAACAGGCCAAGATGGATATTTTTCATGAGCAGCAATGCATTTGGCGGCTTCTTTATTATCCTTAGCTATGGGAGAAGTTCTTTTAGGTTCGTGGATATTCTGGGACGGATTTGAATTTAAAGAACAGATCTGTGAATCATTCTTTGATACATTTGTCACATTAGTGTCTTTTACAGGACATTTGTCATGTTGCAATTTAGCTGCTTTCTCCTTTATATTTTCGGACGTTTGGGGTGGCAACATCAAAAGACTGGAATCATCCTTCTTGGAATTGTAGGTTTTTAGCTGCACAACTGGAGAAAAATCCAGGCCACTTGTCGATGCAAGAGCGTCATATACAGAACCTTTCTTAAACCTTCTCATCACCATATTAATCTAAATAAAAATAAAGAAATCAAAGTGAATAGATAATTGCAATTTACATTAATCATTCCTAATATCAAATAATCCACCACATCCATGCTGCTAAGTTGGATAAAAGTTAAAGACCGGAAAAATTTAGAATACTGAAAAGTTTTGCTACAATGAACATTTTAATATAGGCATCTACTTATTAAGCACGACTTTTCACAAACGGTAATACTAAGAATTCTGGGACTTAATTGAAGTAACATCGCTGTGTTTTTTAAATGATATTTATACTAAAATGTAATCAATCATGCAAAAATGGTTCATAGTTGCTTTAATATGAGAAAATTTCAAAATTATCTGCTTCTAATTTTTTTTCCAACCACTCTCGATCAAAGCCAAATGATCAGAATAGTATATAATTTCATATGAGCCATCATGCATAGAAGCCAGCATGAACTAGAAGTTTTGCAATATCTCAAAATATTTCAAATTATATGAGTTAATATGAAATGCTGGGGTTTTAACTTTTTATTTTGGTCTATTAATAAAACTAAAGAGATGCATAATTTTACAATATTATTACAATTCAATAATATGCAAATATTTTGTTCATTTCCTAGACCGTATTTATTACAAATAAAATAAGTGCAAAACTTCAAACACAGTTTTAAAAGAAATTTTACTATGTTAAAAAAAATTAAATTTATGAAAAACTACATTCTGAGAAAAATGAAGGATTTCGCCCCCCTCCCCGTTTAAACTGAAGAGAAAAGAAGGATTTTTTTTATTTGATTTGATTTAGTGGAGCTTAGGGGCGCAAAAACCGATCTTGATTATGCTGCGCCAAACGTATGGATGAATTAAAATTTCGTTTTATAAACTCTAAGATAAAATCTCATGATTTGTCATGACTTCTCAATGTTTATGGTATACGACAAAAAACAGTAAGATAACCTTAAAATTGAACTATTTTTAATTAGATCCAATGGTAAAAATGCGAATCATTTTTAAGGAAGTAAACAGATGCGAGTAATTAACTTTATGAAGAATGTCTTTTAAAATGATACATAGATTTTTCTTTGCTTCTCCCCAGTTTTGTGGGTTATTTTTTCTCAGCTTAATTCATTCAAAATTCGGCTTTTTTTTTTTTCCTTTCCCATTTGTATTCAACTTGCGTCTCAAGCTGATAATATGTACTAACGACAGAAGTCATATTATAATCGAAGTGAAAGCAAACAAGCATAGTTGAAAAACAGTCAAAGAATGTATTTTTCTATTCCTTTTTGCGAGAAGGAGTGAGGGCGGGGGACTGGGGCATTCGTTTTACTTTTTCAATCCAATGATTAAAATTACAGTTCAGAGAGGCAGGACATTAATCTTAGAGAAGTTAGCGATCAATGGAATTAATATGTTTCGAGAATTGCTCAAATCTCGCTTTATCATTCAAACCAAATTAAGAATACATTGCTAATAACAAAAAGAAGCGACATACCCTGGTTTCATCTGTGTCTGATTGATGTAAAACGCTCGAAGAGGTAGAATGACGCTGAACAAGTTGAGGTGTGGACTTCGTAACAGAAGGATTGTTCCCAGATAAGACACCCACCGACTCCACACTAGTTGCGTGAGATTTCTTCAGGTCTGAAGTTGAGCTAGCCAGTGTATCAACACTGGCTTGTCGAGTATGGCGGGAAACCTCCCTTTGACTGTAACTATGGCGGAGATGGCGATGGCTTTTCATGCATTCTGAAGTCGCTTCTTGATGACTGAAGCTGAGAGGACGGTGACGAACATTCCATTCCAGCCTGTCAAGAGAAAGGAAGAATTCAGCGTTTTTAATTAATGCAATGGTACAGTTAACATCCTAATGAAAAAGATTCCATAAAACTAAAATAATTATTTTGCTAATGTACAAGATATTTTCTAATATAAATGTAGGATTTTAATTAGCAATGTTATATTTCTTCAATATTAGATGCATAAATACCAGTACAAGACAACTTGCCCACAGAGCAAAATGCCATGAAATGCACATTGGAGCAGACTGGAAGATGGGTGAGCGGTTAATATAACAGATTCTTTGTTTCAAAATGATACTTCTGCCAAATCCAAGTAAATAACTTCTGTTTCAAAACAAAGTATCGATATATAGTTTATAATTCCTATTGAATTGTGAATAGCCTTTTCATACTTGAAGGGATTTCCCTACACACAAATGAGTAGCATTTAAGACATGTATAATTAGAAACAATACCTCTTATAAAACTTCCCAGAGAAAACGACAGAATTGGAGGCGGCCTAAATAAAGGCTCTGAGATAAACTGGTAAAAATAACTGGAATTACAAATACATTTATAATTCATTTTAACTTTCATTGAATATTCAAGAATTTCTAATGGTTAGATGGTGCCTTCATTTCTTTATAATACTGCTTGCTTTTCGATGGGGGAAAAATCTTATTCCCTACTTTTAACCACATAAGTTAAACAGTGCTTAAATTTTTTCACGTTTTAGTCATTAACATATTTTATAATTCATGATTATAAATGTTACTGAAACAAATTTGATATTTTTCATATTCATTTCTGGATGCCACCTTATTTGGGAGATCCATTTTTCATTAAGATGAAAATTTTCCTGATGACAATAAAACCTTTTAATAACTAAGCACTCCAAAATTATTTAAATGTTCTATTGTCATCAGGAACCAATAACTGTACAAAATTTTAGAACTGCTGAATATGAAGAAAAGAATGAAAAATCGATTATAAAATTCTTTCCTTACAAATATGTGAAGCATTTAAAAATAACCGAGAGGGGAATCAAAAGCACAGAAAAAAAAAATGTAGATTTTGACTAGAAACCAAGTTCCGGCATACAACGTAATTTATTTTTCAAACTATGAATCCATTTTTTTATGATAATTACTTATTAACTCTTTTCCGGGTAATTAAGTCAACCATTTGAAAAACAAACAAAAACGTCGCTGTCAATAAAAAAAAAAATGTTTCAATATGTGGATTTTAAAAAGTTCCTATTTGAGAAAAATTAATCAATCGTTTCTTTTTCGATTACCTGAACTTCAATATGACTCTGGAGAGGGTATTAACATTTAGAGCTCCTAAGGAGAACATCTTTCGAAAGAACAATCTTTTTTTCAAGATTTTCCTTCCGAAACGAAAAATAAGAGACAACATCCCAATTCGATTTCAACTCCTTGGTCAGTTTTCTTTATGAAACATAAAAGATCAGTTCTCCTCTCAAAATATTTTAATAGTCAATAAACCATAAAAAATATATGCTTAACCTGCATAAAGAGAATTAGCTGATCACATGCAGAATATTTGCGATCTATTGACTCTTCGAAAATTAAAGGGAGGGGGTGGGGGAAACGCATACACGATAACACAAAATATAACGTTCGCATGAGTAAAAATTATAGACAAGGATTTCGGCATTAAAAGTCTTTAAATTTCTCCATGTTCACAAGAGTTATTGGAAATTCATATTATATATATATACGTTATAAATCATGAAAATAAGATTTTTTTTATGGGAAATATCTAAAACATTACACATACACACTTTAAAGGTTGGAGATACAACAAAATCGAAGGATCTTGCACCTAACGAACCTACACTTCAAACCGGCTTCGACAAATCTAGGCGAATTTTATCAAAAGATAGACCTTGGGTTTTAGATAAGGCTCATCCAATAGGGAATTACATCAAGAGTTTCTCATATTTTGGAGACCATCATGTCAGATTTTATATATTATTTCACATAAAATGCATAAAAACGTGCTCCATCTATGCAATTAATATGATTTGCACTTCGCTAGGGACATTCAGTTGAAATCGATCTCCATCAAATCATTTCATTCAAAATGCATTGAATATTAGAAAAAGCAGAAGGTTCCAATAGTTGCCATTGATATGCTACCATACATCTTTGTATCCATCATAAAACATGATCATCTTCAATTCGGAGAGATTAACGATCCATCCGCCTAAAATCTCAATCTTTTCTCCTTAGACTTTTCATTAATATTCAAAATTGTACACGAACATAATTGTTTAAAATAACATGGGGAATGAATAAATGAAACTGTTAAAAATTACAATCTCTGCAAAAAATCAGGAGATATTTTTGCATTGCCATGGAAACAGAATAACAGGCAGAAAAAATATGATCTGCGATATTTATCGACAAAAATGGAGAAAGAAGTCACTACGAATTAAGACCATTATAAAAATTTTGAATTCATCTCTTGGGAGGAATAAAAAGCAAAAATAAACAAATTTATATTCTTCATAATTCGATTTGCATCAAATTTCGAACATTTTGAAGAATAAAAGTTTTAAAAATATCGTTTTAATTAAAATTTAGAATATTTTTTATATAAAAAACGGGGTAGAAAATGAATAAAAACATTTCACTAGAAACTTTCTTTCGACGTTATTCACTTCGATTTCACCTCTTTGTCGTACTGTTCTGCTTTTTAACATACTAATGTAAGAGTATTTGAAATCCTTATAGAAGTTTATTAGTTTTTGGGAAGATTTTGAAAAATAAGGATACACGCATAATAATTTTATATATGTTACAAAGTAGGAACGAGAAATTTCTTAGAACTAGTTTTTTCCCCTAATTTAAAATAAAAAGTACGGAGAAATCAATCTCGGAGCACTGATTTCATAACATAACAGAAATTTTATTACCTAAAATACCATTTTCAAGATAATTTTACCAAGAATTAAATAATTTTTATAAAAGTTATTTATACCAGAACAGCAGTAATAAAGAAGGAAAAGGAAACAAAAATTCTCACCTTTGGTAGTTAATATTTGTTTAGATAATCTTTACCTTACAATGGAGTTCATCAATGTTTCATTTAATAGAATTTCATTAGTGGGTTTCTTTATTTAGCTGCCTAGATTTTAAATTAAGTTCTGGACTATTCCCCGGCCATGAACTGCGATTGTCTAGAAAGCAGTTTGCAGCTGAATCCCAAATTCATTATCTTGGAACATGCAGTTTGCATTTCATTTATGTATTTTTGAACATTCTAATCTTATATAACCTCACATCATAACACTCATTGGGTATTTAACAATAGGTAGAATGCAATCGGGATGGAAACTCATCTATTTTTCTTATTTTATACTGTTGTTACCAAATAGTGAGATTTTGCCCCAAATAACACTATCCAGTCCTCAGTTTAATCAAGGTAAACGACAAAAGTCAAAATGTTCAGAAATAGCAAATAAAATTTACAATTTTTTTAGAAACTAAAAGGATAATTAGGCATTTTGTATAATAAAAAATGACACAATTGATACTTTAAAGTTTTCCTTTTTGCCACCGATATCGTCTGAAAGGATGCCGATGAAATATTCCTAAAAAATGTAGGTCAATTTTTTTAACGTCTATGAGATATTTTTGTAAGATGGAAAATGTTAGACCATTTTTAAATTCTGGAAATAGTTGGCATTCCATGGAATGAAATCTCATTTCACGTTTATTTTTATTATTATTATTATTATTTTTATTGGATGTTATTTATCAAAAGTATTTAGACTAGAATTCAACTTCAAGGACGAATTCAATTGGGGTTAGAGCTTGTGAATTTTTATGGATGTAAAAGTGCATAAACAAACGTCATATCCTTGCTTAACATTTATTTTTATTTTAGGTAAAAATTTGAAAATCCGTTTCTTTTCCAAACTTATTTTACAGATAAATCATCATATTATTAATCAATCATATCATATTAATCAATCATATATATTTAATAAACAGTAATTTAAGTGTTGCTTTATTATGCCTTCATCTCGAGTCGATGTTTCAGACGAGACATTTGCATGGAAATCAGGTTTTTTTGGAAGTATTTTAAATAACTTCCAACATATTTATTCAATTTGAAAAGAGCTGTTCACCGTCGACAATTTTTTTAAATATTATTTGGAAACTTAAAATTTCAATGTTCTCCCCTCAACTTCCATGCTATGTTGAGATTAACAATAGGATAGTACTGAATTCGAAGGATGAATCACATGAATTGCAATTTTCTTGTCATTTCGATAAGATAATCAGCAATGTCTGGTTTGGTTTGGCTTAGTTATATTAACGTCCCGTTTAAAGCAGCAATTTCTGAAGGAATTTGAAAATAGATAGATTCCTGATAGGAAAAAAAATTCTTACCGGGACAGAGTTAATTTTTGCATATGACTTCAAGTTTAAAGTACCGATAGTAACAGAATTGAAAAACAGCACAGATTTACAAGGACTTATACAAGAAAAAGAGAGAGGGAAAACTTAATTCTGGCTAAAAGAAATGCGAAATGACAAGGTCAGATCGAAAGACTGACTCAGTTCAGCACAAGCGAAATTCTCCATAACTATTGTACTCGACTCAATGACCAAATCCCTGAATAACGCAATTTAATCCAAGTCAAGCGTGGGGGTTGATAAGAATAGAACAGGATGTCAGTGGCTGTCGTGATGTGCAAATGTTACTTTTGGGATCGTATGCGAAATTTCAGTTCTAATTCTTACAATAGAAACGCTGGTCTTCGAAGCTAAATTCGATCCAACAAGTTTGAAACGAAAGGAAGATTTAAAGCAATGGGAAAATACAATTGAAATTTAGATTTAAAATCAGTTTATTATAAATCTTATGTAGGTAGGAGGTATTTGAGATTCTATTTTGCGATGCATATGAATGAGCGATGCATATGAGAATATGAATTAATACAGACATGTGCAATAATAATGAAGAAACTTTTTTTTACATTGCATTTGGATTATTCATTTCACTTACTAAATTCCTTTTCTGCAGTGTAATAATGCTGCTATTGTTGATGCTGCTGGCTTAACGTTTTATTCAAGTCTTGTCCCGACCTCTCGCTGAATTGACTGAGTAGATAATCTGTCATTTTGAGCCGCTTTTTCTACATCACGCCAGCCGGATCTGTTCTTTTGGTTTAATATTAATATGTTATGATCAACTGAGGTTGGCGATGTTACGTTTCGCTACAGTAAATTCAATTTTACATGCCATTGATTTCAACAGATTTAATTCTTCAGCTCAACTCATCAGAAATTTTTAAAAAAAAATATTAAAAAAAAGCAATTTAGAAAATTTGACATGGGAAAAAGAGAATGGAATCCTTTCGGAAAATCCATCTTTCTAGACTTCCTTCCGGAAAAAATGCACTAAAAACAGTTGGTCATCAATGTTTTATTAGAAAAAGAACGGGACTGAATAGAAGAAAACCTGAATTTACTGTCAGAAGTCCTCTCGCGTTACTTTAAATAAGGCATTTCTCCAAGATCCAGTTTGTACAGCCTCACTCAACTTTACTTTCCCCTCATCCCCTTTAAAAGGTCCTTTAAAAACTAGAATTCCTAAAAGATAGCGATGATTGCTGAAAAGGACAGATTTTTTTCTAAAGTCTCAAGAATATTGTGGTAGTTTTGAAACAATCTTTTCAAATAGACACTGCTGGAACTATTTCCAGAACAAAGCTTCAAATTTAGAATCTAGCGTTGTTTCTTCATATAGGGAATCTTTACCGAAAAATCTATTTCACAATAAGCAAACCCTCTAGACCAGGGATGGCGAACCATTGGCACGCGACACAATATTTTGGGCAATTGCAAAATATTTGAACTACAATGCCAAACGATTTGCATTGTAGTTCAAAATAACAAAGTTCGCTATGAAGTATTACGAACCAATGCGAGTGATCAATGGTGGTGTGCATATTCCATTGTGTGCTAAGAATGGTTTCACATCTCTTGATAATGTAATGGTGTTAGTGACAAAAATAATCAACCTGATAACGTCGCAGGTTTTAAATAAGCGAAAGTTTGATGCTTTGTTGGATGAAGACAACTCGGTGTGTGATGGCTTACTAAGGCATAATAATGTTCACTGGTTGAACCGCGGGAGTGTGATTCAAACATTTGTTGATTGCTTAGAAGAAATCGGACTGTTTCAGCAAAATGATCGGCAAATACCCACAGTTGTTGGATGTTATGTGGCTTTCAAAATTGATGTTTTTTTTTACAGACATATGCCTACATTTCAATCAATTGAACATAAAACTTAAAGGCACGTATAAAACAATTATCGTCATGATGGATCTCATTCGCGCTTTTGACGCTAAACTGCATGTTTTCAGAAACGATATTATTACAAGAAATTACAAGTACTTCCCAAACTTGAAAAAAATATCAAAGATTTAGAAGTAAATAAGAAACCAGACGAAGAAAATGTTTATGAAGAATTCATTTCCGTAATTAATTCTTCAATCAAGGAAATTTCAGCGAGATTTTCTCAGTTAAAGGAATTGCTGGAAACGCTCGAGTTTATTACGTACCCACATGTGACTTCATTTGATAAACTGAACTTATTCTGATTCGATTGGAAATTTAAGAATTTGAAATGTAACCGATTGATTTCCAGTCTAATTCAAAATGAATTCAAAAATTTATTGAAACAAGAAAAAAGTTTAAACAGAAGGATTAATAAGGAATATAAATAAAAATGCTAGTAACGAAATTTTGGAAACATGGAATTTTTCCTCTACCTCCTGCCTGAGAGTCATTATTTATAGAGATGAATAAAATAAAAGACTCGCTTAGAAACCGTTTCGCAGATGACTCCCAATTCAGCATGCGTTGTGCTAAAAGTAACATCTTACAATCCTAATATAAGCTATTTGTCATCCAATCTGCAACAACAGAAGTCACACTCATGTTACTTTCATTTGAATGACACGTATAACTAAAAACACTGCTACTACACAGTACAAAATACATCTTTTCGTAGTAAATAAAGAGTTGAGTTGTTAGTATTTAGTTTTCCTGATAATCACAAATCAAAACTATTGTACCTCATTAATTATTTCTTTAGAAAAAAATCCATAAAGGCTTTTGCTTTTCATAATAGAAAGAGTTTAAATAGGATTGTTTAATGCATAGTTTCTGATACATCAAAAAGTTTACGATGAAAGACCTGTTATTTTTCATCGTCAAAAAGTTTCGAAAACAACCTTTTTTAGTCTCAATTTTGTAATGCAGTTTTTCTTAAACAATGCGAACTATAGCTTTGCGAATTAAAAATCCTTCTTTGTTCAGACTTATCTTATTAATGAATGCACATTTTTAACACCTAATTTAAGCAACAAAATCCGTTTCTAATATAAAGCAAACCATCATCAAACGACTCACCACAATGAAGAAAATTACTTACAAAGGAAAATGGTGGTCATTCCTATTTTGTGTGGAACAAGTGAGGGATTGAATAGCATTTTATTCATCTAAAACGAAAGAAAAAAGCTTCACTACTCTTTTGGCTGAAATAACATAAGCGGACACGCTTTACTGAGAAGAAATGACAGAGGTCCAGCAGAGAATATTTGCTTCAAGAGAAGCATACGCCTAGAAAGTATATAATAAAACGTCAAGAAATAAATAACACTTCACGAATCAAATTGATTTTCAGTGCTCCTCAAATCTGTAATAACGAAAGGAGGCAAATACTTTTCAGGGGAAAAATTCGGACTTCCCATTTTGATACGATTCTAAAGATGAAAATTCCCTCAGAGGTCAGAAATTGAATATTTGGTTAAAAACAATCGAGAGAATACAGGATTGCTGTCATTCGTCAACACGGAACTCCTCCCGCCTCTTTCTGTAGACTTACAAAACACGACAAGGTTAATGCAGAGAAGGAAAAGGAATATGCGTTTTGGATGTCTTTCCTTCCTCTATTTGAAAAGAAAATTTGACGAACATTTACAACTTTGGTGACAAGATCTCATACCTGATTTCATCAATGAAAGTCGTAGTATTTTTAAATTGTCGCATTCGCTTATGCGCAAATATACACATCAGAAAACGGATTTGATCAAAAATTTAATATAAAAGGGGTGTTCAAATGAAAAGGTACGAAACGTCGTAACAACGTAACCGTTAACATATTTGCCTATGCCGCTATGGCAGAACGTAGCGAGACATCTACGGATGCGATTGGAGTCTCCGTCGTAGATAGGAGCATGCGCAGGAAAGAGCTCTTAGACGTGGCGGTGCATGTGAAAACAGGATGGCGTTCGCATGCAAAATTCGACGATTGAGGAGCGGCGCGGCATTATCCGATTTCCGACAGAGGAAGGTGTTACACCGGCCGCTATTCATCGCCTGAGGTCACTATACACGGGTAAGACAGTGTGTCAGACAAGTCAGTGAGAAAATGGAGTGCCCATTGTCGTGAGAGTTTGGTTGATGATCCTAGACCAGACCAGGTCAGGCAAACAGTCATCATGGCCGATCTCATCGACAAGGTCGAGGACCTAGTGAGAAGCGATCGGCGTGACAGATTGCGAATGTTGGCGGTGAAAGTAAATGTCAGCGTTGGAACAGTGTGAACAATTGTTCACGACTGCCATCGGAAGGTGCGCACGCAATGGGTTCCGAAACAGCTGACCGACCAGCACCTAGCACTTCAACATCTGCTTCGGTATCATGAGGACTCCACTTTCCTGGAGCGGATCGTCACAGGTGATGAGAGCTGGTGCCATCACTACGAGTCAGAGACAAAGTGGGACAGCATGCAGTGGAAGCACACGTCGCCACCTCCCTCTAAAAAGTTCAAAGCCGTGGCGTCAGCAGGCAAGGTGTTGCTAACTGTCTTTTTCGACGTCCAAGGTCTGCTACTTGTTGAATTCCTCGAGCACAGAAGAACCATTAACCCCGATGTGTACTAGGAGACACTCCGAAGATTACGCAGGTCCATCAAGAACAAAAGACCGGAGCTACTTACGGAGGGTGTGGTTCTGCTCCATGATAACGCGCGTCCACACGTCTCCAGAATCACACACGCGGAACAGGCCAAATTCAAGTGGGAGCAACTCGACCATCCACCCTACAGCTCGGACATGTCGCCCTGCGATTTTCATGTGTTTCGTTCCCCGAAAAAACACCAGAAAGGGAAGCGCTTCAAATCGGACGGCGAACTCAAGGACGCTGTGAAGGTCTATGTCTCGCCATGGCCATAGGAATTCTGAGAACAAGGAATACTTCGACTCGTTAATCAATGGGATCGTTGTGCTCAGGTTCATGGTGTATACTTTGAATGAAGTCTTCATTTATACCCGTAGAGTCGTTTCGTACTTTTTCATTTGAACACCCCTTGCAGATCTAAAATATTGGTTAGAAAATTATATAAAGTAGACTTTCATTAACCCGGCATATATCGGGCTAGAAGATTACCAGATTAACAACAGGACCAAACAAGCATATTTTGCCAAGCATATTTGGACAAAATTTCAAGTTATACGGAAAATTATACTAATTATAATAAATATTACAAAAGTCAATTGTTTATGTTACAGTGAAAACCCGAAATCAGTGAAAATGCGAATTCATTAGGGAAAACGCGTTCTAACTAGCAGTGCCAGGGAAAACCGGAATACACAAGGAAAAATGCGTTCTCGCTAACAGAACTAGGGATAACCCTTTTATTCGTGTTTTGATTGATTTGTTAGACAGAATTATATGAATCTATCCAAAATTATTATATTAAATTATATTTAATTATTATATATAAATATTTAATATTAATTATTTATATTTAATATGCAGAATGGGTTAAGAATTTTAAACAAAGAAAAGAAACAGTTCAATTAAAAACTAAGGGAGAGTTGCTTAGATAACGCGATGATTAGGTTTGATGAGAATAAATCATGGAAAAAAACATTGGGAAGGGTCTACAATTCCATTTTTCAGCAGTAGAGATGTTTGCAGGGTGCTAAGAACTGGAGGGATCCTGTGTGCTTGATCATTAGTTGTTTATCCCAAGGTAGGCGCAAGCAGACGGTTTCGGAATTTCCCCCCCCCTTTTCTTTACTTCAGAGTGATGACGGTTTTACAATTGGAATGATGTTTAGATTGTACTATGACACTTAAAATTGAAAAAAGAACCATTTTTCATACAGAAACATCTCTTTGAAGAACAGTGTTTTTTTACAAGAACAGTGGACGAACCCTTGCCCAGTTCTTATAACTCCTTTTCTTGCTCTGTTCTCAGAGAAATTTCCTGATTCGGTACTTGTTCTTTAGTCAAGAAAATTTGCTGCGATACATCGAATTCAGATCTAAAAATCGGGGAATATGTTAAGCTTTTGTATCAAACTTGTACCCTAAAGAGATAATCTACTGTATAAATACTTATAAAATTTAAAGTTAATATAAATTGAATAAATACTGAATTAAGTCTAAATATCATTTCTTACCCCGAATACCGTTTGTTCAGAACTCCCATCTTTCGTACAGGCCATCTTTATTTTTTCCAAGCACTACACCGATGAGATTTCGCAAATCAGCTTTTACTCATAAACATCTGGAATGGGAACAACAACATTACCTTCAATACCAACCTCAGGATGTGTTGCAGAGATCTTTTTCATTCGTTTGACTTGCTTTATTCAATTTTCTTTGGCTTCCGCACTAATTAGAAGAATGTTGGTTGACTTATTAGCAAGCATATGCTCCCCTGATTGTGCTTGTTTAGTTTCTTGTTCTTCTGCGCTCATATCCTCGAAGATTTTCTGAAGTTCATCCTCAACTTCGATAGTTTTTATAATATCTGATGGCAAAGTTGAGGTTGTCATTCCAACTCTCGGTTCAATCCCAAACATAGATTATTTAATTCCTGAATGTAGAGCTCTGTTTTTCATGAATTGGACAAAACGAAGACCATAGGACCACTTTGTAGTTTTATTATCCTTCATCCGTGAAGCCAACATATTTTCTACGTCTTGATTGGCCCTTTCAACCGAACCCTGTGACTGGCTGTGACGAGGCTTCCCATAAACAATCTTCAATTCTGGTCAATACGTACGTAACTACTGTGTGTCCACAACGAGAACACTTCCAGACAACCGTCTCTGTTTACGGGGGACGTTATATAAACAGGTCATTGTAGGAAGAGTTCATTTCGCAGAGGTAGAAATTCATTCAAGTTTCTTACGTTGGCACGTGTAGTGCCAAATTGGCGATATTTGGTATTATTTCATTTAATTTTTGAAAACAAATTCAAAAAAATAATTCACTAAGCTGAAAATCAATTGCGTACGCGGAATATTGAAAACATCTGATATTCCTGTCATATGTATACAAAGAACAATGCAAATCAATTAGAAAAACTGAATTAAGTAGAATCATGTACGACAAATAAATTAATCACTTTCATTTCATTTGTTTTCAATTTTTGGAAATAATATCAAATTCTCCAGAGAAAACGCGAGATAATATAACAAAAACAGTAACGTAATTATTTTTATAAAAGGTTGTTTTTATTCTGTTATAAAGTAAAATGCTCATTGTTAAATATGCTTGAAACCTTTCGAAATTTATATTTATTTATCTGATGTATATGCTATTTTCCGAAACATAAAATTAACAATAACCATACCATCAATTTTTAGATTTTTAAAAATCTAATTTCGATTTGTAACTTATTTTCAATATGCACACGCATTCTACAACATAATTAATTTCGCAAAGTTTCTATGTAAAAAAGTATTCTAAATTGGAAAATAATTCAAGTGTTCATTCAGGCACGTGCCAGATGTCCCGTGTTTTAAGGTAGTATTCCAGATGACCATTTATTCCTTTTCCTCGGCTTGAAAAAGAAATCCAATTATTTCAACGAAAATTTCAATTCAAATAATAAGGTGATACATGAGATTTTCTTTTCAATGTACCTCAATAGTCAGAAACAGCACAGCAATAGATGATCCATAAATTCCCGCATTATTTTATCATTATTCTTCACTCCCAATGGCCTTCAATTTTAAATTTTAACTGCGATTTTAAAGTCTCTCCTTTCTTAAATTGAAAAGCATTTTGAATGATGTTAAAATTTAAGAGAAAAAAATTATTAAATAATGAAATGCATTTAATATTAACCAAAGTAAAATATCAAAATAAGCTAAGCGAATGCAACTGTGGCTAAAGCTAAAAGACGAATGAGCAACAGTTTTTTTTGAATCGCTTCAAATTGACGCCAAGAAAAAAAATACTCTCCCCCTACAGACTTCCGTTTGATTCCACTCTTTTAAAATGGATCTTCCCTACCGGAACCCCGTCGTAAACATAGACGATTGTCTGGAAGTGTTCACTTCGTGGACAAACAGTACTCTATAACTGAATTTACAAACTCTGTTATATTATCAGATTGCAATATACAAGGAGCCTCAAATATCAAAAAGATATGAAGTACTTGCAACGCAACCTCTTCCGCTCTGAAGTGTTCGTAATAACACAAATTTCGTTAAATGGTCCTGGTAAACCATAATAAACTTAAATTCATTATCTGCTTGAGACTGCATGTCAATCAAATCCACTTGGCATTCATTTCTGTGTGAATGATAGGTTTAGAAATCAAACCTTTCCTTTTCATATTTTTTTTCTGTTGACATGTTTCACACATTGATAAAAAAAAAAAATTGTATCATCTCAGTGGTTATGTTAGAACATTTTCTTGAAGTTTCAATTTTAAGCCTGTCTCTACCACCATGTCCTATGGCCACATGTGCACTTTCGATGACATCAAAAATTTCTTCAACTGGTAAATAATATTTGATGGGCTTATTTGAAGAAATCAACTTTTTTTATTCCACTGATTTCAAGAATGTCAAACATTTTAAATCTACGGTACTGAACAGAAGTCTTGCTAATGGCAGATTTTGCTTTTTCAACCTCAGATAAAAAATAAAAGAAGTGTCGTATTCATCACGTGTCACATTCCAATTGTTTTTTCTGAATATATATATATATGAGAGAGAGAGATTTTGTAATTGTTCTATTTTTCCACTTTTTAGCGCAAAAAAGCAGTGACTGATCGTAAATGAATCAACCCGCACAAACACGTTCCAACAAGAATAAAATTGGACAACTGCACTTTCTTTTCACAAACAAGGGAACCAAACCGGAAATAACTAGAGAAAAGCGCTGTCATTCCCGAGTGAATTGGCGTTTTGACTGATTTCGGGTTTTCACATTCGCATTCAAATCCGCATGCAGTGCCAATCTGGAAAATTGAGTTCATTATTAGATACGAATAAAAGGTCCGAGTTTTTATTCATCACAACAAGCAAGGGAGAAAAGTCTGCAATAAAGAAAGCAACTTTCACACAGATCAAAAAATCTTCATAAACTCATCGGCTTTTGGTTTCAACCGTACAATTTCATCGAAACAAGATTTGACTCTTTACCTTTTCCCTTCATTTAAAATATGTTCCTCATTCGATTGGTATTCCTTTTTCTTCGGTCATTGAGATGCATGAGCAATTGTGCTACGAGTCCAATATCTTCTAAATATAAACCTAATTGCATGATTACTTGATCCATTTCTAGCATTTTTCCGGCTCATTTAAAAAAAAATTAAGAAATTTCTTCTCCATTTTGAATTTATCATTTTCTAAAATAGCATTCATGAACTGTGAATGGATTTCGACCAAAATGAGAAGGAAATCTATCAATGGCAAAACATTTCCGATTTTGAACCATCGAGTTTAGAAAAGCATCTTCGAATTTCACTCCAACGAAGATAACTTCATTGACAAGCCCAAAACAGTTAGTGAATATACTTTATGTACATAATAATTTTATAGATATGAATAATCTACATGAACCAGCAGATTATTTTGATGGATCCAATTAAAAAAAAACTATATAGTGTTTACAAATTTTATTTCGAAAGTAAATAAATTCGAGCGAAAAAAATAAAAGACCCTGCAGAAGGCTAACTCGAATAACGAGAGCAACATGCAATTTTGATGAATAAAAAAATGGTAGAAAATAATCACTTACATTTACATGGTTCTGTAATAAGAAGCGCTGAAAAAGAATATGATATGAAAAATATTCCATAGTTCTTTTAATGTCAGTTTTAAAGCCGATCCATTGACATTTTAGTATTAATAAACATTTCTAAAGCTCATAACTAATATGAAAAGTCTTCTAATAATAATTCATCTTCAATCATATGGAATCCGACTGCTTTGCCTTCTAACAACTCTCAAAATTTCAGGAAAAATTGTTTAATGAAGCCGCAAAAAATTCATTTTCAATGGTTATCAGGATCTTGAATTTTTGTAACTTTGCCATATTTAGTGTTTTGTTTACTTCCTAGGACAACTTTTTTTTTAAATCAATCCAAGTTGTTTTCTCTAAATGCTTGTCCTTCGTCCATTTGTGAGCCAATTTTACTTGTTTTTATTCATCATTTTAACGAAATTCTTCTTTATTCCAACCTTTATGGGAGAACTTGCTCTTTAACGACTAGAGAAATATTTTTTCCACCTTTAATATAGTGTTTGCACTCCCTTAATATAATTGTCAATATAATGCTTCATTTTGCTGCTATTGTAATATAATACTGATATTCTGCCCTTCTATCCCACTTGCACAGGAAGCAGCAGCCCGAGTTGTATACCAATCTATTAAGTGCATATTGTTTTGCAGTAATAAATTAAAAGCATCTGTGGGTGAAGTGCATGTATTTATCACTGCTATATGATAGCCTATAGAATCCAAAACTTATAAATGAAATTCCTTAAATTGGAGAGTGTCTGAAGCATATTGCCTTTTTCAGCACCCTGAATTCTATAAGAAGTACACAATGTATTATGCAGAACAGAAAATTCGTGAAGATAGGTTTTCTAACGTTATCAAGTATTTCGAAGTGATAAACATGAGTGAAGTCACAATATGTGTTATTTGCAGACAACAACAGATCACCAAAGATATTCCCTAGAATGACATTTCGAATCAAACACAAAAATGCCTGTTTCACATGATGCCACGAAGATTTTAAACTGAACATCAAACGACATCTCATTTTCTGTCAGAAGCCATTTATTTTAAAAAAAGAGACTCAATGGCTTGGGTAACTCCGAGATTCATCGACTTACAAATGAATATTCGAAGAAGGTGTGTTCTGATCACTGCAAAATAAAATGGATGGAATTAGTCGGAGAAATTCGCTTTCGAAACAAGAGAAACCGAAAGACGTATTTTGCCTCTTCAAACAAAGGCGGAAGGAAAAAATTCTATAGCATACACGTTAATTGAAAATACCTTCCGGCTATATATAAGGCTCCACTATATCACTAACAAAATTCATCTTTTTTTATCTTCCTCGTTTACAGTCCCACATTCCGCGAATAGTTGACTTAACGATCGCTTACGGAGCTAGATGGCACTCCAGCAGAAATTAATCTCTAGGACTGCCAGCAAAGAAAAATTCTTCAGCCATTTTTTGGTTGCTGTTTATTTAATTCAAAGGAGTCTGGTTGCGGCTGTTTTATAGTAATCACAATGGAAAAACGATTTTGAATTATATCTGCGCAGTTCAATAAAATCTCAGGTGACTTATTATTCATTAATCCTTTCCTATCTACAGGACCGTTCACAGTTCTTTTACTGGACAACTTGAAATTAAATAGATTTATATATTGAACCATTTTCTAAATATTTTATGATCATTTCTAATTATATTAACGTCCCGTCTGGAAGCAACAGAAGGGCCATTTGGAGTTTCTATGAACCAGCAAATCCCTCTCCAAACTTCCAACCCAAATCACTAGAAGAATGTTTCATACTTGACGCCAGGCACATATGTACGGTGGAATTCTGGTAAAATCGGGTTTCGAGCCCAGAGCTCTCCGGTCTAGGGTTCGAAGATACTTCGCAAAAACCTGAGATTTTGAACCCTATACACAAAACTGATGAAGATCAAAATCAACTCGTACCAATAGCAATCTGACACTGCATCCATCTCGTAAAATATCAGGTCAATCCCCCAACCACCTTAATATTCGTTATGTTCATGACTACCTTGAAAATATTACTTTCATTCTATTGAACAGCAGAAACAAAGCATCGGAAATTGAATCCGGGGACACAATGTCCTGCGGAGGTTTTCTTGAAGTTGACAACAGTACCCTAAACTTCGCTGTAGAACTTCTATTCATATTCTTGACATCTAGAAATAAATACTTAATAATTTATCAAGCCATCCACCTAATTAGATGAATTTTATTGAAATCGAAAAAGGGGTATCGAATTAGAATCGCACGCGATCCACAAGGCAGCCAACACGAATATATTCTAGTTTCTATAAAAAAAAATCGTAAAAATGCGAGACTGATAGAAATAATGAAAATCTGAATTTTCAAATCGCATTCATATTTTATTTTTAATGAATGTCCAAGAATTTATGACATTTATTTATCCCATCCAGGGAAGGGAGAGGCACTTCAAATGTAGGAAATTGTATAAACGAGAAACGAGCAAGTTCCCACTTTCGTGAAGGGTGATGGGTCCCATCACCGATGACAGGCTGTACCTCTTTTTGAGCGCATATGTTACTTGTAATGAGTGTATCAAACTGAACGCATATGAAATTTCAGCCATTGAGTCATTCAGTCTGTCTCATCATTAATATCTCGACAAGGAGTAGGGAATTTATTTATGGTTATGACATTCATTGTCTTTATTATATTGCCTTAATTAAGATATAAAATATTTTCAGCTTTTTACTGCACCAACAGAAATTTTTAAAAATTTATATTAAATCTTAAAATTAATATTTCACATATTGATTACATTTTATATATTTATATAGTGTCACACGTTTAGAATCAATATTTAATTACGTTTATGTATTAATTGATAGAAAGCTCTACCTGCGTTAAAAAGCTCCAGTAGCGTTATTTTTTCTACGATCTCACTAGATGAGACTCCGTGCTGTCGTTTTATTTCAACTAAGAGCCCACGGAACTTTCCAAATGTTTAAGGATTACCTGTCATTTCTGTATCGAATTATAATGTCAATAAAAGAATTTAGAATTAAAACGCTTAAAATCATGATAATTCGAAGCAAGAATTTTATCTTTACTTACATGAAACATTTCAAATCAAGTAAAAGCACATTTTATCATAGAAAATCCTTGAAAAGATCATTTGGTAAGTTTAGAATCAAGATTTATTTGTAAGGAACTGAGGAAATAATTCAATTTCAAAACTCGGAACTGGTTCCACTATTTTTTTTAACTCGCATTTCTTCTCCGCTTTTTTAACATCCTATTATTAATCCATTGATCAAATAATGATTACAATAAACTGACAGATACGGAAATCTCAAGGCACAAGAAGTTTTAAGTTCCATACCGTCCTGGCACTTCAAATCAATACTAAAACTGATTAATGAAATGCACAAGAAGTGGATGGAAATGTCATAAGAAAAAAAAAGCTACTACTCCGACGCAAAAATGCGAAAAAGGAAAAATTTACAATGAATATGTAAAAAAGAATTTTTTTTTCTTCCCATGGGAATTTAGAAAGGAAAAAAGCAGCGTCCAATTAATTAAGTAATCGAAGAAGGCGGAGCAAGACAAGGAAAGAAGTAACTTAAACTTTCTCGATTTTACCAAGACCATTAAACCACCCACCTCGTTAGAAACAAACCTAATGACCGAAAAGAACTTCCGCCCTTACTCCGTTTCACCATTTCGAATAATCGTACAATGGTAGACTTAATGCCGATTATGAAATCATTAGAAATTGAGGCATTGCATTTTATAATTGCAGCAGATTAGCTACTAATTTACATAATAATAATAATACGAAGCCATATAAAATAGAAGCACTGGAGCTCCCCTGTTCTACTTTAGTGTATACACAATAAGTTGCTTTTTATGCCTTCCTTTGAATCCATAATTTTGGTGTAAAGATTGCTTCCCAGATTCAGAAAAATTCTGCCATTTATAACAGACAACCAACCTGTCAACGGTTTGGGTTCAAGAATTGAGACTAATCTACAATACAATTCAGATGACTCAATAGTATGTTGAATTTTAGGCCACATTTAAAAAATACTTCAACTCCGGGAGGTTTAACAGAAAACCTGAAGGTTGAATTTTCTTATAACCTATACAAGTGAAACAGTCAGCTCTGTCGAATATTCGAGAAAGTTCTCGAATTTAAAAGGACGTATGAGTAGGAATATGTTGCAGAAAAGTTGGGGAATATTAATTACAAATTAAAGCAAAGCGATCGTCAAAATCTGAAACTATACCAACTTTAGAGAGACGAAAAATATTAGACACAAATATATTGATAGACAGAAGATAAATTCTGACATTTTTTAATCCAATAGGAAAATTCTTAAATATAACACCATAAGGGCATTTTTCACATCTGACGGAAAAAAGTAAAACAGAACGACGCTGAAATCTCGAAAAAAAAAAATTTCATCCACTCAAACGCTTGCCTTCCATCTGATAAGAACTGGAAACCAATACAAGAGTCGCATTCTTTTGCTCTTCATTGTGATATATAATAATATCACATCGCATTCAATACTCGAAAAATTAGTTGGATGCGTCGGTCATTACATGATTATTTTTTTCAATCATTTTTTAACTAATACAAAATATTTTCAAAGCATGCGATACAGATAAACAAAGGCATCAATCAGAAAAGTGAACTGTGTGAAAAATAATCAATGAATCTTACGCATCGATATGCAAGAAAATTGTCATTTCTTCATTCAAAACAAAGAATTCATGTGATGTTTCAGATGAAGATGGCAATTTCCCTGGCTTTTAGAAGAACCAGCAGGTATGGTCTCCCCTTTAATAATGGCCCCAGCAAAAACCTCGATCTCATGCATGTGTTTCGAAATAAGCTGTGTTACGAGAGTTTTTTCTAAATCTGGCGAATCATGCAGTAAATACAGAAGTACCTTCACTCCGGCAGATCGGAGAAAAAAATTATAGAGAGCTACAATTGTAATCACAAGATGGCAAACCAAATTTCATTCAATAAAGTCACTGCTTTTTGGAGTTATTGCCATTACATGCGACAAAAGGTCAACAATTAGATATACTTGGTTCAAAACCTGTTCAAATTCTACAATTTAGATGCTAACACAATGAACCAAATTTCATTCACATAAGTTTTTCAATTATGTTTACAAGCATGCTAAAGTACTGACCGACAGATAATCAACCGTTTGGATCGAAATTTGCCATCAATCTACAATTTAGATGATATACATATGTATCATTTTATTTTCCGTTTTGTACAAGGACAGCATAGATAGATTCCCCCGAATGGATTTGAAAGAAATCTACAAATTTAATGTAAAGACCATACACCAAATTTCAATCACCTAACTGAAAGCGTTTTAAGTCGTGCTTACAGACAAGCAGAGTTCCAAATATGTGTTTTTCGGAGCTCTAAAGCTTTCACGAGTTCGAATTTTTTGACGACTATCATTCTTTCTTTTTTGTAGACAAATCAGAATCAAATTTGCTCACATCGAATAATATTAACGTCTGAGATTCCAATCAGTATAAAACTGATTCCTTGTGAAATCGACTCTTTTGATGCCTCAGTAAGCAGCGAGTCAAAAATCAACAGAAAACCCTGCGGGAGACACGCGATTTTGAATAGTAGTTTGCTTGAGAAGAGACTTAACACCATAAATGAGCAATTCCGCGGAAAGACATTTCAGGATTTCTTCGCGACCGACTTTTCCTTTGGATTTGAGTCCACTCCCTCGTTTTCTTTTATTTCCCGTCCAGGAACTGAATAATTTTTAATATACAATTATAATACGTAGCAGAGACAGTTTCATTTGCCGCCGCTTCAAATTTTCACTTTTCGTTTGAAGTAGGGATTTTGCCAAGTTCACCTGATACTGAATAATGCCTCGTTTCCAAGCTGCTTAGAAATTTATAACTTTGAACTGTGGTCAATTCAATAGAAATTTCCACATCATATTAGAGCTTTTGATTCATGAAAATATTTTTGGTTATTTAGACAAAGTGACACTAGGAACTTTATTATGATAACTGGAAAATCATTAATACTTCAGTAGCAAAAGATACAATGTTAAATGTTCATTTCATGCTTTACAATGCTTATGCTACCCATTTCTTTATGTTTGTTTTCGAGGAATTTAGAAAAATTCAAACTGAAAAAACGTCTGAACTAAACTTGAAGACGTCTCGCTGGATGAAGAAAACATTTCAAAGAAGTGATTAAAGTAAAAAAATTTTGGCCAGAAATTAGAATAAAATTTTGAAAAATTAGAATAAAAGAATGAAGAAATAAAATTTTGGCCAGGGCTTTTGAGAAATCATTAATAATGGCCATATTAATGAAAAGATCTTTGAGGAGAAAAATGATTAGCCTAAAATTATGCGCAAAATTGCGAAATTATTAGATTGGTATCTATTCTTTCATTTTTTTCCTTTATATTCTTTAGTAACTTAATGTTTTATGTTTGCTAACAATGATCAGAGTCGGTTTTATGTAACTTATTTTCATGTTGATAAAGATATTAATATGTGCCATTCTCCACAATGCTCTCAACTTCAGAAATTTCGGTTTTATGTCTTGCAGATATTCTCTTATAGTAGAACCTTGAAAAAGGAATTCTAAATTTTACTCCTGCAGAAGGGGAAATCCAATGGCAACAAATAGAAGAATGCGGGAGGTTTCAGATTGACGAGTCAAACGATAAGGAAACATTTATTTCTGTTCATAACACTCCGATGATAATATTGATATAGGTGTGGACAAAAATATACAAGAGACAGATAGGAAAAAAGATAAACCAAACTGCAGATTTTGTTCTGGTTACATTTTTTAGCAAGAGATCTGCTTTAAAGTAGGAAAGATTTGAAAGTAAAGTGGAAGGAGATGGCAAAAAATATGAAGAGCATCAAAGTACTCTTTATGTAAAACGAAATTGTATCGTCCCACCATAAGACTTTCTGTTCTATTATTGATAAAGAAAATATCATTGCAGTGGAACTAATCAAGTACAGACATTTTTCGCTAGATTAGGCGTTAAAACATAATTTTAGATAAAATAATGACTATACACAATAAACCTTAGGTACGCAAATAACACAACGTCTTTTTTTTTTTTTCATAATACTTTTGAATAATAAAGTATGAATTTTAACAGTAAAAAGCGTGTCCAATCTTTCCCCATATAATGTTATGCGACATTGATGTTTTATAAAACGAATATTTAAATAATTACTATCAAGTTTGTATATTTTAAAATATTTCAATATTTTATTCAGAAATTGTCATTGCACGAAATATTTTCGTTAAAAATGTCTCATCCACTTCTACGTCCTAATTTTGGGAAACAAATTTCCATTATCTTTCTTTGTAAAACATTTTTTTTTTTTTTTCAATTTTAAAAGATATGGAATTTACACTTACAATAAGAAAATCAATAATAACGTTAACATTTTCTGTTGAATATTTCATTTCTCGATTCTATTATGAAATATATTTCCAAAGAAGTTAAGTTTAATGCCGTTTTTAATTATAAATACTTAATCATTTTTTTCAGAAAATAAGTCTCATTAATAAGTATAAATGTATAAAAGACAATGAAATCGGAAATTAAGATAAAGTCATTCAAAATGCTTGAATTTTAAGTAAACATCTCACCGCGATCAATTTTTTTTTAATAATTCGAAAAGCATGTCAAAAAATCAGTTTTTAGATTGTAAATAATCAAATGTTCTTCTTTCATTTTAGCTCCATGTAGTTTCAGAGATACCATTTCAAACGATCCAGAAATCGAAATGAGAAAGTAAATAATGGAAAGAAATTTAATTATTCAATTCGAATACGATGAACAGAGTCAAACCAATAATAAGCTAGGCAATGCACTGATTAGCGCCTATGTATCAGAATTTTATTGTCAGTTTTTAGTAAAATAAATTGCTTCAAAGTACTAGCATAATTTAAATGTATTCAAAACTGTGCGTTTCATCTCGAATTTCATATTTGGAAGAAACATAAAACTCGATCATATGCCGTGCAATATAAACTATTACTCAGAGAGATAATTATACTGATTGATAAATATTATGGTGAAATTTCATGCTGCTTAGAGTTCGTCAAAGAAAAGGACACTCAAGCTTTCCTCATCCCTCTTGTAAATTACGACCGTGTTGGCGAATTAATGTTCACGTTACCCATTAGTATAAACGTATCTATTGTAAATGCGATTGAAAAAACGAGAATAAGCAAGTTTTATATTTTGAGAAAATAAAAGTAAAAATATAACCCCATTTGTCATGGATAAAAATAAAATATGGATGAATAGACTTTTCAATAACTGAAGATTAGGATACCTGGAGTGGTAGTAGACCGAAAAATACAGAAAAATAATTCAAATCAAAGTTCAAACGCTGTTGAATGCTTCCTCAGCTTTCCAAGAATGTTAATGAAAACTGGATTTTCATTTCGTTCTGAGGAAATGCTTGAAGAGTAAAATATTTCAGACATAAAATAGAACAAAATACGTATTAGAAGAAATTAACGCTCCATCCGAATTATTACTTGCACATAAATGATATCATTTCACAGAATGCCATCTTTCCCAGACTTGATTAAAGACGAGTGCTTGATATGTTAATGGAGTTCTCTGTTCATGTTTATATTTAGAAAGCGCACACGCATAAATAATTCAGATATAATAATTTGTGCATTGTTATTTTTAATTCAAGTAATATCAGTTGCATCAAACACTTTTTTAATTTCGTAACTGCGGGAAAAAAATTTCTATTAAAAATTTGATACTTCATGATCAAAATATTAGATCTTAACGTGCGGTACTTAAAATATGCTGTTCGAACAAAAACAGTTTTTAGGAACATTACGTTCAGAAATGTAAATGAAAACCTAAAAATTTTCTTTCTCCTAAAGATAATTTTAGGTTTATAAGCAGCACAGTGAATATGATGAATTTGGTTCAAATTTCTGAGTTAAGTAACAAAGTGGGCAATATTTTCAAATGATGCTGCCTTTGAAGAATATAAGCCCTTTCCGGCTTATATTAAGAGTTTTCTTGCAGTTAAAAATGGAAAAATTGTGTCAACCAATAGACTCGTGTAATCAGAAGAAAAACAAATCACTGCTTTGACGCAACGGCACTTGAAATTGAACAAATAAGTTTATTCATACTGTGCCTCCAGCATTCTTTCCGCAGAAATCGACGCATTCACAGAATCAATCTGCATGCTGTGTACCGTGAGGTAATCATGCATTCCGCCAACTGTGAAATACGGTCAGCATCCGGTTCAGCAGCAAGCAAGTCGAGGGCACACCAATCGTCAGATAGCGAAGTTCACAGTTACTTTCAAATGGGAAAAATGTACGAAACTCATCTACGTCGAATTTCGCTCTACTCGACTATTTATATATGGTACGATATTCGCTTGGAAAATAGATTCTGATTCCGCAGGAAAACTGAACGGGTGCTAATTCTTGGAATGTAGACAATTCCAATCTCTAATCACAGATTCGCAATTTCCAGATTCCCGCCAAGATATATTGAAAAACTGTGAATTTACAGCACAAGAAATTGTGCAAGCTGCTCAGTGAAAAACAAAAAGAAAAAAGTGTTTTGTTCTCTTACAGTGAGGATGGTGACAATGATACAAAAAGAAACTCACTCTTGACTGAAAACAACAATCGGTTTAATCGCCACTAAATGCTTTCAAATCATGTGTTTTAGGAGATGTTTCTTTCCTGCGAAGTAATCCAGCGGAAAATGTTCTAACTATGGCAACGGAAGGTCGATTCAAACTAAAAGCCCTATAAAACGTTTTGTCTCGGAACTATTCGATCAACAGTTCAGATCTTGCGTCAACCCACTGCAATCTAGACACTGATGAAGAAGAGGCATCATTCAATATGATAAATGTTCCAACTAACAAAGAAATTGTGTAGAAATGTATGTTGGAACGGAAATAAAGTGCTTGGTTTTTTTAATACTTATTTAGAAAAGCACATTACATATTTTGTGCGATAAATATTTGATATTAAAATTCGTTTCTTTAAAGAACAATCGCTCATTCTATAATAGAATAATGAATTACAATTGATTTTTTATTTATTATTTTAAATTCAACATAATTAGAAGTCAAAAGTAGAAAATCAAAATAAATTACTTTTTAGTACATTATTAAAAATGTATTTTAAATATTTTTTATAAATTTATTATAAACGCAGGGGCTTGGCCAACAAATTTTTAGTCAATGATGAACTTTGACACAGAATGATTTTCCAACAACAGAACTTGTTCGAATTGATAAACATTCCATCTTTTCTCAAACAAGACTTCCCGAAAATTTATATTCCACAAAAAAAATCGACTCTCTGAAAGTTTTGGGGAGAAATGATTTGCAAAACAACGGGGAAAATTTCCCTTCAAGGGAGCTTTTTTTTTTCTTTTTTTTTCCCTATGACTGTTGTTCAAGCCTTGATCACCAAACTAATAAAAATATATATATTTGCTCTTTGAGATAATCCATCCAAGGGTATAGAAAATGGGGGTTCTGTAAATATTTAAGCAAGATTCAATATTATCCGAAAAAATGGCAAAACGTTTCAGAAAGATACACATATCAAAATAAATGATTTAACTCAATCAAATATTTATGAACAAGGAAAGTCTAAAAAAGGATTTCAAGCTAAGAATACATAGATAAGCTGAAGGTATATAGTGAAGGATCGTTTTTTGAAAACAAAAAGAGTTCAAATTTAGTTTATATACTTTCTCTGGAATTTTCTTCTAGAATTTCGATCTTATTTTTATAGTCAAGATCCCCAGTCAGACTGCAATATTCAAGATTAGATGAACGACACTGAAGCAAGTAAAGAGCCTCCTAACTCAACTCGATGAAAAATTGTTTACTTTGACGCCTGAGAAATCCAAGGTTGTTTAATATATATATAGTCTCTTGAGACTTTGCCATCAGTATGTTTTCAAAAATTACGTTTTATGTCAGAAACTGAATTTAAGCGAAATACAAGAATTAAGTCCAAGCTTGAGATATCCGAATATAAGAAACGCTACTTTTCACAATGTCCAGAACTAACTTATTATCCATGCATCACAGAAACAAATAATCCATGTCATTTTGCAAAAAAGCAGCATCGTACGAACTAAAACAGTTTTAAATTTTCCACTCATAAAAGATATTCAAAAAATTTTAAAATATGACAAAGGTCATTAGTGAAATGAGAGCATTGCAAGAACATCTAGATTATTCATTTATTATGATGTCAAGAATTTTACACACAATTTTTTTTTTAATTGCAGTCGGTCGATAACAATCACTCATATTAATGAAAATGTATTTGTTTTTAAAGAAAAGCTCAATAATCCTGCCCATTATAAATTTCAACAGTTTCCGTTTTCCATAAGAGGAAAAGTTGCATTCCTAACACATTATTTGCTTCGATTCTTTTTACTGCTGTACTTAACATTCTATCAAAACATCTCCGCCTTTTATGAGCTATTTTAAAAACTTTCTTTAGATTTTTCTTTCACGGTTTTATTTTAATAGAACATTTTTGTTAATTGTTATTGTAGATATAGTTTGGAAATGCAAATTAATATCGTCCACAGCGTCTTTAAAGGCGCATTCTGACATAAAATAAATAGATTCTCCTCGGAGACTGTGAATGTCATCAATAAAACCATTCAAGGTCAAATCAAAATATTTACTGCAATTCAAAATTACCAGAGGAAAAAACATTTATAAAGAAAGGAAGAAAGAAAAAAGATAAATCTCTCCAAACAGTAAAAGAAATAAAACAAATTTATAATATTTTTTATAATATTGATAACATTATTTTCTGATATTTCAGATTTATCGAAATCCCGAGGCATTCTAATCCATTTGATGTACAAGAAGGCATTTTTAATAGCAATAATTGCATCGCCACAACGTTTAGACGATCTTGTTATTGAATCGTAGTTTTTTCGAAAATTCAAGTACCTATCCTCAAATAAATGGAAAGAATTATTGACTTAAGCGATGTTATAAGTAATGTCGTAATCACTGAATTGAGGGAAAAACAAAACAAACAAGAAAAATTTAGTTTTAATTCTTAACCCACTGACATCCGATAGAACATATTCATTTTTCGAATCCGTGCACGTTTCAGGTGGATTTAAGTTATTAAGGTGATTATTAAACATTTCAGGGACAATTTTATGAGAAACTTGATCCTTTTCATCCTAAAATGTGTCTATAAATGAAGTCAGTAAACAGAGAAACAACACAAATAAAATTTTAAAAGCTCAACATTAAAAAATATTAAATAAACGGAAATTAAAACAGAATCGTAAAGCTAATAACCGCTGCATAATATATTTAATTTCTTCAATATTTTTTTTATAGTTATCAGTATTTTTCTCTCTGACGAGATTCATTGTCACTTAACTTTTAAAAACATTTTCAACGCCTGACGATTATGTTTTAGCATCCCACATTTTTCATAAAGTTTAAGTACAACATCAAGCGAATGTTGTTCATTATTTTTTTTATTCTTTAACATTAAAATATGCTTCATAATTCATTATAATAAATATTATGAGTTCTTGTAACTAATCATTTTCTCAAATTCACTATCAGATGTCGCCGAACATTTAACCTTTTCACTACTGATCCAACAGACTGCGCTAATTCTATCCTAGCAAGCCGGTTCCTGTTTCAAATGAGGGGTGTAGTAAGTAAAACAGATTACCAAAGATATTCTCGCTTTACATCCTGCATTCTTCGTTTGAAACAGAAATCGGCCCAAAAGTATATAATTTGTAAGTCCGATTCGGCCGGAGCAGTAGCGAAAGGGTTAAAATGAAAATTAAATTACAGTTTTGTGATTAACTAATAATTAAATTTTGATAATATGAAAATATTGTATTACCACTGGAAACACACAACAATTCAAAATTCCAGAGTACTAATTTAACAAGAAGCGTAGGAATACTCGACTTAAAAAAAATACGAAACAAGTTCAGCTAAATAAAAAGAGCAAAAACTCGCTAAAGGAGAAAGAAATACTGGTAAAGAATGCTTATTTGGCGGTGGTATTGTTATAAAAAACAGTTATAAAATAATAAGAACATTATTGTAGTATTTTTTTTTGGTTCGATAAATAGACTAATCAAAGGAAACGAATGTGTATTAAAGCCGATGAATCATGAGCAGATCGGAGCGAAAAAGATAATAGCTAAAGAGAAAAAGCGAAGAAAAACAAACCATGACTGAAAATGCAAATTTGCATGAGAAAAGGGGATATGATACAGTTGGCTGTGCGCCAAAACTTTAATGTGCCCAGAGCAGCCCAACCACGGCTAAGCACAGAGAAATGTTTTGTTTTCGCCATTAGCTATTCGACAGTTTTTGTGTGTTGAGCGAATTTTGATTTCTTTTATATTATCTCCTTGCAACTCCAATTTCTATTTATTCATTCCTTCCTTATTAATTTCCCCCATCGAGCTCTTAATATTGAAAAAGAGCCAAAAAGCGGTGGAAACAAGGGGCTTTTAATATGAATTCAAGAGGTGCTGCAGCTGTGCATCCCAAATGGATGACTCGCCATTACGTTTATTATAGTTAGAAATGAAAGATAACAAATAACTATGGTCTTTCTAAGACCCCTTCCTCCACAGGTCTCCGCTTTCTTGATTTTCTTCGTATTTTCTTGTGTATTATTCTGCAGTTTCCACTTCGCTTCCACATTGTTCCGACAGAAACAGCTGTTTTAATACACAGCAGATTTCTCATCGAAAAAAATGTCAATTAACAATCATCTAAAAATAGGATCGAAATAATTACAATCTCTTAACTTAGGGAAAGGAAAAAAATAAATTAGATACTTTAATCAAAGTATCATTTCTGTCATCATTGAAAACCATCGCTTATTTCAAAGTACGGCCAGACTACATCCTTGAAAAATTAACTCATTTACTGGTCAGACAGAGGAAGTTCAAAATAAAAAGTGGAGGAAAGAGGGGGTGGATCAACAGGTTTTTTTGCTGTCCATCGCACTTAAAAAAAAGCTTTGATTCTAGAAGGTATAAGCGCGCTAGCATATAATAAATTATTTCAAAGTGGTCTTTACTTTTCACTATTATAATTAATAACAAACGGAGAAGGGGAAAATCAGGAAGTCTGATGATAAAAAAAATGAATGAATGAATGAATGTCCAACCCATTTAATACAAAACATTACAATAAACATGAACTACAATGGACATCCCATTATAATAATATTTAAGACATTGAGGTTAATTCAAGTCTAGTGTATATATCCACACACAGAGTTCATAAATTTATGCATAGGATCCATCATCAAAATAGGTCTTCCATTTAAAAGAAAAACTGTCGCCAAGTCGTTTGTTTATCTAAGACCAAATATGAAGGAAGGGGGAGAGAAGTTCGCTTATCAACGATAGAGAGGATTGATTTGTCAAAAAGAGCAGCTAATTACAAGACGCTTCCAGACAAAAATGTTGGAAAAAGGAACTGATAAGCACCAAAAGTGCTGAAAGACTTCTTCCCAAAATACCCGACATTCTTTTACTCACATCCTTTTACTCTGTGCCAGGGGTGGCGAAGCTTTATGGATCAACGTGCCATTTTTTCTAAAGAAATGTTTAATGAGGTATAAACGTGCCGTCAAATAATTTTGACTTGTGATTATTGGGAAAATAATAAAATTAAATACTAACAACTCAAAACTCTTTATTTACGACGAAAATATATATTTTGCACTGTATAGTAGTACAGGTTTTAGGTATACGTGTAATTCAAATTAAAGTAACATTAGTGTGACTTCTTTTGTTGCAGATTAGATGACAAATAACTTAATTAGGATTGCAAGTTGTTACTTTTGGCAGAATGCATGCTGAATTGGAGTCATCTGACAAACGGTTTCTAAGAGATCCTTTAATGTTATTCATCTCTGAAAATGATGACTCACAGGCATAGGTAGATGAAAATATGGTTAAAATAGCATGAGCCAGCTTCGCTAAACAGTTCAATGTGTCTGGAATCGAATTCCATGTTTCCATCAATTTCAACTTTTTCCTTGTTTCAATAAATTTTTAAATCCATATTGAACTAAACTGGAATTCAATCAGTTGCATTTCAAATTCTTCCTTTTCCAACCAATCGAATTGGGACAAGTTCAGGTTATCAAATAAAGTCACATGAGGGTACTTGAGTGTTTCGATAATTCTCTGAACTGAGAAAATCTCGATGAAAATTCCATGATTGAAGAATCAATTACAGAAATAAATTCCTCAATAAATTTTTCTTCTCTGGTTTCTCATGTACATCTAAATCTTTGATATTTTTTTCAAGTTTAGGAAGTACCTGTAGTTTTTTTTAATAATACCGTTCCTAAAACATGCAAACCAGCATCAAAAGCGCGAATGAGATCCATCATGAGGATAACTAGTTTATTTGTGCCTTGAAGCTTTACGTTCAATTCATTGAAATATTGGCACATTTCTGTAAAAAACATCAATTTTGACAGCCCCATAACATCCAACAACTGTGGATATTGTTCAATTTCCCATCCATTTTGCAGAAATGTCTGATTTCTTTCAAGCAGTCAACAAATCTTTGAACTACGTTCCAGCGAACATTATTATACATTTGTAAGCCATTATACACCGAGTTGACTTCATCTGAAAAAGCCTCAAACTTTCACTTATTTAAAGCCTGCGACGATATGAGGTTTGTGATTACCTTCATTACATTATCAAGAGATGTTACACCATTCTTGGAGCACAAGGCTTGTTGGTGAATAATGAAGTGGAGTTCAAGAATAGAATGCCGTACGTCTGTTTGAAATAAACTAATGAAACCATTTTTTTGCACCATCAATTACTGAAATAATTCTTTTCTTTCTCAGCAAGCGAATTTTTAACAGCCGTACAAATATCTGAACCTTTTTTAAATGGAATGGGAACACTCTCGTCATACTTCCTATTGAACTTTCTTATTTTGAACTCAAATGCAAACCGTTTTGATCCGTGCCATCCCTGCCCTATGCGAAACGCAGTCACCAATTTTCCCTCCAAAAAGAATTCTTGCGCTTGAATTCTTTGAGTCAGATTACTTTAATGGTAATTTCGGATTTAGACGCCAGATGGCGGCACGCGGTGTCTTTAAGTTAATTAAACTTTAAGGTAAAGAAATCGATGTTGTTTTATTTCCAATTTGAAGGAAAAATATAAAAACATTTACAATTAGATACAAGATAAATATTCAAAATTATTCATGCTTTATCCCACGCATATCATAGAGCAAATAAGGCTTAATTAATAAAATAAAGGAAATGTTTATTTCAAGGACCTATCGGTATGCGATACTATACTTTTAACATCAGAAGGAAAATCAATAGGTAAAAATTCAATAAATTAAAAGTAATAATTATGATAATAACTACATAAGAAATAATTAACAAAACAAAGAAGTAAATAATTTAAATTACGAAAAGAAATTAAAATTTTGAATGACAGCAGTTAAGTCGTCCATTCATTAAAAGCAAACAAGAATTGAGTTGATTATATTAACTTGAAAAGCACCATTCAAATAACACTCATTCATAAACACAATTTGCTTTTATCTGCTAAAAGTCTTTCTCTGATTTGAAAAGGCATTTTTGAAAGTATAGACAAAAATAAATGCAACATCTTAAAGAATCTTCCCATGTTAAGAGCAACATAAAGCAAAAATCACTGCTTCATGTTGTTTTATGCCGAAAGTAAGAATATGAATAAAAATTCAATCGAATTTCATAATTTTAATTATATGTAATACTATCTGTCAAGAAAATTCCTTTCGTGATGCAATGAAATTGCAAAGCCCGAGAAAAAGTCATTGTAATCTGGATCTACGTAAAATTCTAATATAACCGAAGAATGGGAATGGCACATGAGTGCTGCTTCTCCATAGAAACAAGAACAGTATCATAAAATTGATGAGAATGTCGTGGCGCCATCTATCATTTCACTAATGCAGCAATTTACTTTTAATATTCCAATTTTTAGAAATTTATTAGATCAAAATCCAACTCATCACATACCAAAATGAAAATATATTTGAAAAATTCTTTTATTTTTTATACCCTTTCAGCTAAGACTGTACCACTGAAAAAGTGAAAAAAACAGTAGAACCCCAAATTGAAGGGGAACAAATTTCGCACAAAAATAATTTAAGAAATAATCAACCAGATTTTATTTAACTGAATTCGTTTATTATATGATTTAGAAAACATGTCTAAAATTTATTCTACTAAACATTTCGTACCCCATGCTTTCTTTTAGATAATCTAAAATAATTGTTAATTAAATGAAAGCAATTGCATTGCTTCACCGAAACATCATCGAATTCCGTGGACAAAAGGGAGCATAGTAAAGTTATATATTCTCATTAACAAAGAATGTTACCATTTTGACCCAAGAAAACTAACTATTCATTCATTCGCACTTAAGCAAGCGAAATAAATGGAAAATTTTCAACCCATAATTCTCCCTTGGCCCAAAGATGAAAAAATCGATGTAGTAAGGAAATAGGCACAAGTATTTGAGACGTGTCGGGAAGTGCGGCATTGATAGCTGTTCACATATCCCTTCGTGGAGACAAATTAAATATACGACACATCGAAGTGAAATTTATTTAAAAATTCTCATTCCATCCGGAAGAAGCCGTAGGATGGTTTTCTATTCATTCAAATCCTTGGAAAATAAATTTTAGTTTTATCCGAACTTCATGAAAATATTTGAAATTTTCAGCTGAATTGATAGAGTATTATAACGTGGAGGAATAACAGCTTATTAGTGCACTTGATATTATAATAATGAAATTTGTGGTGCATTATATGATACACAAACAAAATACAATGAGTAAGTCCAGAAAGGAAACATTTTTTTCCATCCAAATTCAAAAGCAAAATTAATAGAATAATAAATCTTTAATGGAATCAAATGAAGGTGCAAACTTACATGGAACATTGTTTAGAGGATTCGAATGTATTATTGGTTTCTTACTCAAAGACAAAAGAGTGAAGAGCGTCATCCACTGCTACATTTCAAATCGATACTTTTTTACTGATTGACATCTGAAGAAGTGTTTCATCTTTGAATATTTGACTCAGTGTCGTAGCATAGAATGAATATACTAAATACATGGAATAAATTTATATGAACAGAATGTGGAAAGCTAGATGGATACCCAGATGTAATATTTACAGTGCAGACAGACACCTATCAGATTTTTAAGCTCTGTCGGTCTGTACTTTTAGAATCAACCAAATGTTCTAACTCAAAATTGCAATGGTTTAAATATATCAAATTTAGTATGTGGTTTGGTGATTTCAATCTTTTCGTACGATTAACCACATCACCAAAAAACTTGCCAAAGAGTCAGTAAAAATGCTCAATTCACGCCGAAGATTCATCTTTTGTAACTATTGTATACCAAAACTATGCAAGATGCCTTTATTAGAGAGCAGGTGAGAAAGGTTTGGGGAGACAGCTGATTTATTCTTGGGTTTTCGATAATGTATATGTACGGGCAAATATTTAAATAAGAAAAGCGAAAAAATAAAGAAAGACTGTCTAATAATTCAGGGACAGTGATGCAAGTTATGTTTCAAACATGGGAACGTATGATAAAACAGTTTCCAATTTATCTATCAAAAATACGAATAGCAACTTATTTGGAAACCTATTAACCTGCAGTTTCTTCTCTCCCAACTATTAAACTGAATGAATAATGACAAGAAAGAAGCGAGGCGAACTCTTTCCGATCGGACACACAGCGCTGCGGATATTTTATCATTACCGCTCGCCGGAGTTTTATTAACAAATAGATTTACTTTAATCGAGTTATTGAAACTATTTATAGCTCAAGTGTCATTTGAAATGAATAAAGAGCAAATTCTATCTTTGTCGTCGAATAAAGAAGAAAAGAAAAATTTGGATTTATCCAATTAATAAAAAAAGGAGTTTGCTGGTGGTGTTTTTTTTAACACGTTATTTGAAGATTTGAGGCAAAAGATTTTTCAATTTCTTCAAAATGTCGATGGCTTCCTTTGATGGATCATCACATGAGAGGTTAAAAGGTATCATTCAGCACAAAAATACCAAAATGAGGAATTGCATTCAGCCTGTAGAAATAAATGCTAAAAATAACACCGACATAAGAAAATAACTTTTGAAATCTATACGTTGGAGTATTAAACTGTATTGAGTTAAACGTTTTACTTACAATTATTTTCATACATTGCTATTATAAAGATTTGGAGGTAACTGTATTTATTAATGCAATTCCAAAAAAACATATGAATAGAACCTTAGATACACTTTCCATACATAAATATACAATTAATATTAATTATGCAAATAATATTACCATTCAATTGTGATAATGAACATTGCCCACTGTAAACACCATTTTATTTTTGCCCATATTGGACTCGGAGTTTTAAGTCAATTGAAATCAATAGAAAGTAGTTCAAAAATCGACCTTAGGAGAAAGGCTCAGAAAGTCCAGAAGTGATACTTCTTGTCGGTAATGCAGCAATTGGACTGCATAAAAATTTGCTAAGGCCGTGTTATGGAACACATTTGACAATCGAAAAGAGAATCTTCAGCTATCGAGTTAGATTGTACACAGAATGCTTTTTTGGTATGCTCAGCAATAAATGGAAAATATTGGCCTTTTAATGTTCAATCACAATTTTCTAATGATATTGTTACAGCCTTCATAATTAGGGATACAACATCAGTTCAAAGTGAGAATATTACATCAGAAGGCAAACAATCTTTGTTTCAAATACAGGTATCGTTTCCCTGGCAAACGTGTTTTATTTACTTGTAAAATATTTTGGCTTTATTAGAAATAAGTTAAAAGCATAATAAAACTGTTTTGAAAAATGTAATAATGTTACTAATTATCCAATAATATTCATATTTCCGTTTGTTAATAATAGCCAGCTCAGAAATAAAAAGAATTGATAATTAAATCCAGAAACAATAATGCAATGTAAATAAAATTCAGAGAGTGTTACTACTGTCAATTTTTTTTCTAGTAAGTATATATGAAAAAGTGGATTTACCACAAACCGTTTCCCTCTTCATCAAAGTCGCTATAAATTTCTAGACAAATTTCATGCCAAGCATTTCTGTCTTTAAATATATCGAAAGTTTTATCCCAGAAAATAGACCTGTTTTGGCCTAAAGCAATTGAAATTTCATTATCGATATTTAAGTCACTCATGTTCATAATAGATGAAAACCAATCGATGCTAAAAGAAAAATTGGGTTTCATGCAGGAAGGTAAAATTCGCTGTGAAAATGTAGCTCTAAATGTAAAACAAACAAACACCGCCGTGTGTGTCAGCTTGCATTACAAGTACAGTAAAAATACCGTTGGCGCCATGGCAGCCGACGTGTTCACAGCGTCCGCCAACGGCAAATTGACAGCGCTTTTATTTTCCCGCCTAATGTGTAAGCTCCAATTGACTTCAATGCACTACTGTACTTTTCAGGCAGCGACGGTAAGTTTTCATCGGCGGAAAAGACGCTGTGTGTGTAACCAGCCTTACATCATTTGGAATCTGATCTTACGGGATGGAAAGGGAAATCAAATCGGGATGTTGCAATTATCAGAATATAGGTAAAATAAGGTACAACTCTTTTATTATTTCGCTTCATTTGAATGAAATTGCCCTACTTAATGTAAAAATATCCCCCATACAGACAGACATGAAAAATACCTACGAAGACACACTGTCCCAAATTAGCAAGAAGGGAAAAAAGCACACCTCCAACAAGGTGAAGTTAAAACTAAACATAATAGAAATTCAGGGTGGACAAACAATAGGGTTCAGTTTTAAAAAACCGGTTTTTTAAAGTAAATTTGTCATATTTGAAAACTTGTTTTGAAAGTAAGAAAACCGGTTTTCCTGAATGCCTAGATATTCCTCCTCGTCAAAAAAGAATTTTAATCGGTTGGGACCGATTCGTCTAGCAGCTGAAGGCTTAGCCGACGAGATACCTTTTCTTGTTAATAAACTGGTATGTCTGAATTTGTGTTAAAAAAAATATTTAAACACTGAAATAAGTTTGAAATTATTAAATCCTTTAAAAAAACGAAATCAAGAAAGAAGTAGAATTAGCAACTCTTTTGCTGTATTTCCACATTTCTAGTTCAGCGGAGAAATCTAGTGTACTTTTCTTTAGCTTCAAAAACTGAAATTATTGAGTTATCTGGAAAGATACTGTCTAGAATATTTCCGAATTCTTATGTGGAAACCCAATCTGATGAAGAGCAAATCGACGAAACTACTCAGAGTAATCCTTTTTTAAAAAGAAGCCATGGAAAAATCAATAAAAAGGTTTCTTGAAGACGCTGAAGAAAAACTTACAAATCCAAAGACACGGAAAGTTGCATTTTCATTATTTAAGTCAATGACTAAAAGAAAAAAGATTGCCATGAAAACTATAAAACCAAGCTCAGTAGCTAGTGAACGAGTACTTTCAATTTCAGGTAATATTGTGTCCAAAATATTCAGTGGATATTTTATGTTTTTTAAAATCCTATTTTCTTAGGAAGATTAGTGGAAATATTTCAAATTTTTGTTCGTTATTGTGTAAGTAATATGCATATAGAATTCTTCATTTTTTTATATTTTGACTTTGATTTTTTGCTATTTTATATAAATTCAATCAAATATTTTCCCCTATTCTTTTTTTTTTTTTGACAAAAATTCGAATTTTTGGAAATAATGAATTTGAAAACCGGTTTTTCAAAAAGTCGGGTTTTTTTGTATAAACCCTAGCAAAAAGTTTGTAAAAACTTTAAAAATTCATAAAACCCGAAAAAATAGCCGAAATAAAAAACGGTTTTCAGGTTTAGCATTGATGGGATTTTTTTTTAAGGCGACAGGTGGCACTGGTACAAGCGACCAATGAGACAGGTGATTATGAATACTTCTGCTTTGAGGTGAGCTCTCTCCCTTTAACATCTTGTGGACAGATGAAGCTCCTTTTGACGACGTTAACTGTCGCATTTGGGCGACACGAGTGTGCACTCAGAAACCACTGTGTTGTTCCTTCATCATAGGACCCCTCTTTGAAACACAGTGTCCAGTAAATGGATGGAAAACGGTGACAGTAAATGCTCAGCGTTATTTAACACTTCTGTTATTCCGGTGAACAAGATGGCGCCTTCTACTGTTTCGTTTATGCAAGATAAAGCAACAAGTCACACTGCTATTCCAGTCAAGGAATTCCCAAACGTCCTCGGTCTCCAGATCAGACACTTTTGGCTATGGGGAAATTTAAAATCCCGGTTGTATCCATCTAATCTGCCGGATGTACATGCTGCACTCTGCCGGTGCAATGTGTTATCATATGAAACACATATTGCTATAATAAATGATTTGTTAGCATTATTTCTGTTATTTGCATGTCTTTTCTTTCAGTTATGTATAAAACGACACCTATCGGATGTTTTTTAATAATTTTTTTTCTTATATTGAAAAAAAAAAATCCCACGCCTTATCGATGCTAAAACCTGCAAACCGTTTTTTATTTTGCTTAATTTTCTGGGTTTTATAAATTTTTAAAGTTTTTACGGACTTTTTGCCTACCCTGCATTTTATGATTCAAGGAAATCCTAAAGCACGCATTATCATAATTAAAATAGCTACATCAAACTGCTTGTTTTCATTTCTAAACATAAAAATAATAACTCTACAGATAAATACATTTATTTACAAGGAAATCGATATCAAAATGTTTTTCTATAACGCTTATCTTCTAACACGAGTAGCCTGGTTGCCCAATAAGGAAGTGTGTGAGGGTAGGGGGATAAATTTGAAAAAAGACTTTAAAAAAGGAAAAGGGAAGACTCAATTCTCTCATAATTTAGACTAATAACTAAATTATGAAAGAACGCTATTGCAAAAGAAGAAGAACATTCAGATTGTATATTTAATCCATTCCATAATATTTCGACAACAACGAAAAATGCTGAATCCATTCAGTTTTAATTTTTTACAAGAGTGTTTGTTTGCTTAAGGTAATTTCAATAAACAAATTTTTCTGACAAGAGGAAGGGTTCGTACATTTTTACCCCAATTCTTTTCGCTTCCATTGAGAAATAATGCTCACCAAATAATAAATTAGCTGAAATGAAAATAAAGCTTAACACACGAATATTATTGGCAAATAAGATACGAATAAATATTCCGCATGTAGCATTCTTGCATAAAAAATGGCAGAATTTATTTCCTAGTGATCTTGCACTCTATTTATGGTCGGCTATAAAATCCAAAAGATGGCGATGTCGTGCGAGTTATTGAAACATTCAAAGTTTTTATTGCTATGACGAATATGTTAGAGAAGGTCAGAAGCATGAAAAATTCATTTTTATTTCTTTTATAAACAGCTTACACCAATAATAGTGCGATTATTCCAATTAAAGAATTTCATAAATTGAATGTTTACCGAAATTATCAAAAGCTAAAATTTCTCCCTGTTTCGATATAAAAACATCTCAAAAATACGGCCCAGAGTTGTTATTTATTCACGTATAATTAGCATTGATTCATACAAAAGAATCCCAATCTTTCCAATACCCTTTGCATTCTTCTAGTGATATGTATGTCGGTAGATACTTGCGAATACTTTGTTCCTCTGTCAACAATCCATTTACAAATGAAAGTGGTTACCGATTTTCTCTTCTTGAGTTTCCTTCGTTCTGAAGTTATCGCCATTTTTGGATGATTCAAATATTTCACTTTTTTTTTTGCAGGAGGGATTAATTAGTTACTCCTTATTAAGTTCAATTTATCTGAGAATCAATTTTTCAGACATGACACAAACTTGGAACAAAAATAATTGAACTTGATGAAATAATGAATTGTGCCAAACATAAATACCGAAAAGCAAAATTATTAACCAACAAATAAAATGAATAAATTTATACAAAAAGTTTTTGAAAAACAAAAGAAAACTGCTCGATTTCATTGAAATCCGCAGAATTATACCATATCTGGTTTTACCGCAGTATGACTGGACATTCGACAAATAGTTCATGATTTTCAGGGTTGGGGGAAAAGTTCCAAGCATCCTAACCAAATCATCTTTTCACACAAAATAATTCAAAAACTGCATCGTTACGAGTATCAGGAAGTCGAAATCTATTACCTCTCAATCTATATCTATACTTATACTTATAATAAAGCTCAATGTGTGTGTGTGTGTTGGCGCTCTACAGACCAGACCATTCAACCTACAGCTACCAAATTTGGCACGTGTATACCTTGGAGGCCGGGAATGTGCACCTGGGGGTTATTTTTTCGAATTTTTAACTAGAATTTTATTTATTTAAAAATTAAGCGAAATTTTGACGTGTTTCTGCTATAACTGCCGAAAATATCACCGCACAAAAAAGATTTTTACATGAAGTTAAAGATAAAAAATTTATCTTTTAAATGATACTAATGTTTTAATCTTAAAATTAAATTTCTATTTTTAATGAATTTTTAAATAAATATTTTAACTATGTTTTTCAATAATTTTTTTCGTCAAAAATAAAAATTAAGATTAAGCACGTTTCGCATTCATGGGAAAAAAATAGCTTTTTTCAAAGTGTTGCCATCACATTGATTAAAGCTCTAACTGAAAATAAATTAAATCTTTTTGGAAATGAAACCTGCAAAAATATAATTTTCGGCACGCGTCTGTAGGAAATGAAATAAATATGAAATATTTTTTCTAAAAAATAAATTCAAGAAAAATTATTTTATGATCTTTTACACTCTTTATACAGGGTGTTTATTCAGTCCCGGATCCATTTTGATATTTAATGACTCATAAAATAATGAAGATGTAAACAAACTTATGGCATTTATTGATGGAATAACTCATATTTTCCTTTTCAGGTTTGAATATTTTTATTTTTGTAAATATCGTCTGCGCGTGTTTTTAATTTCAGATAATTTCATTTTCCAGTCTAAATATCTGTACTTTTCTAAATATCGTCTGCTTATTAATTGCATTTTTCTCTCTTTTGTTTTTGGCAACTATTGAAATGTTATGTTTACTTTTGATGTGTTTGTTCTATGTAGTACTTTTGTATGTGATATTTTATTCGATCGGATATTAAGGAGAATGCATACACCACAAGAGAAAGCACAGATTTTATGGTGGTCATAGAGTTAATTTCCAATCAACTGAATCACTGACTTTTAAGAGTTAATTTCCAATCACTTAAACTGACTGATTTATGAAAATTTGAATATCACTATTCAATAAAAAAAAGGATAATTTTAGATTTTTCATCGATCGCTTCAAAGAAAATAAGCCAATCAGCGCGCAGGTTTCTCAAGATTAATTGGCCTAGGATTATGAAAATGTTGAGCTTTTCTAAATTTTTAACATTCAAAACTTCATAAATAAGTCTTAGTTGATAGTGGAAAATAGAAACATTCATTCATTTATTTAAAATTTGGTGTGTCCAGAATATTTCTCAGAATATGATACCTTACTGCATTAAAGTTAGACTTCATAATTTTTGAAATATATTTATAGGTCGGAACAAAATATTATTCATTTCATTTCAATCCTTTTGAAAGCAAAACTAAAAACTGAATTTTATGCAGAATCTGAGAAATTTTTGTTGAATTATTCTTTGAGATATTTATTACATAAATTATGAAAAATATTTTGTAGTTCACATAAGACTTAAATACCGAGCGATTCTGTTTGCAGTACTCATATTCAATAATAATAATAAATAAATAACGATAAAAATGTTAAATAAAGTAAAACGCTTAGTTTAATTAAAAAATATCTTTACATTAATTGCAATTTCAGCATTTCCACTTTAAATTAAAGTTGAAGTTTTACCGGAAATGACAACAAATTAGGAAAATATATATAGTAAATTGACGAAACGATCTAAACTACAGTATAAGTTTGGCATGATTATCAAAATTTGAAGATTAAAAATGTTTTGTTTGAGAATCCTTTAAGAGACCAGTTATTTGAAAAATTTAATTGAAAATTGTAGCGAGCGGTAATACTGGCGAACCGGCTGGTCGCCAAAGGCGGCTAGTAAAATAATAATATCGAATTTATTTGAAACTACCATTTAAATATTTTCAAGTAACAACAACATAAAAAACACTATGTCCCATTACTATTTCCATATTTTGGTATTTGGAAGGGGAGGCGTGTCCAATTACCTTCAAGAAAATACTTGGGACCAAAATGACAGCTAGCAAACACTTTGAGATTTACAATCCATTTTTGATACTGTAAAATCGATATCCATTTATCTTACCGTATTGTAATTGTTACAAAACATTAATAAACGAATTAGTTATATACAAAATAAAACGGAAAAAGTGAACAAATTTCATTTTTAATAAGCATGTTTTGCTTCTAATGGAGTTAACAATTCAGATGTTTACACTTAACAGTTAAATAACTGTTAGGCATGATATTAAAAAAATCATGAGATTCAATGAATTTTTTTTGGTCATGTATAGTTCTCATTTCAACTAAATATAAAGCGAATATTTAACATCAATATAACACGTAAATGAAAACAATTTCCATGTGTTTAAGATTCTAGCAAAAAGGTAAATATAATGTAAAATATCCATCAAAAAGTTGAGCTCAATCGAAATAACGGTCAAATATAATAAAAACGGCTTACATTTTATTACAATAAAAATCTTATATCAGAAATAATTGAAGAGATTATATCATAATATAATAAAATAAATTTCATTTACTTATATCATGATAAAGTATTGTTGAAAATGACACAGCGAATATTTTTCATTCGACAATTAAAATGATATCATTTGGAAGTTTGCTTTTTTTTTTAAATTCAAGTTGGTGTAAAATATTTTAACATTTTCGGAAACCGCCAACTTAAAGAAAAGAAGAGGTGCATCTTCCCTAACACATTTGTTTTTGAAATATGACCACTGTCTTCGTTTCAAGAAATAGGATTTCATTGTTTTAAGGAAACAGTTGCTTCAGCACATTATCTTAGACTTGCTTTCTTTAATATATTAATCAAAAGTACTTATCATTTGTACAGTTTCAAATCGACCCTCTTAAAGAAGACATTTGACCTGGTTCCGAAATGATGTACGTCTCTAAAGAAAAGAAGTAACAAGCTAAACCGATGTCATTTGTCGATTTCTACAACGAAAGGCGTGTGAAATTAAAAACGCAACGAACTAGGTGGATGAAACTTGGCATACTTTAAATTTAAGATTGGATAACATTTTGAACCGCATTTCTTTACGCGCTAATGGTTTGTATGTGAACGCAAAAATCAAAAATAAAATGACATAGATTAATGAAATTTGGTATGTAAGCCTTTATAACTATCCATCGAAAGGGAACCTCCAAAATTATTCCCTTATTCCAAGAGTATATATAATATGTCTATACAATCATTTGCGGTGTAGTGCCATCTGTATTTTCACACACTTCGCTACAGATACAGCCTTGCCTTGCAACAAATCAATTGGAGAGATTTCGCTTGGGGATATTCAAGTCACTCCGATTCAAAATACGGTTGAAGGAGAGAATAGGCGCGCAGAGGGGGGATTTCTCAGAACAAAAACTGCTTCTGATGATTACACGTATTCAGATTTCGAACGAGAAAATCGGAATGCGATTAACTAGAATTTATCAGAAAAAGCGACAGTGTTACTTTTTCTATTTCAGCTAATAAAACTAAATCCAACAATACCGAATTCTTTCAAAAGAGCTGTACAATGCAACACAGGAATGTAAATAACAATGTTCATGCAATGTCAGAGAAACCAGAAAGAGTTAAGCATAGCATTCCCATGAGACAGGACGGTTACACATTTGTCGGAAATTGACATGTCATCTCGATCATTTCATTTGAACGTTGGCATTAAGATAGAGCAGAAATTGTTTGTTCAAAGGATCGTCTTATCTCTCGTTTAACTAAAGAAAGTGAAACGCATCGATGTTTTCACTACTAAGACACAAATGACAGTATTCAACGAGTGGTAAAAGCGATGTTGAAACTAGAAACGTATTACTTCCCATCGGGTTGCATTCAAAATTCCATAGATTTCGAGTTTTTCAAAATAAAATAACACGACAGTTCATAAGTATCCATTGATATTTCATTTCTTTCATTTGAACTATTCATTGAGTACCAGTACAACTGGGTTTCAATAAAATTGGAATTCCGGAAATAAGGATATATTATAAGGATATATTATAGTATATATTAGTCAAAACATGCGGTTGAATGTTGTGAAACTTCTAGTATTTTTCCTTCTCTTCGCATGCTTTCAGATATGACTTCTGATTTTTTTTTCCTGTCAGTTATCAATTTGTCTTTTGTGCTCTCAATCAGAAAGGAGTTTTCACTTCATTCACCGAAAAAATTTAATCTATTTTAAACAACAGTTTCAAGTTATATGTGAATCAAATTGTTTTTACAGTCATAATTATCGCATTCAAAGCGCACATCAATATAGCTGATTTCATTTTGCGAAGCTTATTTTTCAAATGACATCATTACATACTAAAAAATCGATTTCTCCAGCCGGGGATTTCTAAAACGGAAAACAGAACCCCACTAAATCAGAGTTAATTGTTTGTATAAATAGAAGACGTGTGTTACTGAAACTCATGCTAAACACGCAGATGAACCGGTTTTACAACCTTTCTGCTGTAGCGGATATTAGAAAAGAGCGGAGATGATTCAATTTTAACATTCGCAAAGGTCAAGAAATTTGAATTTGGATTACCTTATGGTGGATATAAAATCAAATAAAAGTTGTTTTCAGTAGAATTTGAATGAAAGAAAAATTTTAGGTTTTGGCCGAGGAAATTATGAAGAATGGATGTTGCGGAAAATAGATTCTGGACAAATTATTTACGTCATTCAAAAATGTTTCAATTTTAAACTAAATGAATTCCATTAAATCATTCAAATTCATTATTAAAGATGGGATCTCTTTTTTTAAACTAAATATCATTATTTAATCGCCTATTTCCATATCTTGAGAACCAGCCAACCGACGAGGATTTTTAGAGCCACAAGCAATGATAAAGAATTTGAACCTTTCGATGTATGTATTAGAAATTTGGAACGCATTTTATATCTAACAACAAAATAAATAAATTCAAAGCGATGAATTTACAGTCGAAACAAGCTCATCGGTACTGATTCTTTTTTAATTGATATGTATGAAAAAAAATAAAGAAAATTCCTTTTAGTATTCCATTTATTTGAAATTCTAATCGATGCATTCATCACATAATAAACTAAAAACGCATTCATGAATTCATTTCCACCAAACTTGAGAAATCTAACAGATTCAGTAAAAATGGTCTCAACAAAAATAACATTAGTTGCTATCGACTCCAGATCTTGGAAGCAGAAAAAACTCCAAAAGGAATTCGTAGAAAACAGACATCTTATTCTATTGAAAATAACAGAAGATTCAGATGAGTAATAGTAAGAGGACAACACTGAACCGGTTCAATTTTCTTTCTGTCATTCATCTTCTTGGGATAATATACATTCATTTCATGGATGCGACGAGAAATCGAAATGGCAGTTCAAATGATATTATATAAAATACAACTAAAAGTGAAAAGATTACTATCTAGCTGCTGTGGATTTGCAACAAAATAAATACAATGGAATGTAAATGAAAAGGAAAGTCACTCCTTTTTGATTCCAAATATTACTAAAAGTTCAAGCATAACTAAAGGATAAATAACAGCAAGAAAAATGAAAATAATAAGGAAAGAAAACGTCCATTAAAACAGAAATAAATTAACGTAGTAGAAAACCAAACAGGTGGAAGTAATCAAGTATCTTTACGAAGAAAAACGAAGTCAGAAAAACATAAATGATCTTATTAGAGATAGCACAAAAAATAGCATAAACTGTTAGCACTTTCAGAGGATTAAAAATCAGTATTCATAAGGTTTGTTACATAAACGACAATGAAATTTAAATACAAAATGAAAGTTAAATTAAAACACAAAAGAGGTCGATAGAAATGGTTGAAAAGATATGAACAAACGGTTCTTCAAAAGATGTAAAATAGATGGCTTTCTAAACACGAAAACTCTTTCCACACCAAGGAAATGATGCTGAAAGTAACACATCACTCGGCTGAAATGAAAATCGATCAACCGTAAAATCTATAGATTTTACTAATTCAAACCTAAAAAAGCAACGATGTTTAAGTAACTGAGATTGCACAAGCACAATGAATCAAATCTGAAGAAACGTTCATTTGCAAGAATACAATACCAAACTAAAGACGAAGATATTAAGAGGAGCCATAACGGAAGAATGTGATTGTATTGGCTCATTGTCGTTACTTCATTTCTCAACAAAAACTTTTTATCTCCAGGAACAAATCTAGAAAGCAGGGAAATTTTTTTGAGAGACTTTCTAGTTACGTAGATCCAAATAGCAGAGCAGAAAAATTTCCAAACTGCGAATGAAATTTTATTTTTAACCTGAGTGGGATGCCATTTTAAATCCCATTCCCATAATCGGAAACCAACCATACATTTCAAGAAATATCTTCCAGCAATCAATAAAAATATACGAATGCTCTTCTCAATTTTGCTGAGTACCGATCAGATGAAAGGCTGTCATGCATCTTCTCCAGAAGATATATTCGTAAATGTCAATCAAAATTGTCATGCGCATTCATCATTGCTGCTTCAGTGTGTTCGAAATAATTGAAAAAGCATTACATGTTTAAGCCATGTCATCTTATCTAGGATCATGACTAAGAAACACTAGAAAAATTAAAAGGAGAAAAGTAAGTAAGCATTTGTAAATCACATACTTTAATATATCAACTTGTATAGTAAATAGATGGCCAAAAATGTAAATAATGTTAAACATCTGAAACAGTAAACAAATGCAACAAAAATATGACAACACAATATTTTGTAAAAGAGATGTAAATGACTTTATTATGCAACCCAATTCGTTTCATTTGACATCAAACATTATAATCGAGCAAAACAAATTGTTCAAACATGTTTTCAATCCTTAAGATGAGAAAGATTAGATATGAATTTAAATAAGAATTACATTTTTTAAAAAAAGAATTCACAATCTCTCTCTCTTGCTTCTTAACATTCAACTTGCAAAATCATACGTTTCTGATAAGCATAAGCAAGTCAAACTTCTTTTTCATCAACGAATTTCTGAAAGTACTGAAATCGTCTTTGGGGAATGAACTCTCCAATTCGTCGAGAATGGCGTCAAGGCGGCCTACTGGTCCGTATCGCCTTTTTGCGCAGGAAGACACTAACAAAGCTACTGAAACAGTATTGTGCATCGAGTAGCACGAATCAACAGTTTGTTTCAAGTTTTCTGCAACATATTCTTCTTTCACTAAGAAAAGTGCAGGTTGCTCTTGCATTTTCCGGATATAATCAGATTAATACCAGATATTGAAGAAATTGCGATATGCACAACCACTCCGTTTACGAATCCTGAAGTGTTTTCTACTTCTTGTACGGAAAAAAAAAGGCGTGCAGAAAACATTAGCCAAGAAAAGGTAAACTAATATAGATATCAATTTAAATTGGCATTTATTTTCGAAGTTGAACACAGATAGGTAAAAAGACCCTCATGATCAAAGGAAATGAAAATGTTTCGCTGATATTGCAATTCAAATTGATGCACGTTTCATTTTTCTTATTCCATGAAACTATTGGACACAGTATTTTTAAGTACTTTCTTCCTTAATTAACCTACTACATTTTAATATTTCAAAATGTTTTGGGTATCTTTATGACGCTTGTTTCTATTCTCTTTTCCTGTGAAGTAAAACTACTTCACGCTTATATTCTCTCAATAATGACCTGAACACATTCAAGAACGTCCGTACAATGACAAATCAAACAAACTGAGTAAAGTACTGAATAAAGTTGATTGTATAGAAAATGCAAGAAAGCTTCAATTTAAATAGTTTCAAATTTAAGGCATTACTTTTGTATTCAAAATTGCGAATTCATTTCGAGCCTCAACTTGACCGCTTTCATTCCACTCAACTAAAAATTAGATGGTATAGCGGATTAACACTCAAAAAAAGAAAAATCCAAGAAACAAAAAGAGTGTATACGTAAAAAATCTAAAATAAAACAAATCATGAACAAAATTAATAATTAAGAAGAAAGTACTGAAAGATCTTTGAAAACTATTTATAGGACAGTTATGCCTGACAAATGGAATAAGTATAAAAATCCTGTAAATTACTTTTTTCTCTAATATTTGCTTAAAAGAAATTCACAGAATTCTACTTTTTAAGCATAAAAACAAAAAAGTGCCCGATATTGTCAAAAGAAGAAATTTTCAATTCAATCCTTCCAGGGCGCAACTAAAAGACTTCCACAGAAAGAAAGAAGGCTAAGTCATGGATGATCACAAAACTGTCTTATTTGAAAAAGCGGGCACTTCTTTATCGGGCCCACTCAAAGAATGTTTATTTTACTTGAACCTTTTGACTCTTCCCCCCCCCCCCTTCCATGACATAGCAGCTTTATTATATGTCAAAAAAGTTATACGCATAAGTATTCTGAAAACAAGGCTGCTTTAGAAAAGATATGCACGCAGGACACAGAAAAATCAACTAGTAATTAAAAGAGCTTCGACGTCATAAACAAAAAAGATTGATCCCTGGATTACAGAAATTAATTTTAATTTTCTGTATCATCACAAACTTCTTAAAAATTGTACATTTGCCAGAATTATTTTAACTTCAAACTGCAATGCATATGAATATCGTAGTTAGCTAACACAAATCAACAAGAGTATAATACGTATCAATTTCTCTTGCTTTCAAAGAACGGAGCATGGAACATACAATTAATAAGCATACATTTCAGATTGAAAATCTTGAAACTCTGATTTGTCCTCCCATTTTTGCAAGGATCTAGGAAATGAGTGGCAAGACGAAAACTGGCCTATATATTATTAAACACTCAATACTATAAATTAACAATATTCAATACAAAAAAATTAATGGAAACCTAAGTGGACTTCTGAAAAAAATTGCTTCCATTTGATTGAAAATTTTTAAAATACTTCGTGTGTTTTCGATCGAACAAAACTAAGGAAATCTTTCTTTCATTCTGGAAATAAAATAACCAGGTTCAAATGGAATGCGAAATTAATAATACGAAGGCACTCAATGTGAGAGGTATTCAATATAGGAGGAAATAAGTAAAAAGCATTCAAATAGCTTCTTTGGCATAGTGGATTTATCACATGAATACAATGGCTTATTCAAATTTCTTTCATTCTAATTTGTTGATAATTTGAAATATATTTTGCCCCCTAGAATTTTTTGTAAATATATCATCAATAATTAAAATTTACTTTGGTTCATTCGAAATAAATCTAAAAAAAGTTTTTATTTCCGATTTTTTTTTTTTTTTTTTTTTTGTACTCTGTCATCTCAATTATCGTATGTGAATAAGTTTTAAGCCCTTCATTTCCACGAGGATGGAAATGAAGGGCTGTACAATACATTAAAAAAAAATTAAAAAACGATAAAATTCATCGCTTTCTTTAAAAATGTCGAATACATTAGATATGAATTTTACTGCTCATTTACTAGCTTTATTACATAACTGAAAGAATTCTAGAATTGCACACAGATTATTAAAATTACCTTATACTAAAATAGGTTTTTAATTAAAATATTTATTAAAATCTTTTATTGTTTATTAATTATGCATAATTTATTAATATTACGAAAAAAATTTAAAAATTGTCATTTTCAGTCTTAAAAAGTTTTTTTCTTTTTTCTTTTTCTTTTTTTTTTCTTTTTACTTATTTTCCCATCTGGATTTTCCTTAATTCAAACTATTCGATAGAACCCATTTTTTGTTAGTGTTGTGCCATAAACTACGAATTAAAACTGCACCGTCCAATTAGAGACTACACAGTTTATTTTAAATGATACTGCAAATGAATCTTGCGCAAAATGTATGAGTACATAACACTGCAAGTTCTAAATCATATTCTATAAAGAACGTAAACAAACAATCGACGAATTTAATATATGTTATCATTCTTCTCTAGGAAAAACAGCACGGTTATCAAGATGAGAACTGAACTTTTCTTTCCGAGAGAGAATACTTCAATGCTCTCGAGGACGCACGGATCCACATATTTATATCAAATAATTTCTTTCCCTCGAGTGCTATAGAAAGCATTCTCACTTACTTTATACCATTCGGCAGCCGACGTTGTTATAGCTTTCAAAGGAATAGTTATTAACTTCCTTTAAAAATAGTTGAGCTTATTTTTATTTATTGGACATTAAAAGCATTTAAATATAAACCGCAGTTTTAAACAAAAAAAATAAAACAAAATCCGCCGAATTGTTGGAGAGTGGATGAAATTTTTTGGAAATCTAAATGAAATCGAACGGAGTCTTGCTCATTTTGTTCGATTCAAATCACACGTAATGGATTTGGTTGAAATGTGTCATATTTAATAAAAAATATTCCTCCAGCCATGAAGTTGAAATACAGCCTCAAAGATGAATTCAAACCAACAGAAAGCAAAGCTGCGATGTCGATTTTTTCCCTAAACATTTTAAATTCGAAAGTACTTTCCCAAGACGCTCAAAGCAATTTCATACATACCAATTCAAAGTTAAGATATCACATATATAGGTTTCTTTTAGGAGAAACGAAATTAGATTGTTTCACTTAGAAGCGATTCTCTGCAGAAAGTTGTCTAGCGGAAATGATGAGGGTGGCAATCTTTGAATAGCAATAAGGAGCACTTTCAAAATCACCGGCAGTTTTCTCAGCATTTTTTGATTCAACTATAATTTCGTAAAAAAGCGAAATGTTCCGGAAAAATTTCGAAGGAAAGATTAACTGTCATGGTAACAAACGACTTTGGGAATCTCCAACAGAAGGGAGAGAAAGTCGAATGTGCTTAAATGCTAATGAAGTAGTCTCGACACACAACCCCCAACTCTTTTTGCAGAATCGGGGCATTTAAGAATCTTTCTAAAACACAATTAAACATTTTCTTCTTCCCATTCATCAGATCTAAAATTTCATACTCCAATATAATCAGAAAAGAAAGAAGTAATGAAAATTGTAATCATGGTCACATTTCATTTGAACCTTCATTTCAAACTTTCTTTTGAACTGAACTTTTCTTTTATGATGAAATCCAAGTAAAATTAGTCTAAATTTAGCTTTAAGATCCGACTGGAAGATGTGTTTCAATCTAAAATGAACATAAAGTCAGATCTAGTCCTCCTAAAACCACATATTTAATGATAAATTCTTATACGAGGCCTGCGCAAGAAATACGTTCAAAACTAGCCCAGATTCCGGAAATACTAAGCTTTACTAAGTGGAATACTAACAAGTTAACATTCACAACAAACATTCGCTTGAATAGTTTTCCTGTAAACAATTCGCAAGAAGTGTAATTATAACAAAGTGAAAAATAAATGTTTGCCTATAGCAATATTAATATATGATTTGTGGATAAGTTAAGCAAAAGTACGCTTGTGATAATTTGTTCTAAAGAGAATGCGATTCTCTAAGTTTTTAAAATATGAAATGACAGACATAATTAAGAAATTCAAAAACATTTCTTTCAAACATTTACTCTGTTTGAAAAATGTTCATATATTCTTTAAATGTATGAAAATTTGTCAGAACGAAGGTCGTTCTCTCCTCCCCCCTTCTTTAAAATGGTCATTTTTACTTCGCTTTCACATTTTTAAAAAAGCAAAATAATGATTCCCCCCCCTACATATTAAAATTACCAATTTTTTAGGCTAAGATATATATACTATATTTTAATGCCTAGTATTTATTTTGAAAGTAAATAAAGATAAAAAATTCAAAGCACCATTCCTACATTTTTATGCTCCTAATAATTTCTTAATTCGAGCTGCTATATAGATCGTCATTTAGCATTGACCAAAAATAAAATTATCTTTAAACATTTTATTAAAAAATTTCTCTTACTAACATATTCGAAAACAGCTGAAAATTAGGAACCAAATTAAATTAGTAATTAATTTTCTTAGCATGCCTAATCATTTCTAAATAATTTTTTTAATTTGCTATTTTTTTTCAATGATTTTTTTTAATTTGCGATTTTTTCGATTATTCTAAAACTTGTCTTGAAATGAAACTTTTCGTATACAAAGGCAGTCATTTATTAATTCTTAATTTTCAATAAGAGATGCCCCCCCCCGGTATCTGACGGCATATGACGTCATGATCATCTTAGCTTCCCTTTGATTTCCTTTAAGTGAGCTCTGAATTCTTTTTGTTACTGGATGTGTGTCGACTCCCATTCTTTCAATCATGGCAGACGAATCGTAACAATAAGGAACAAGTAACCAACTAAATCAACTGGTAAGAAAATGTTTAAACAATACCGTAAATCTTAAGACATATTGCGATGAGTAAAAATATAAAGCTGATTAGAAATTATAAGAATAATGTATTAAAAATGCAAATACCTTGGGTAACTGATTACAGATCATTACATTTAAATTAGGATAAGCGATTTAGACTATAAGATATTTTTATTAAATGCCAGTAAAAAAACATTTCTTAAATGCATTCTGTAGCAAAAATTGAAACTAAAAAATTTTGAAAATTTCCAAATGTTTAAAAATATTTTATATTTTGAAATATTTAAAAATTTATGATGGAATTTTATTATATTTCACAAATTATGTTCCAAGAAAACCTCAACACCGAGCTGTGCTAGATAAACGAAATTTGTACACCTAAAAGATGGCATCTATTCAAATGTCACGCTGGTAGCGCCATTATGAAGTTGCAAATCCCATTTTCTTTAAATAACGCGATGGGGTGGGTGATTAATCTTATGGGTTAAGTGTTGAGAGCTAGACTGAGTCAAGAATACTTTTAAAAAGATGAAGATGGCAATTTCAGCAGCTTACTTAGTTTGAACGAGGCCGTACAATAAGATGGATTTTCTTCGATTATTTCAGAAAGACTACTTTTTACGATTGCTGGTCTCGAAAACACCGGCAGCATATGTGGCACTGTGGAGAGGAGAAAAACTGTCGTATTCGCCTCATTTGCTTCTATTGGCGCCAGAATCGCTATTTGAGGGTCAGCGACAAGCCAAATTACTGCTACTCGATTTCATTCGTGTAAAGTTAGAGCTTAGTGGAAGGCTGAGTACAGATTCTGTCTGCAACGCTTGGAACCAAGTTAGATGCGGTTCAGGCGAGATCGCATGGTTATCCCACCCATTTTCACAGAAAGATTGGTGTCATTTTTTGTCACTATTCCAGGGAGAGTTTTCCAACAGGATACTGTTCGTCCGCATATCGCTACTGTTCCCCCACTGTGCTTGCTCAACGGGGTATCGACATATCAAATCTTCCTCCCGTAGAGAAAATATGGGACATTACAGGGGGACAAATCCAGCATTATCCACAAACCATTGCTGTTTTCACTGATCAAGTGAGTTCCGTTTCACAAAATTACATACAATTCATAAGCGTTTGCATGCTTGCATTCAAAACCGTGATGATTGTTCCACCATTTTGTTTTTGAAATGGCTGTTCTCCGCATACCTTAACCAAGGGCTTGAAATTTTCATCGAATGAATATGTAATTTAGACTACTTAGATGTCATTTAGAATGAATATGTGGCTTTCCCAAGTGAAATGTTGTGGAAGAGATTTTGATTCTCTAATTTCATTTTCTCAACTTACAGTTGATGAAGAAGCAAATGGAAACATTCAAAAATTTGCTTCGAGCTTTTAAATAAACCCACGGCTGTACCAATTTGTTGTTTCTGGAAAAACAGCGTGCATTAACTTATAGCTTTGAAACTTTTTTTTTCAAGAAGTAGAGCATGGCAATCAAAGGAGCAAGAATAGGGCTTTCGTGCAATTGGATAGAACTACTCCTTTTTGTATTAGACGACCTGGTAAAGGTTTAAAAAAATTCAAGTTAAAGGGTAATTTTTTTTACACACTTTTATGTAACTTGTTTCATGATAGTAAAGATGGAATTCTGAAATCGACTTTTCACTCGTGTTCTCATGTGTTAAGAATTGAAATTTTGAGCTGTTACGTATTCTGGATAATATGCTATTTTAATATTTTCAGAACATTATCAATTAAAAAATGATTTAATTAAATTGATTCCCAAATGAATGGAGCCCCTAAAACGTGTACTGGAAGAAAATTGATTTCAAGGTTTTAATAATGAATTATGGATTAAAAAGCAGAAATATTTTTCTACTTATTAACGCGCTACTAAAAGCACATTCATGAAAAAATAAATGCAATTCAACATCTATTGTAATACAAAGTCCAAGTACAGCCAGAAATAGTTTAAATAGCTGGGGTTCCCCCCCCAAAAAAAAAAAACTAGCCCAAAAACTAAAGGAAAAGATTTATTAATAAATTTTAGAAAGTGTTACAATTTGAATTGTTTCAACTTTACTAAATCGACATTCGAAACAAAAGATAACTAACATTCTATTCCTCCACTTGAGTTGAGATATTTCGTGAGAAGTGCATTGACATTGTTTGATGCTTAATGTTTTATTCATAAAAAACTAATGGAAATAATGAAAGTATATATATAATAATGCGAACCTAAAAATCTATTTAATATTAGCAACCGAAACAAACTCGGAGCATATCACTACTATATAAGCCCACTACCTACTATGTATTCTGACCGGCCAGAACTCTTTTTCCGACTACCTATTCCGTTCATTTTTTGTGTAAAATAAGTCTGCTCATGTTCTTGTTAAAGTTTTTTCTGAAGCTCTCAATATTGAAGTGGAAGAATCTTTCTAACACCCACATACATATGAAAATAAATGCATTTTTTTAAATTAATCTTTTAAATAAAGTATTTTCCCATAAAATACTATAATTATTGCCATTAGAACTTTAATTTTCAATTAAAATGAGAGTTTAAAATAAAATTGTTTGGTGAAATTAAGTTTTCTCCTTCTATAATTTATCAGTGAATTGACACAGGAGAGAAAACGCAAACAGCAACCAGGTAAAAGATTATCTTCCGAAAAGAATGCAAGTAGTGGTAGTGTTCCTACAATATGCAATGTAATTTATGATGCAAAAACATGGTGTAGATAAAAGTGATAAATGGAGCTCATATTTCGCAAGGGTTTTATCACACTAGAGTCAGCAGTTGAAAGAATGGCAATACGATCGGTCTCAAAACAAGGATACGCCGCTTCAGCTGATATGAGATAACTAATGTTTGAAATAAATAACCCAATAAAAAATAATAAGCCTTTAGAATTTTTTATTACCAATTTGGGAGTCAGAACAAAAACCTATGGCCCTAAATGCGCAGAATTTTAATTATATTCATAAAATATTGTACTTTGTAATGAACGTTGAACAATTTTCTGTTGTTCATGTCCTTACTGTACTGTTGTCAGTTTCACTTTTTTTTTACCCTCAAATCTTTGATCATTTTTCTACTTTCCAATAAAAATGTTTTAAACTATATTACCATATACATTTCATAATTATATATTTATGAAATCTTAGGAACAATTCGTATGAAATCAAAATTCAATTAAATCAACTGAACATTTTAAAACAGTGCAGAATACACAAGAGCAGCAACATTTCAAAACTGATGTAGACAACCGATTTCCATAATTACAATTAAGAAACAACTCACGGTCTATTCAGAGATGCTACAACTATTAATTAAGCATTATATATTGACGGTGGCCGAAACATACTATTTGGAAAAAGAATGGTATCCAAAGATCTTTTAGTAATCTTTGCTTCCATTTCAACTTCCGTGGCAAAATTCCTTCACTGTTTAGGAATTCTTTAGAAACAAAGAAACTTCAGCTCTACAATTCGAATACAATATGGGCTAAATAAGAACTGGGGTAATCTAACGAAATTTACCATGATTTAAAGGTTTTAAAACTTTAATATCAGATATTTAGTTCTAACAAATTTTATCGCACGCTAAATTTTCAGTTTAATTTTATGAATGATGGGTGATTAATAAAATTCGATGTTATTTAAATTAAAAGAAATTTTGGATTTAAAAAAGCTATTTTATTCATGAATACGTGACTAAGTTATGACTTTTGCCCGAAACGGTAATGAAAAAAAAAAAAAAGATACATTCATTAAATGAAAGTAACATTACTAAAAAATTTCAAGAAAATCGTATGACTCGATATTCATATCAGTTGTATGACTTTCGTTTACCAGTCATGAAACTGTCAATCAATAGTCTCGTTTACAATGCGGTTGTGTTACTGATAAGGGTCAGTTCTAGAAGTAGTTCCAACATTTTAAACGTTATCTAAAAGTGTCATATTTGGCAAGACATTATGTTTGACACAATTTCGAATACTTAACGATACGTTCATTAATACGATTTCATGCGTTTTAATACTATAATTTCCACTTTGCTTTTTAAGAAATAGGGATTGCTTTTCAATGTATTTATTCAAAAATGTGATAAAAATCATTGAGGAATGATATTTCTTCTCATTTAAATAGTGTATCCACTTCGAAATAATAATCATTTCTTCTAGATTTTCGATATAAAAGCATTACTTTACATAAATATAACGTTTTGCATTAAACGAAACAGTTTGCGTTTCATTAGTTTTTTTCTTTATTTCTTTTTGATTCGTTTATTTAATTCAATAAGCTCGAACATTAAAATATATGTTATTTAAATATAGGCACTTAAAAAAAATTGTTTCTTAAATTTAAAGTACAATTAAATGAGGTTAGTGGTATTGGGATGATTTGTAAGGAGGGAAAAGTTACAAAAGCAATTCTTGAAATGCCGAAAGTAGTAAGCAAATCTTCCAATTATGGATGTTAAAGTTTCCTTGCTATATCAATTTTAAAAAAAAATCAGTTTCCAGAGTAGAACGCCATTACAAATTTAAACTTTTCTGTTTATCATCGTAGATTTAATTTAAATGTTGTTACATTTTTTTTTAAATCTGTACTCTGATGAAGATAAATTATTTGTTCATTATATGAATTTGCATTTTGTATACGAAATATTGTAATTATACGGTGCATAAAATAAGCAGCTTACTAGATCAGAAGTATATTAATATTTTGCTAACTGATCATTTGTATCTGCCAAAATTTGTAGGAGATATTAGCTGAATTGAAATTTAATTTTCTGCTAGTTGCAGTATTTATTAAACCATAATGAAAATCTACTGTTAAAAAATAAAACAGAATTCAGAAACATGATTTTTACATTAATATATGTAGTACATGTTCTTCAGAAACTTTAATTTTATTGACGATCGTTCTTATATGTACAATAAATCATTAAAAATAGTGATGAATGAAGTTCTGGTTATACATTCTTCAACAATATACATCTACACCTTTATTGAAATGTTTACTGATTAGCTACGCGTTTTTTCCATATTTTAAACAATGTAATTATTTCTAATTTCAGAAGAATTCATGGCCATTTTAAACCTTCCAGGGGCTCCGAGATATTGCAAATCTCAAAGCCCCCTTTTCTCTCCAATTTTTTTTTTATTGATTTTAATTTTTATTCAGCAATTTTAATAGTAAATTTTGAAAACTTAAGTCGCAAGTCCCTTTCTAAAAAGTCCATTTCAATATTGTACAAATAAAAAGAGTGCACAGTCAAAACGTAAAATTAATTTTAAGCAAACTATTGAAAACAAAAGATAACCTTCTATAACACTCTAAACAATATTGTAAAAAGGAGGGAATATATTTTTTTTAAACTGTAAAGCTCCAAATTTTTTAGAATTATAAAATGGCATAACGAATAACTTGTAAATGATAATTAGGAATCTTACTAGAATAAAGTTCCAAAATTAATTTAATCAATACTTGATTATGACTTGAATAAATTTTTCTGCAGGGCCCTCTAACATTAAATGAAAGTATAAAACTAAATACCTTTCTACAACTACTAAAAATTATCAAGAGCTGAGGGTATTTTCTTTGTTGCTTTTTTTAACTTATCACTCTTTGTTAAGATTTGTCATTTAATCAGACTCGTGATATTTAAATACTTCTTCATCCAACTAGAATATTATGTTAACTGACCTGCATATGCATTTTGCGATTAATATTTATCATAAGCTTTCTTTATAAGCTTCTTATGCATTCTGCTTTCAAAATTTACATCATTAATGGAAAAATAAGAGAATACAGCGTTTCAAAATTATCTAAATTTGTAACAATGTCACAAAAGATAAAAGAAATCACACTGAGAATATTTTAAAATAATATTCAATACACTACAATATTATAAAAATCAAATAAATAGTAAATGCGGGATAAGTTTAAAAATAGTGAAAAATGATTCCTTACGTCTTATCATTCCATTTCCATTTGAATGTTCCGTTAAAGTATCCGGAGTTTTATTTTTAATTCATAAAATAAGGACTGTTTTAGGAACTTAAATAACAAACTACCTGATAACATACGCACGCACACATATACAAAGGGGGAGATGGAAAAAATTGGCTTTTAACACGGAAGCATATACTTTAAATTTCACAGATATCTCCAAATTTTTCGTTTAAAATTATTCAAAAATTAAGGTGGGAATATTCAGACTTTAATCTAAAAGTTTTAATTCACAAAATAAGATTTTCTTCCAAGAATAAAAGTGAATGTATATCTATGCGTCTATTTAAAATATAGACCATTGCACGTAGAGATACTGAATTTAATACACGTATATTTGGGAGAAAGAAATATGCAATTCAGTGCATTTCAAAATATTAATGCAAAAAATAATGTTATCTCTAACGTAAATTATCTTAAAAAATTCATTCATTTTATTGGTTTATCAGTCTTTGCGTATTTATACTCTGTAAAATGAATACAGATCTTAAATAGCATGTATGTTTTATAGTCAAGATCTTCCGTTTATATTTAAATATGAATAGTTAAAAGTTTTAATATAAACAAGAATACTAGATTTTTAAATATAAAGTAAGATGTATTTTTATAACTATATCAGGTTTGTTAAGTTATTTATTTCGTGTGTATATGAATTATTTATTTGATTACCAGAAATTCAAAAACTTCGGAAATTTATCAACTGTTCAATACTCTTATTGACTTGTGTGCTATTCATTAGCTGAAATGCACATATAATTAATCCACTTATCTTAAAACAATCGAAATCGTTTGTGATGGTAATAGGTGTCATTTTTAGAATGGAATTTTTATTTCAGATCTTCTTTTTAAGTTTATTGATTTTCATTTGAGAACTATATTTAGCATACTTTGACTGTGAATGAATAATGCAGAGAATTGATATGATTTGCAAGTAAAAACTATTTTTTACTGTAAATTTTTAGAAAATTATCACGGAAAAACTCATTCTCTTAATTTTTGATTAATTAAAATTCTAATTAAAAATTCAAAAAATCACTTTCCTACTCTCCAAAGTATATATTTGCCAAATTTGATAGGTAGACGGTCTGATGTGTACAGAGCCAGCATATACACATAGAAACAAAAGTTTTTTTTTCTTTGCGTTTAAGTATGAAAATTTAGTTAAAATACCAATACATTTTCTCACCAACAGATAACATATGTTTTAGCACACCTAAACTAATCACGCCCCCCCCCTTTTTTTTTCAAAGAGCTATGCATGATTTATTGGCCTTTTATGACCCGTACGCATTTGTTCATATCACACTTGTACAAATTAAAAACGACTGAATACACTACCATAAGGCAGATTACCTTTTCACTCGACATTCATTATAAAGAATATTCAACAAGAGACATTTCTGGCTAAATTCACTTCGTTTGAAAGTCTTCATTCAATAAGTACAGAACTTTTTCAGAATTAAAAAAAATCAGTTACATCATCTCCGAATTTCCTCGAAGAAAAAGGTAGGGCGCAACTTTCATTCTGCGAGCTAATCCAGCAAGGGTCAATTTCTGTATAACTGGATTTATGAATAAAACAAAAGAAAAATCCAGACTGTTTCGAATCGAGTCAGAAATTGCTGACCGCGTGGTAGAGGAAAGAGGTAATTAAAACTAGTTTCGAGAAAGAAGGCATGGCGCCGCTTAAATCATGACCTCGAGCAAGATTTCAGTAATAAACGTTAAAATAGAACTGAATACAAATTTCAATAGCAATTCTATCGTTTTGCCAAGAGGTTCCCAAACTTTTTTTCTCGTGGACCACTTTCAAAGTTTTACTATTTTTGGTAGACCCCCTTCTGCTATATTTCTACTGTATTCCCAAAACTCCTAAAAAGTTTCACCCTAAATTGAGGGTGTTAAGAAGGGGGAAAAAAGTAGCACATTTTCTTGTGTCCTATTTATTAATATAATTCTTGTGGTTATACAAAATTATAAACATTTATTACTACAAAAAATCAACGATGAACTCTGAAATGTAAATCAACAATAAAAAATAGTCATACGTTTAATGAGATGGATGTACTTGATGAATTGACAGCAAATTATCAATATTTGGCTTCAGTTTTGTAAGAAGTAATCTCAAATCTTCCCGTTCTGTGATGTATAATCTACTCCATTTTTTTTTTTTTTTTTTTTTTTTTGTTAACATGTTGTTAACAACACTAAAACTTCTTTCGGCAAGAAATGATAAGGGAAACGCTATCAAAAATTTTCTCACAATTTCCCACAGCCCAGGATATTTTTCGGGGATTTCTGCCTGCAGCCAAAATGTTCGATAGCCTTTTTTAAATTCCACCTTCAGTTCCTCGTTGGTGCTGAGCTCAAGTAGCTCCTCTTGTAATACCACATTCGCCTCTTCCGTTTCATCAAATGGGGTTATGATCCATGGTGGTATTTCCATCGTCAGAATATCTTTAAATCTATTTTTGAAGTCATCATGCAGGGTATTTAAATGTTGAGCGTATTCTGAATACTTGAACAATAGATAATAGTACACTTGTACTATTATCTATTGTTCTATTCAATTCTGTGTTTGAACTGAGTCTCGAATATTTTTGAGTACCTACCTAGTGAATGATGCTACCTGTCTACGTTGATAGGTAAATCCAAGCCAAAATTTGTGTTCTTTATTATGAAAACCAGAAAATATTTCGTGGACCCCCACTTACAACTTGTGAACCCCTGTTTTCTTTTCACGTCTGCGTGGACCCCGTGTGGTCTCCTATGAACCCCTGGGGGTCCACCTGGATCACTTTGGGAACCTATGGTTTAGCCCCATTTTGTATTATTACAATCACTAGAGCTTTAAGACACTGAAATAAAGATTTCAATAATAAAGCAGTATTTGAACTTCAGTACTAAACATCTGAAGTCTGTCGCAGATATGAACATTGGTATCATTAAAATCATAGGATAATGAAATAGGAGCAAATAATTGCTAAATATACTAGAAACAATGAAATGACTTCACTTATAATACTTAAATGCTAATACTACTTCGACATAAAAGAAAAATGTTATCAGTTTATTGTCAAAATAAGCTACATTTTCACAGCAGGATACCTGAAATGTATAAACTATGCTAGGACAAAAACCTTCAAATTCTCATGATTTTAAAGTCGTCACAGAAGTTAAATGGATTATCGCATCATCCCAATGAACAACCTTTGTGTTGCATTTCTTTAGAAATCACAGGATTTTTTAAACACTTAAGGTTTATGATTAGGGGTTGCAATATCAGACCAAGAGTTCAATACCGGTATTCGGTATTTTTTAGATCTTAATACCAGGATACAGATTTTAATACAGGAAGTAGAAATTTTAGAAAAAGAAAGAAAACACATGTTTTTTTTTTTTTTTTTTTGCCAGTTTTATTAGAGAGTGTAAATATCGCAAAAAAAATTTGTAACTTATAAATTATAACAGTATATAAGGAATCGCAAAACAGTAAAGGAACATTTTATTTATTTAAATCTCAAAAAAGTGTAAATATCACTATTCAATCTGTGATACTATTATAAATGTGATCTTAAAAAAACAATGCATCAATTATACTGTCATTAAGCCTGGAACGTAATTTTGTGCAAAAATTATCAGCTGTCGAAAACGCTCTTTCGGCATCTACGCTAGTTGGTGGTACTGTTAGCAATGCGCGATATACCTTTTCCAAGTATTTAACTCTAAATCCCCCATCTTCAAATAAATCGATTTCTCGTCGGATGATTTTGGATATAGCTGATTTCTGTATTGTATTTTGGTTTGTTTAAATATTTTTCTTTTTCGCTAATTCTAATTTTTGTTCAAGGGACAATTCCTTTTCACTATCGACATTAGTGTCATCATAATCTTCGATAACTGTACTGAATTCTTCTGAATGTGGATAGGTTTGTGGGTAAAACTTTAAGAAAATTTAGTGTAAACTTGATCAGATTTGAATTAGTTATTTTATTTTCTTCTTTTTCATTTTTAAAATCATTATAATTATGTAAATGCAGCAAGACATTTTCTATTTCGAGATGCCTTTCTTCTGTGCGATTTTTCAATGTAATATACAATTCTTCAGATAGTGATGTGTGCTGTTCTTTCAGTGACTGCAACATGAAATTTATTGTTGCATTAGCTGTTAATAAATTAGTACCTCTTCGACATAATGCCTCAACAGCCAGTTTTATTGGAAGTAAGCTGATACAGTTATGGATATTAAGTCGAATTCACTATCTGAAAAATTAATTTGCAGGTTTAAGTCGATTATTGCTTTTTGGATTGGATTTCTCAGTTTCTAAAATCGTTCCATCATTAGGATTAAACTATTCCAACGTGTTTTAGAATCTAATATTAACATATATTCTGTTTTATTTTCAGTTAATATACATTTTTGTAATATGGCATTTTTTGTGGGGGAACGTTTAAATATCTTAACAATTTTTCGAACTTTATAAACGATAGGAAGCAATTCTTGATGGGTTAATATTTCATCCTCATTATCAATATCTTCTTCAACAATTACATTGTCATTATCCCCCTCTTACCCCTATTTTGGCAAATTAAACCCATCCTAAGGCATGCGCAAAAGCGTTTTACAATCCGTTGTCAAACAGTATTTTATCAGTTCTCTTGATTGTACGATGTAACTTTGTATTCACAGTCGAATTCATTTCGTCCGCTAAGGATACATAAACAAGAACGTATACTATTTTGCTATGCTGGCGATCCCTGAACATATAGAGGAGGCAATATAAAAAAATTTCTAGTAAATACCGAAAAAACAGTATTTAAACTTGTGAATACCGGTATTACAAAATTATACAAATGGCTCAAAATACCAGTATTCGGTATTGCAATCCCTACTTATGATACAACGTTGCTCGCCAGCTGCATTCTCTTCCACATGCACAGTTATAATACGTGTTTCGGGGGATATTATCCTCCGAAAAAAAAAAAAAAAAAGAACAATAACCGCTAGGAAACTTTCCAAGGACAAGTAATGTAAAGATTTCATTTTTGTGGTGAGCATGCCCGTTAGCATTTATCAAGTTGAAAATCGAAATTCGAGGGAAATGTGATTAATACTAATCAATTAAAAAGAAAGCTTCACAGATAAAATGCGGCTTCCAAGTGAATCATGCATCGCTAGTTCAATTCGAAAAGAAATCGTAATGTATATCGATAGTAATCAAATCAGAATTTAAGTTACAATTCATATTTATTTCAATCTTGCTGATGCAATGTAAAAAAAATTAAAAACAGTTTTAAAAATTTTAAACATTTGATATCTTTTAATTCATTGTTATACATGTAACGGAATTTTATGATCATTTTTCTCTCAATGGTGATATTTAAATGCAAACTAGATTGTTGGTAACTCAACCAACAAGCTACCTATCTGTTACCCAGAATCGGAATTAACTTTTGGAATAGGCCATGCATCCAGTTTTTCTAGGTAATGAGCAAAAGATTTTCATGTAAACAGAAGCTTTTTCTTTTATTTTTCAAATGCAAGACACTGCTGGGGATTCAAATCCTTTCGTGTATAAAAAAAGCAGAAACTACTTTTGTGTCAAACAATATTAGAATGGACAAAACGTATCTATTGAAAGAAAATAATTAAAAATATCAATCTTGCCAGCAAAGAAGTGCCAACAGATTTCTCTATTTCAAAATCATATGTGTTCAAACTGAAAAATTGCACAAAATTAAATTAGTATCATTGAAAAATTAAGAATTTTAATTTTATGAAAGCAAACATTTTTTCGGAATAGTTTCGTTTCACGGTTCTGTAGGAAAGAGGTCAAATACTGGTTCATATCTCATACTCTCAAGCGGTTGCTAGCAATGACTGATTTATACCTGGTTTTGGGCATTGTTAAATCACAACTCTGAAACAAATGAAAATCTGAAAAAGATGTGTGTTACAATAAAACAAATTTTAAATAGTGGTAGAGTAGCTCAAAGTTGACATATTCCTTGTAAGATTATTATTACTGCAGGAAAACGGTAACATTTTGATTAAATTTTGTACTTTGAAAAGTCCTTTTCTTGTCTTAAAAATAAGTAAGCAAAGTTTTGTGCGTCCAGTAGTTTAAAAGGAGATGTAGAACACAAATAAATACACGCGCCCGAAATATGCATAGCAGAAATTAGAGATGAGGAGCTGCAAGCAAAAAAAAAATGGCTCATGGATATCAAGGAATTTGATTAAGGTATTCAATAAATATACTTTGATATATTCGTCATCCTTCAGACAAGGATTTTAAGTGCCATTTTCGAACCACAGTTACTTTTGTTTAATGAGAATAAATATTTCCTTGTCCGCACATAATTTATTACTCATTTCAAAGATATTTTATATCCCTTCTGATTTAATATTATCCATATAATTAATCTCTGAACGATGTATTTGCCTCTGAAACAAGAAGATTCGAAAATTTGGATTTTATAAAAGGAAGAAATCCGGATCCCAATCGCACTTCGATAAGCTAACCAACAATACACAACAGTTTTGGTTCACCTCACTCTCATTTAACAATATTCTGTCAGCAGAAGAGATTCAGTTTAACCTTGCCACAAAAATTCTCCGGAACAATATCATTCATCAAGACCTCAAAAGAAACTGAAGAATTATTCCAAAAATTAACAAAATATTTCCTGACGCAAATATACTATCAACTGCCAATTCGTCTTGTGGCTACAAATAATGAAAAAAATATATTTCTGAATAGCCTTTAAATCTTCAAAAACCAATTGAGTTAAAAAAAAAATACCAAAACCTTTTTGGTCATTGTCTGATTCTGTTACTAATGACCGCCTAAATGAAGAATTCGCTTTCAATTTTTCTACTTCTCATCCCCATCCCGCATTGCATACACGAATGGCAGGCAATCATTTACATACAAAGAGACCTTTTGGAAGAAAGTGAAAAAAGATAAGAACCATTCAATATAAAGTATTTAATATATTTCATGTTGGCCATCGGAAAGAATTGTTTCAGTGGTCGTCAATCCAACAGAGCATTTCAAAACGTAAGACACACACACAAAGAGAGAGAAATATAAAAAAAAGCATTTCAAGTTAAAAACTATCCGAAAATCAATGACTTTTTTGGAATTCTAAAACCATTTTTCGCTATAACTTGAGAAAAGAACATTAATAGGAGATTATATGACATGCAAAATGTAATGGAGACGAAATAAATGGCAAATAATTTTTTGACTTAAAGAATTTACCATAATAAAGAAAGTAGTTGCATAACATTACAAAATTTAAATTTAAGTGCCGTTTTAAATAAAACGCGATGTTTGTGTTCGATAAAACTTTTCTAGTAATTCTTTTTCAGCGCACGAAATAATAAAGAATGGCTAATTGAAAAATAGATAGATCTCGTATACTTAAAAGAGTCAAATCACACTTTGGCCCATTAACAAAACAGATGGGAGCGAGGGTGAAATTTTAAAGCAATCGATATGCATTCAATTTTTCTTAAGAAAAATGTTAACCCCAATACTGAAAAGCATCACTTCTAGTTCAAAGCATTTCTTACAGACAAAAAACAGCGATGGAAACTAATCGGTGAAATATATAATGAAGAAAAAGAAAATTTGTTTCAAAAGGTTTCATTTTTGAACTCGTAAGGAACGGTAAAAGCCTGAATCTTATCTTAAAAATTCAAGAGAAAGTTAATCATGCATTACTGTTTTTATAATGATCATTTGAGGCAGAATTGAGCTATCCATTTCATTTCCAAGAGCAATAATCGAAAACAAGTCGAACTCCGCACTCAATTCGAACAGGTGAAAACAATCTCCAGGTTGTTTTATCTTTCAAGCGAAACACATTTAGAGCCCCTTCAAAGCAGGTCTTTGGAAAACGCACACCGCATATGAATTGAGAAGTTCCAACATATCGGTGTCACTTTTATCTCATTATTCCAGGTCGTGATTTCCTTTCGCAAGTCAGCTTTTCTTTTCGTGACGAAGGGAACTAGTTCTATTTGCATCACTTTAAAAACACAACAATCTACAGTAATACTGACGAAGCAGTCTAGTGAAGGTTTTTCTCATAAGCAGCTTGTAACACAAAATTAAAATTTCAGTCATTACTAAATAACAAAAGAATACTTTGAAAAAAGAAAGAGCGAATTTTTAATAATTTATGAGGAACACGCCAATAAAGTAACTCATTGAAAGTCAATCTCATGACTGAGCAGCCCATTTTAGGTTTCATCAAAATTCCATTGGAAAAGGTAATTAGCCTGGTAAAAGATATTAATGAATCACCTCAATTTTCTTCAAGTCGAATAAAGATTTAAAAATTATTCATACTCGTTTAAAATACAGTTATAATACTCAATGAAAGCAAAATGCCAAAATTCGGATTTTCTCATTTTTTTTTGAAAAACGGCAGGGAATTTGCTAGACCCGTCTACAAAATATATGGGTCTTTTGCAAATTTGTGGACCATGATCAATTCAAATAGCATTACACACCATACGAAAGCTGTTATACTTTCGCATCAACGTATATAAGCACATACTTTTGTGTAGAATTATTTAGACAACTTCTTTGACTATATACATCTTTTTTCACAAAAATATCTGTCCTTTGAAAGAGCTGCAATGGCTATTTCTGCATCAAAATACAATGTTGGTGTTTATTTTACATACATTTTTTAAGCTCTACAACTTTGTTGTTACTAATTTTTAGGATAAAACCAGCCCTTTATGAGTAATCTGGAGGAAACTTGTTCCACTTAATTAGCCAGAATTCACTTCGCTGGAGGTGGAAATTTTGGATAGTCTTACTGGTACCTAAATGTATTAAAGAAATAAGAAAGATTAGGTATAAATGTTTTCCGATTTAATTTAGCTGATAACTAGTCTATGGTATAGTTTTCGCCCCCCCCCCCAAAAAAAATTGGGGAGCGAACAGCAAAATGTTGAAGGATTTCGAAATATCATTTATGACAAATATGGCCTTTGCGAGGGGAAAAAAATTTTGCTTCTTTTGCTTGGAATGATTTTATGCCAAAGTTATTGGATTAAAGCAGGAAGTAAAAATGAAATTAATGGGTATAAGTTAGGGTCATCAGGATTTAGTTCCAATGCGATTTTAATTTATTAATGTTATATAGAGTAAATAAATATTTGGAATAGTCCCTAAATTGTTGCTAATAATCAGAACAAAAATGGATCTGAACATGTACATGTTTGAAGTTATTAACTTTTAAGTTCAAACGAGCTATGGTTGAGCCTAATTTTCGAGCCTTTTACAAATCAAATTAATAACTTGGGGGGGATTAGTTTTGAAAACAGATAATATCAAATTAGAAATAATGAAATAAGGGTAGCACAAAAATCATCTACGACAGCCAACATTTTTTTTTTTTTTTACATACACAGTTTAGAAAGACAAAATTCTGTTTCTGTTTCTTTATAATCCATCTATATACAACTGAAAAATACTATTCAATAGCAAATATCTTTTACTGCTGTTGACGATATCAGTAAACTAAACTCAATCTAATTTTAAGGTTCCGATATTCAAGAACCGGTTTGAAGTAATGTATATCCAAAAATAAACATCGAAAATTTCTTCCTCCCCCCTCATTAATGTTATTTCCTAGCTTTTTTGCAAACGAGTTCTTGAAAACAAGTATAGAGGAGGCAAAAAAAAAAAAAAAAAAAATGTTTCAAATTCAGTCAATTTTTTTCTCTTAAAAAAATGAAACTAAACTAATACTTGGCTTATAAATCGTACATTGTCGATCAGTACCAAGCAAGACCAAAAAAAGTCGCAACGGTTCAACATTCCTATCTCTCCAGGTGACAAGCACAGTTAAATTGCACATCTGCCTGACCGCTATAAATTCTTAAGTATCTACCATTTAATTTTGGATAAAGAAATAAATAAAAGCAATTTTAAAAGAGACATTTAAAAAAATGATTCTTTGAGGATGGATATTTCATCTTCTTTAAAAAAAATTTTTTAATCCGTCGTTGTTGTTTTCAAAACAACGTATTTTATAGAAGTTATGAATATTGTGAATTTTAAAGAGATGTGCACCTTTAATTGGATGTACTGATCTAATAAATAAAATAACCTAGCAATACACGATTTTAAAACAACATTTTTGTGTTTTTTCTACTTGAGATGAAAACACAGATGCAAAATTAATAAAACACGTTTGCCCTGTTAATGTAGCAATATATTGGAATTTTAACATGACGATAAGATCTTATTATATCTATAAATTTCAGATTAATTGCAAGAAAAAAATTCGGCAGACTACAAGAAATTCCGCGCAATGCTTGCTTAGACAATGACACAAACATGGAAGTTTTGGAGTTGAAGCGATGCATTTACTCGGCCATGATATTCTTCGTAAAGCAATAATCGAGCAGAAATGGCGAAATTTAAGTATTTTTAAAAAGAACGAATACACTACACAGACAAATTTCTACAAGCTCATATTGATTTTAAACAGTACAATGAAACAAGTTTTATTGAACTGAGTAGAATCCATGTCACGAACAATCATGAATCATCTCAATAAGAATTCAATATAATAATTTCTTTGAAAAAACTGTTTTAAACAAAATACCTGCAATCGATGCGTGTTTAAGAATTTAACAAAGCAAAGAAAAAATGCACTTACTTGAACTGTTAAATTAAAAGCAGCAGTCGTTATTTCAATTGTATAGAATCCATTCGTTAAAATGAGCACCGATTCATCATTTCAACACTAAGAACGAATACACTAACCACTTCTCGACTGAAGCATACACTTCGTTTGAAAAGCGGCTGGAACCACTTAATCGAGCGACAAACTTTCGGCCAATAGGAAGTCGAGGGCGAGTCGATTTGACAGGAAAGGGAGAAGGAAATTCTCCTTCGAAAAAGACACAAAATAAGATCACTTTTAGCTAGAATTTCGTTTTCTGGTTTTTATTTAAAATATTATTTATCTTTCAACTAGATTCACGTTATGAAAGCTGCTTTTTTAATATTAAATGCAGACAATGAGATGTAAATTTTATTTTGTTTCACCTTTGAATCTCTAGGGGGAAAACTCAAAACGATTTTTTTTGGGGGGGGGTGAATAGAAAGATCCCACCGCAAGTTCTTGGTGTTGAATTGCTTACCTAAACGAGTCACTACTTCGAGTAGAATATTTTTTCGTAAAAAAGTTGCTATATTTTTATTGTGCACATTTCATCTTTACTTTCGAAACAGGCCAAACTATTTTGTGATACGAGGAACTAGAAGAAAGAAAAAAATAACATCACTGCTTCAATCTCAACATTTCAAAAAAAAAAAAAAAAAAAAACCTTAAGTCTTTCCATGATACAGTTTAGTTGCACACCGATTTTTGAACACATGATTAAAATCAGATATACTCAGTATTTTCACGCGGCCACTTCCTCTATTGATTATTCGTTTAAAAAAAAAAGCTCTAAAATGACATAAATCCATCAATTAACTTAGAAAAACCTTAAAAATATTGTTTATAAGATGCAATAACGTTATTTATAATTAATTCATTCAGTACTTGCATTTGATCCCAGATTTATATAACAAAAGCCTAGAATGTCAAAGTAGAATTCTGATGAAAAATTAAAACAGAGTTCAAATTTGATGACAACCAAATATGTACCCTTTGTTTAATTATTCTGTTTGAATGGACTGCAAGAATAAGTAGAAAATTGGGCATGTCTTCAGTTTTCCATCTGGTTCTATAACTTATTTGCCAAATAAAAAATTCAACTGAAACGATTTGAATTTTCACACGCTTTTATTTCATTTGATTTGTAAAGATAGAATTTTGTTATCGATTTTCCACTCATATACTGACATTTTTTCCACTGATACTGACATTTTTGTAGTGCATGTCTGTTCGCTACGATAACATTGCTTCAAATTTAATTATAAGTTAATAAATTAATTAGGTTCGATTTTGATTTGATGCAAATAGCACCCCTTAAAAAATGCAACTTAAAAAAAAAAAAAAACTAACTTAGAGACTCCATGATATTTTAATTATGGATTACAATTTAAAGACTAAAAAGAAGAAAAAAATAGCGTTTTAGCGCATCTATAAAATTATTTTTAAAAACAGCTGATATTACATTTACTGATTAATTTTTCTAACACATAAAATAGTTGAGTAAAATTGACTGAGTCAATTTATCGATTCAGAAGTGAAGTTTGAACACAGATTTTCAATTAACTGAAAATCAAGATAAAATATATCTACTTAAAGATTGATATTGCAAAACCATTTGAAATTGTAAAGGAAGTCGTCACTCTTTTAGTCGCAAACGACAAGAAAATATTTATTTCAATTACCTACATTCATTCCAAAAACAATGAAAGGAAAAGTATATTTATAAACGCATTTTTATTAGTGTATTAAAAAGTAGCAATTTTTTTTTACTTTTTAGTTTCAAACTTATAATTCGCTATTGTAAATATTGTGAAATCGTGAAGTTAGTTTCTCGACTACCAGTTATACTTCAAATTTTTTATGCCAAAAATGTATTATTTGAATCAATTAACTAGTAATTCAGCTTTAAAAATATTAAAATAGTGTATTTTCGCCAAAACACACAAGCGTCCAAAATTTGAAAACTCTAACACATACAAAAGTATGTGAAAAATCAATTACAGAATTCCCTTTTTGCAAACATAAAAAGGTCAATTTAAACAATAGCGTGTTAAAAAATATGGAGGCTGAGTTAAAAAGTTAATATTACTATTTGAAGTTTGGGGAAATTCTTCCCTTTTATTTTGAAATGCATTATTTTTCGATAGTCAAACAATGAATCAATAAATGTTCAGCAATTGACGTTTCTTCTCCAATGAAACAAACTTTCGAAATGAAACCAAATCATTTCAATTGTATATGACTCGAAAGCAGTTCATCCGTAAAATTGCTTTTGCTCTTCTCATGAGTAAATGATCGAACAGGTCATTTTAGAAGAAAATGACAGATATTTGCTCTCTAGCTACATATGCAGTAAACTTCGAATTATGTACAGGCGTACAAATAAATACTCATTTCATTTATATTTTTAAAAACCTCAGTACAGATCAATGTTTTTTAAATGTACTGCACTATCCGTTTATTACAGAAATGGGAAGACCACGATTCAAAATATGACACACATTTTAAGGTGTCTCATTTCATTTCAGAAATCTTAAAATCAGGTAGAATGTATAGTATGCATATATACAATTTTTAAGGAAACTAAATACCAACAGACAGAATTAGCATAAGTCTTGCAAAAATTTACGTACTTATTGTTACTGTGTGCTACTACTGTTTATTGATTAACAATATTATCTCTTTTAGTCCTAAATAAATCATCTCATCTTTTGTAACGGAAAGTTGTTTTTCGAATTGGATAGTATAAAGTTATAATCTCCTGTAAGTAGAAATCGTATATATCGTTGGAAATATGCATAATACCACACATAAAAAGTTGTTTCGTATATATATTTCCATGGAGAAATGAAATATATCCTCTTTATTCAAAATATAGTTAATTGGATGCAGAAAATCATCAAAATATCAAAAAAATCTTTTAATTGTTTGGATAAAAACCATAGAAGAATATTAAATAAAACAAATAAAAGTGACAAATTTTTATTCGGAATCCATCAGGTTCAAACAAAAGCAGAGTTAATTCTAACTAAATAAGTCAATTCAGGATAGCTGCCTTGCAGGAACTTCTCCCATCCCCACCCCCCTCTTTAAAGAAGATGCATAAATGTGTCGGAGAAAACTCGAACTCCTCATTCAAATAAATTTCATGAGTGATTCATTGAATAATCAAATAAGTGCAGAGTTCATTCGATATCCAGAAGAGTGAGCTACAACAAATGATCATTTCTGGATCATTTGGAGATAGTAGGTGCTCAATATAAACCGACGTTTCCTTTTTTTTTTTTTTTTTTCCCGTTAAACAAACTATGCTTAAAAAATATGTCTCTTTTAAGAGTAGGTTTATAAGCTCGCGGCCATATAAATCCTTCCACGAATGCTACTAACTGAGTAGATAGTCCTTTTAAAGTATTTTCCAAAGCTGTTAGAGAATTCCTAGCTATGAGCCACACACTATTGTGGTGATCCATCATTCCTACTCATTTGCAACTCATTTTACTGCGCTATTCGCTGACTTAGTTTTTCATTACAAGTAGCAACGACGAACGGAATGAGTAGGTAAGGCAAGGCGTTGTTTGATAATAAAACTCTACAAACTTTTGGAAAAGATATGAACGATTTCTATGCCATAAAATGGATCCGGATTATCTCTTTCACATCACGATTCAAAAGCATAGCGCAGCTTTCATTCAGATGAAAAGACCTGACTGATTTTCAATATAAGATATTTATAGGCTAAACATGCATACAAACAACTTCTAAAAAATATGCAAAAATCCATGACCTTGCAAATGAATTTCTTTTCAAAAGTATCTTTCAATAAATCAAATTCTAAAGTAAAAGAGTTGCAGAATTTCAAAAAACGAGATAAAAGTGGAACAGCGAGGATCAACAGATATTTTCGCCGGTCTCTCAAATTTTGCCAAATAAGCATGACAAATTGGAGAGTATGTATTAGGGTGGGGTTTATTTTTCATTCTTAAAGGGTAGGAGAAATGTATCTTCTATTTTGTGAGTCTTTCCATCCTACACCTTCCATCTATATTTTATTTGTACTTCAAGTTGCGAATGGACTCCAAATGTCAGCATATTATTGAATTCTGAACTTTGTACTCAGTATCTTGTGATTCGTAATGATAATTTCATAGTTGATTCCATTGAAAACACGCACTCTCAAAAATGACTCACTCTTTGGCGAGCAAAGAGATAAAGATCCCCTTTCCTAAATCGACAAAGAAATCCGTATTAGAATCTCGAACTCACCTTGCTCTTGTGTCGGGATGAAAATATCATTGCTTCACAAATTACGCCTTCCCATAGAAATTAATAAATATGATATATAGTTGATTTATTAATTATGCTGTCATTTTAAAATTTGTTCGACACAAGAATTAATGTCATTATTTTTAACTTAAATGTTTTGAACTGAAATAGTTTTACTTTAGATGTTTTGTTGTGCTCATTTCTAGATCCACTTTCCCTTTTTTTTTTTCTTATGATCCCATCCTCTTCGAATTCATTTTAAATTACAAAAAATGTTTCATCTTTCGAGTGCTGATGAATATTTCAATAGATTAATTAGAAAAGGTTGAATAGATACTGGCAAGTAGTGAAGGGTTTCCTTTCATATTAGCCACAGATCATTCATGAGGTCAATGAAGAGCTCAAGTTTAACTAAATGCAAATGAGATGAATTTCAAATCACCTACATGCATGCTGTGTGGTGTTTTTAGAGATGACGTTGGATGAATTAGATACAGACGATTTTCATGAGATGAATCAGTTTCAATAAGATCTAATCCCACCTTGGTGGCTCCAGTCCTGGCACTGTAATACTTATTTCTACAAAATGATATTGTCAATAGAATTTTAAATACAGCCGTAGCTCATTTAGAATGAATGTTACTCAACGAAGGAAATTTGGTTTAGATTGTAGGCCCAGCTACCACTTTTCTGATTAAAAATAGCAGATAATGTTTTTCTATTATAATGTGACTTTAATTAAAAACTGATTTCTGGATCGTTCAGAAGTGACTACAATGCAAGCAAAACTCCCTCCATTTCGAGCTTTTGAGGCATATTGATAATTTAACAATGCAATTTCATATAAGACTAATGCGTTTATATTTTAAAAAAATAATTTCTGAATTTTTTGAAAATCGAGCTTCGAAACAATAGACAACTAAATTTGGATGAAGGAAGAATAAAAGTATTTATAGAAGTTTTTTTCAGTTACAAAAATCTAATAATATGAATGGATGTAAAATATAATAAGGAATGATATTCCTTTGAAATAAAGCATGTGAAACAGAAAACAATTCTGCTGAAACTTCGTCTTTCTTTCAAGCGTCGACTTGTTTCATGTTTGTAAAGACGAAATTTTGAGATAGATTTTTTAATGTGCTCAAATTCGAAACATTTGTTCAGTTGTGTAAACCTGTATAGTATTTAAATATTTTCAATAACCAATTATTGAAATTAAAATTTAATAAATAAATCGGCAAATTTGATATTGATTCCATCCGAGTGGCACCATATTTTAATGGATTTTTATTCAGATTTTCATATTAAGATACTTACACATAATATTTATCCCAAGGTTCAGCAAATCAGCCAAAATCGTCACTCGCACTTATTGACCCTGAGATTAAAGGATGACAAAAAAGATTTCATTCATCACTACAAACAACAATAACTTCTGATTCCGAGAACTCATCAATCAGGACGCAATGTTATCATGGCGCGGAATAGTTCAGTTTCCAGTTCATTAGGAGTTCAGTTTTTGTTGAACTAGTGATACTAATGGAATGACGCTCAAGGATCAAATGAATGAGGCTGGAAGAAAACATTTGATTTCGTATCACGAACTTGGTAATCGCTCCAAAGAGAAATCATATCGGATTACATGTATAAATCTTTTTAAGCAGTTCCGTGGTCGAAGACAGAAGACACTTTCAATTTATTCCATCCCGGGAGGCATAACTTATGTGCAAGAAAGAAGCGACGACGAAAATGACACAAGCGATACAAGAGTAGAAGAGCATGAAATAATTTTCCCCAATCATTTTATACTATGAAATTCTGATAAGGATTCTTTGACACGTGTAGACTTAGTAAAGAGAAATATGGGTATCTTTTAAAAGAATTGGCTTAGATTTTTATCCCTTCATTTGGAGCGTGTGAAAGTGCTGATGAAAGCAGTTTGACAGAGCTCGTGTAGCATTAATAAAATAAAAAAAGATAGTTTTAAATCAGTAAATAAGGGAACATTTTTGAATGAAGTTAATATAGGTTAAATTAAGAAATTAATTAAGCTTAAATTACATTTAAAAGTACCATTATATATATACAGGGTGATCAAAAAATAACAGGCGGTATTCAGAGCCCTGTAGCATATTATGTACTGGACGAAATATAACAAAATTTGGCCACCATACTCATCAAAGTATGTGGTTTTAATTTATCAAAAAAAAAAAAAAATAATACCAAAAAACACCGATAGGGAAAATCCTGGCGCTACGATCGAAAACTTTATTATGTAATTTGCTTATGCTTGTACTTTATGACATGACCTCGAAGATAAAATGAAGGGTTGCTTATTAGTCAAGTTGTTTTATCAGCGGGATGAAAATGCCAGCTCTGTTCTTCGTGAATACCGGCGGTTAAAACAGTTACGTAGAGGATCGAGGATCATAACTAACTTACGAAGAATGGTTAAAAGATCTGAAACAGGAATTCTTGGTGTGCACCCGCGCCGAGGACGTAAGGGTATCAAGCAGGAACAAGTTGAAGAAGTTGCAACTGCCGTTATGGATCAGGCGAGAGCTAATAATTAGAGTACCAGCAATGCACGTTCAATATCACGACAAACAGATATCCCGTTCTCGACGGTGCAGAAGATATTGCGTAAGATTCTGAAATTTTATCCGTATAAGATAACACCCATTAACTGATGATACTGATCTGAATCTTGACAATTTCTGGCTGTGGGGCGATTCACTTGAAAGGCATTGTGTATCAAGGATATGTTCCTGACATTCCTACTTTAAAAGATCAAATGTCAGGCGAATAAATGCCGATATGCTGCGAGCCACCGTCGGAAACCTCGTGTACTACATATAATTATTGGAACATCAAGTTGGTGGCCACCTTGAGCCAAATTTGTAAGTTGCTAAAATAAATGTTTTTCATTGGTATTTGGTGTGTTGCTATTTACTGTTTCTACTAGCAGTTATGTATTCTTTTTTCCACACATTATGCACTTGCAGCGCCAAGATTTCCCCTATCGGCGTTATTTGGTACTAATTTTTTTTCTTCATAAATCGAAACCGCATACTTTAATAAATATGGTGGTCAAATTTTCTTACATTTCGCACAGTACATACACCTCCTGTTATTTCTTGATCACTCAGTATATATCTTATTTGGAAATTTACCTCGTGGGAAATTGATCCAATAACAATTAAAGAGTTCACAGAAAAAGAGAATTTAAAAAGCTCGAATAAGCCAAATTCTCTGCAACTAATCGAGAAATCATAAAAACTAGGTGAATGAAGAATCGCGCATTATAAACTCAATGAAAGATCACGCAAAATAAATTTAGAAATGGTTTATACAAAAACCGACTTTTTGAAAAACCCGTTTTCAAATTCAATATTTCCAAAAACCCGGTTTGAGCCGGTTTTCGAATTTTTGTCAAAAAAATAGAAAAGGGAAAAATATTTAATTTATATAAAATAACAAAAAACGAAATCAATATCAAAATATTAAAAAAAAATAAGAATTACATATACATATTATTTACACAAAATAACGGAAACTCTAACAAGAATTTCAAATAATATTTATATTATTTTTACTCATTTTAATTTCTCCTAAGAAAATAAGATTTTAAAAAACATAAAATTTCCACTGAACGGTGGCTAAGTCTTGTTCTTATTTTGGACACCAATATTGCTTAAAATTGAAAATACTCTTTCACTAACTACTGAACTTGGTTTTACAGTTTTCTTGGCATCAAATAACAAATCTTTTTTGTTCTTTTATTCGTTGACTCAAAAAATGAAAATTCAGCTTTCAGTGTCTTTAGATTTTTAATTTTTTCTTCAAGAAACTTTTGAATTGATTTTTCCATGGCTTCTTTTAAAACAGCATTGCTCTGATGAATAGTTTCTCTTCATCAGAATTGGCAAGAATTCGGAAATATTCGAGACAGTATCTTTCCAGGGAACTCAATCATTTCGGTTTTGGAAGCTAAAGAAAGTACACTAGATTTCTTCGCTGAAGGCGCAAATATAGCAAAAGAGTTCCAAATCCTAATTCTTTGTTCCTCTAAAGCATATAATAATTTCAATGTTTCAATTTTTTAGTTCATTTAACAGAAATTCAGATATACCTTTTTTTATTAATAAATTGGTATCTCGTTGCCTAAACCTTCAGCTGCTAGACGAATCGATCTCAACCGACAAAATGTTTTTTTTTTGTGTGTGTGTGTGTGTGTGTGTGTGTGTGTGTGAAGAAAAGGAATATTCAGGCGTTCAGGAAAACCGGTTTTCTTAGTTTAAAAAACGGTTTTCAAATGTGACAAATTTACTTTAAAAGACCGGGTTTGAAAAACCGTCAAACCCTAGTGCCCCTACTTTCTGAAAGCTTTTTGATTCAATCTAGAAAGCCAGTGTGTGGTTACAGATGATGGGATTCATGATCTAATGCTCTAGTTCACTACATATCTACTCGACTTCAACACAGCACGAACCTACAGATGGGTTAAGAAAAAACCACCTGACGCAAACGTGTCAAGGAAGTTTATTGCAATCACTTCAACGTCATGCTGCATGAAGAACCAACCATCAAAGAATGGAAGCATGTTGAAGGCAGGGGGGGAATCCTTTTGATGGAACCAAAAAATCTTCATTTTTCATGGCAATTGAATCTAATAATGATTGCCAGGTATTTTATGGTTTTAATATTGCATATTTATTTACGTCTAAACTCATTTCCTGTTTTGAAAGATGGAATTTTATAATTGTTTTTTAATTCCCTTTCTGTTGTGCGAGAGTTTTGAAATGTTGTAAACGTATTCCCGATAATAAAACACTATTTTAATATTTCAGAACTTGTTAGTAAATCAATTTATTTAATTAAATTTTGATGGCATAGAATCATAAGTTACTACAGTGAATTTGAAAAAAAAATGATTTCACGATTTCATTGCTTTTATAGTAATGAAAGAAAGACTAAAAAGTAAATATATATATATATATATATATATACATAAATGCATTTTGGCATACTATTAAAAGTGTATTTAAAACATTCTGGGCAATATTAGAGGCACTGGAAATTTGGTAAACTGAAGAATTTGCAAATATGTAGTAAATGTTATATGATCTAATGCAATGCAACATATGTATAGAATACCATAACATTACTTTTTCAAATGAAGTTTTCTTAATTTCTCTTTCTCTTTAAACCATATACAGAGACAAAACCGTAGAAAAAACAATCAGACTTTAAAGAAGTCAAAAGCTTCTTATAAAATTCTTGAATTGAAAAGAAGCACAAAAAGGACATTAACATACACAAGATAAATTTTAATTTTGTATTTAAAATAAAACTCAAGTTTGTGGTTTCAATTTATTCGAAAACTGCTTTTATAAAAATTCGGAATTATTTTTTTTTTCTGAAAAAAAATATTATTCATATTTAAATGAAATATTTATACTGTTGAACTAAAAAAAATTATTTTATTTTTTATATGTGAACTAAATTCTGTAGTTATAACAATTAATAATTTAATTTTACTGTTACAAATTAGTGGAGTTCTTACCGCATGTGTGAGGAATCATTTCATAATTTTTCTGATTTGCGTAGAAGGTGCAAAGCCCGCGAAACATAGCTGATTGATCGACCACTGATAACTCAACTTCTATGGTTCAAATAATTTAACTAGGGCTAAGCGTAATAACACGAAATAATAAAATCAACAGGATCTACATAAATGTATCACTTTCAATGGAAATGCCATTTATTACATCAGTCTAGAAAGAAAACCCTTAGAATCACAAAATAATACTTTGAATCTTTTGCATTGAAAAGTAGTTATATCTCTTAAATGAAGAAGTCGCTTTCTTGTCCGTTCAGGTAATGTGGGAAATAAAAGAAGGAAAAAATCCGAAGCAGTGACACTATTCCCTATTCATTCGAAGGCAAAGTAATGAGGAAATCGCACGAGCAAACAAGGAATCCAAGTTCAAAATTCAAGGGAATCAGAGGACTTGTGTTGATTCAGCCACTTTGACTCAGACCGCTTCGATTGACACGTACATTTTGTTACGACATTCGGAGCGTTCTTCCTCTGCCTCGCTGCAGAATAGCAGACTTCAATTAAATGCCAGAAAAAATGATAAACACACCCATCGAGGAGAATTGTGTGTAGATGAGAACAAGAAGAAGTTTTGGAGGAGGTTACAACAATGGAAACAAGAATTTTGACAAGATCTTGAATAAAATGTGGATCATTTCCACGTGATGTGTTTTATAGGAGATAAATTATTGTTTTAGAAATATTTCTTTTTATCAAGGGCGGTTGCTGAGGAGCTTCAACCTGCATTTTTCAAATTTCATTTTAATCATTCACTCGTACTAATTAATCCACTAGTCATTTAACGCAATTTTCCTTCTCTTATATATAAGGATTTTAACTACAAAAAGATATCATTGGCAGTATTAGAAAATATGTTTTGCATTTAAATAGATGCTAAACATATTTTCCTATTCTATATAAAACATTTCATTCGATGCAAAATATTCAGAAAAATTTTATTATGTGTGAGCTTTAAATGTAATTGAAAACATGACTGCCTTTTCTTTTGCACTTTTTACTTCATTTCGTAGCAATTTATCCCCAAATGAAATATTTTCATCAATAAATGAAAGTTGGTTGATTGAAAGAAATGAATACTATCCAAATGATGAACGCACCAACAAGTCTTTATTTCTGCCGTTCAGCCAAATGATTCGAAATTTTTTGAGTCTATTTTCATAAGTAATGACTTTGATTCTTTTGAAAAGAATGTTGTTGTGTCATCATTTCATTGGGTTAGCCCGATTGAAAGAAAGACATGGCCTTTTGGTATGCAGGGGGTTTACAGTAAGATGAAGAGGACTTCAAGTTGAAGGATTTTGAAAAAGACACAGTGATGATATGAGAGGCACTACCGCCTCTTAGAAAGGGCCTCGAATTCTAAAACTTTTCTTTGTAGTGATACGAGGAATCTAATTATGGTTATACCCAGCCCCTCTACGTTTTTGAAACTAAAGTCATGTCTCTGCATTAAATGAATAGGATCAACGAATAAAGTTATGGAATTGACGTTTCTTAGACAAGACATCATTCAGGCAATAGAGCTAAAATTATAACGAAGAGCAAGATCATTAAAATTTCAAGTTGTCACTGAGGACAAATCTCGCAGCAATTGTCCGCGTCACTTAATCTATACGCTCTTCCCAGCCATTTTCTCTTTTCTTAATAAGAAAAACAAATGCAAGAACAAACCAAATTTTCAAACACTGTCATTTGCTTCATGTTTATAAAGATGGAATTTTGTAATCGAATTCTCACTCATTTCTTCGTGAATAGAAAAAATCATTTATTAACCTTGGAAGTTTTTTATAATAATATACCGCTTTGTTAATTGGTGGTGAAATGATGAGAAAATTCCATAGTATTGATAAGAAAGAATTATAATTTAAAGACTAAAAAATAGAAACGAATTATTTGTTTCAAATCTACATTTTAGTATAAGTCATTTAAACACTAGTGTCAAAACTTTTTAATTCTGCAAGAAACATTTTCGAATCGTATTACTATGCAGTTGCTCTAATTTTTTAGAATCGAATTATTTCCTTTTTTTATTTACTTCTTGCTCTCTCATTTTTATTC
>JAPMOR010058927.1:276282-337237 GCA_026543865.1 Argiope aurantia | reverse complement strand
GCTCTCTCATTTTTATTCCTCCTCATTCATCATATGCACAATTGTGACAGAAGCAATGGTTTGCAAAGAGAAAACCAAAATAAAGAAGCAGATATGTTGAAGAATCAAAACAATTTCATTTGTTTAATTCATAGTTTAAACTCTCAATTATTATTCCTTAATGAAGTACTTCTTGAACTATGTCTATAGTTTAAATTTTCAAACAAGCAAGTACTTAGACATGCATTCGACATTTCCCTTCCATTATTGATTTGTTGCTTTCAACCTCAGCTATAGAGAGGTTCATTGATTCAATGGTGCAAGAATCAGGCTGTACAAAAGGAATGACAGAATTAACCTTGAGTTAACCTTTCTTTATTATACATTTAATAAACTGTTTCGTCTAATATTCCTTAGAAAAAAAATTCAAAACATTTTGAAGCGATAAAATTATAAATTTTGGCGGCAATAGTTGAATATTGTGTATGTAAAATCTTATGTAACAAAATATTAATCCAAATACCAATCACCTTTTGTTTTAAACTACAAAATAAAACTATCTTTGATTAATACAAAAGTTCATTATTTTTCTACTTAGCTAGAAAATGCAAAGAAATCGCTTTGAGTTGTTTTCCATACTAATGTTTATCCAAATAGGATTTTCATTATGCACATTACTGCCACGTATAAAAAAATACAGTTAAAAACTAAAATATAAAACTCGGAAACTAAATAACGAGATCCATACAAATAAAACCATAGCCGTAAGCTTTCTTATAATGTGAATTTCAAGTAGGGACAGATAAAAATTCTTGTCATATATTACTTGACCTTATTTTCTACAGATATTACATACAACTTTGGACATACAAGAGGTGTTTATGCTAATATTCAGTTCCAAATAATGTTTCAATTCAATTAAAAACAAACAAAAATCATCTGGCTAGAGTATAGATTTCAAGTAATTTTCTTTTCAAATGGACTTCTTAACTATAAAATGTGTATTTACACAAATGTCGGAAACAAAAGTACACTGAGTGTTCCCGAGGAAGAAAATTCTTCTCGGACGTCAGAACGATGCCAGTTGAGCAAACTAAACATAATCGTCAGCATCGACGTGTGTAAGAAAGAGACAGTTGTTGACCAATATTCAAAATAACATCCAGTGAATCTTGGCTCTGACAAAATGAATTATCAATTGATTTATTTTTATATCCAGTTGAATTTTGGGATAAATCAAACAATGACAATTGAAAGAAAGAGTGAAAATTAGATATAAAATTTAATTAAAATACGGACTTGAAAGCGTCGATTCATTTCAATTTTTATCTGCTCACTTATATCTAGAATTCGAATTTATTTTAGCTAGTTAGTTAAAAATTGTAACACATTGAATTGTTCTAGTTAACTGCATACGTGCTTCTTCCATTCATTGACTTGAGTGCTGTAAATGAAGAAGCAATAAAAGATTTACTATTTATATTACAATTACCCATATATTTAGTAAACACTTTTTCATTTAAATTGTTCACTGTTGATTATTAAAACTGACAAAGCAAATTTTGGCTACCATTTAAAGTTTAAAATTTATCGTTTTCTCTCGCTATATTCATTTGCACACCCATCATTTCTTAATTCGAATTTCTGGATAAATTGAATTTTTATTGCCAGCTTCGAAATAGCCAAGCTGTTCTGTATTTTCCATTTAAAGATTATTATAAAGACAAAAAAAAAAAAAAAAAGATGATACAGAAAAGATCGGTGATTATTTTTATTTTTGGAGAATAGTTGACCATGTATTTTGAATTACTTCTTCTGTTTCGAGAAATGGGAGAAAAATTGTCCCATTCTTTTAGACACATTGATTTAATCGCAATCTTTAAAACCAATTTTATTTACTTTCATTCATTGTAAAGCAGCAATACATACAGACGTTTATATGGTATAAATAATCCAAAATTTAAGAGCAAATGTAAAAAGATGCTTTAAAATATATTTAGAATTTCCATTTTTGCAATATAGCTGTTGATTTTCGTATACATCAAACGCATTTCATTTTTAGTTTTGAAACATCAAATTGTGTTCCTATATAATTAAGTGATCTTAGCAAATATTTGAGTTTGAAATTAACAGAATCATTGACATTCGAATTTTTTTTCGGAACTTGATGGGTTTGAAAGCGAGTTTGATTGAACACATTTTAAAGTGAAACATTTTTCATAGCAAGTACAAAAAGTACTGAAATCACATTGAGACAATTTTCATATTTCCTACTAATATGAGAAAAAAGTTTTTCCGGATATAACCGAAAACGCATTAGTTACTAAACTAAGCAGAACGGTTATGCAAGTTCTGGAGAATATACAAAAATAAAATAACCCAAAGTTGCTCAATTCGGTTGGTAAAATGACAAAATGAAATAACTTTTCACTCTTTTTCCCAAATGACAGTGAAAACAATAAAATAGAACAGTCTATGTCGATCAAAAAATCAAATTTATTTGCACCAATTCAACATGGGCCTTTAACCTTGTCCCTAATTAGTTAAGCCACCTTCTGTTTGATAGTAGAACTAAAGATGATCGAATGTCAAAACAATAAAGGAAGAAAGCAAATAGGCGAAGGTTAAGCTTTGGGCGTCTTACAAGACAAGGAGTCGATCATTTGCAGTCACATAGAAATCGAATTTGATTTGACATCAAACAAAATGGTATTCTCGTATTAAAGAAGAAGTAAATGCTACTCATTTAACAGAGAATCTGAAACCCGAAATATGCATCAAATAAAGGTTATATAAAATCTGATAAAAATTCAATCAGCTTTGCTCTCTCAGGAGTTTTAATCTTTATTAAAAACTCGAAATAAAAATATTATCTGTCCAAATATGAAACAATTTTTACTTTGAATTTATTGAATTAAATTAGAAAATAAATATTTGAATTTTCTAATCAATATGAAAAATAACATAGCCAAAAAGAAAGTATCTACAACTCATGAAAGCTTTTACATGTAATTAAACAATTCATTTTAAATCATTAGTTATAAATCACTTTACAAAATAAAAGTATCCACTCCAGCGATTTTTAAGGAATAAAATTTCCTATACAAATAAAATAAGAAAAGAAAGTATTTAATATTTACTTGTAATTTTTCTGACTGAATAATAAAACATTTTATTTTGAATGAAGTGTTGTTAATTATGACATGTGAAAGTTGAATGTTGTTGAAAGTCCTTTATCCTTTCGATACAACATCCAAACGAAATTTCTGAAAGTCTTCATAACTACTTTTTATCAATAAAATTTCTTCTTTGAAATAGCCCGCAGACTATTGTTTTCCGAGATGAACACAAATGAACTAATGTGTAGGAGGAGCTGACCTGATACAGAATTGAGATTTCAGCAACGAAAAATGAAGTAATGAGTACGTTGAGCCAAGTGCTGTGCTGGTCAAACCAATGTGGTTTTAGGAGCTGTGGTTTGTGAGGTATAGAACATTATCTATGAAAAATATAAAGAGCGGGTCTCAACAGTAACATTCGTGAAAAAAGCCCCTTTTTCTTTCATCGTACAATCTTCCGAAAAATTTTCTTTTTCTTCTTGACACAAATGGTGCAGTTCAATTGTTTTCCAGAAGATGTGCCCGTCTACTTATCTAACTGTCACAAACAGAGCAGAAAATTTCATACACCTGGGTAGAATGCATAAGAAATTATGATTGCAGCATATTTTCGATATTACAATGGAATCAAACTGTTCACAAACACTCAAATAAAAACGAATTAGATTGAAACAAATAGTAACTCCCTCACTCGGGAAAAATGCATTGCCGAATGAAAATAAAATATTAGCACTGACCTTTAATTTGGCCCGTGAAAGGAGAATATAATAAACCAGCATAAATATAAAATAAGAAAAATTGCATGCCTTAGTTCATTGACTTTTGTTATTCATTCAACAAAACCTGCCTCAGCAACTCGACGCCAAAACGCATCCGTTAATGATCCTGTGTGACAGACGACGGCCAACAATTTGATACACTGGTGTTCAAAATCGCCAGATGTGAACATTAAAGCAAACAATAAGTGTTGCACAATTTGGGAAGTAAAAATGTATTCGCAACTCTTTTTAATATCGATGCCAAAATACGATGCTGAATATGTAAATTTTTATGCAAATCAAAATACTTGACAAATCACCGTCATTATTTCAATCTCTTTGAGAAATCAATGTCACATTTTAAAATAAAAACTTCTGGACATTTTGAGACTTGAGCAAATGATACGGACGACCCTTAGCCAGCAACACTAGTTAAGACCCCTTATTTTTACAGTACTTCAAAGCAAAGACACAAGTCCCAAGGATATGCCAATATTATCAAAACTCGATCGCAAAGCCAAGTCTAACAATTTATTCGGAAGCTCTGTGGAGGAAAGTTCTAAAATTGCAATCGAATAAATTTTCAAAAGTAAATCAACTCCGAATGACAGAAATCGACTCATCGATAATTAACCTATTTGTTTCTTCTCCCTCCCAATGAAAAAAATTGTGCTAAGAAGAATAGACTTTAGTATTAAATATTCAACTCTGCTTATTTTAATTCACTCCATCTGTATACAAAATTTTATTCATAAAACGATTCGATTTTAGTTCAATTCACTTCCTTGAGTGAGCTAACAGTCAGTCGAATTTCTGCCGACTGACACGCACGTGACAGAAAAACGGCAAAGGAATTTGAGACATGATTTTTGGGTAAACAATGAAATTCCACTCAATTAATATTTTGCGGCCATCAATCGATTTCTTTTGTTCCCAAAAGTAATCAGTCACGCCTGATCGTGGGCTAATTACTTGCAAATAACTGTGATTACTCTTGGGAAAATCCTTGATAATGGGAAGGTGAAAGCAAGAATGGCACAAGAAATTGGTATCAGTTTTCAAATCAGAATGCAAACCTTAGATATATTCAGATAGAGACGTGTCAAAATTAAAAGATAACAACTTTGAATGCCCATGATGCACTTTACAGTAGTCTGGACTAAGACAGTGATTCTCATCTCATTTCGCGTGAGTGATATCCAATCGAGTGACTCCCCACTAAGAGTCTGTGATAGAGCTTTCACAAATTTCGAAGCTCACATTCATCAGTTTGATAACTGGAATGTGAAAGTAATTGACTGAAATATGCATTACATAAATAGTAATTGATAGAAAATTTGTGGTAGATGTGATATAAAAAAAAAGCAAAGTAAAAATAAAACACTTTTTCACAGAAGTACCAAATGAATATTTTTTAAATACTAAAATGAAATTTAAGGATATAATCAAGGTACCGGGCTATAAGGAAGATATGAACCACAGGATTTAATATAATCCAGTAATAAAAATTTTTATAATGCTTTCTTACATTTGCTATTCATTAGCAATTCTTAGAAATTGGCATCGATTTAAAAAAAAAAAAGAAAAAGAAGAAAAAAAAAAGAATATTCATACAAGAAAGTGAATTGCTCATACGATACAATGAATCGATGATTGATGAGCAAATTTATTTTCACATGCTACTGAAATTCTTTTGAACGCTGAATCCAATTCTTCAGCATAAAAAGAGATGAATATTTATATAATGAGGCGAATTTTTTCCTGTGATGTAGTGAATTCGTGATCTAGGAGATTATTTTTACACTCCAAGCTTTATTTTGTAAAACTCTTCAAAAAAAAAAAAAAAAAAAAAGCAGCCCTTACATATGTGAACACCAGTTCAATTTTTATTGAATCTTCTAGGATGAAATTGGAACTCTCAGGTGAGAACTCCTGAAAATCCATACACGCTCAAACAACAATCAGATTTCAAATATCTAAAATAATAATAAAATGAACTTATGGGAAAGGGTAAGAATAGGTAGGGAAGGGAAGATAAAGGAAAATTTAAAATATCGCAACGAATTTCTTCTAGAAGTGGTTACACTGAATATGAGAAATTCTTGACATCACTTTCGCTGAAATTACTTGACATAAACACCAGTCATCATTTCTTTGCTCTGGCAGAAAGAAAAAATAATATTACTTTAAAGTAAATGAACTGATCCATCAAACTACCTATCGAGCAGTTGACAGTTCTAAACATATTTGCAAGGATACTTATTGAAGAGAAAACATATTTTTTTTAATTTTTTTTTTAATTTATTTTATTCATTTATTATTTTTATTTTTTATTCACTTTTTATTTTTATTTTTTTATTCAATTCTTCTTTTTATTCATTTATTATTTATTGAGTTTTGTCGTTCTATTCAAGAACATATATACGGTTCACTGATGGTGAAACTACATCAATACTTTACAACAAAATAGATTCTTCGTGAAGAGAATGAAATATTCGGAAAAGGGAAAATTTTCGAAATAATAGAAAAAATGAAATGCCCCTCTTATTTCAAGACATATGCAGCAACAGATCATGCAGTTCTTTTTTATTTTAAGAAATTAAAAGATTCGACGTCCATTCTGGAATTTAATAAAGTAATTAGTGAAATACAAGATTTTTTAGTTGAAAAAAATGCATTTAAAATTTAACGTGAACAAGAATTTTTCCTCTCTTTCTTCCTTTTATCTTTAATACAGAATTTAGTAACATTAAAAGTGATTCAGATAATTTGGAAGCAAGAGTAAATTTAGGTTCTGATTAAAACTTTGAGACTACAGTACTCGTGCAATATGTAAATATATTTTTTTTCTCAATATATATCCTGTTGTTTTCACAAAAGCTCTTTTTTGTTCAAAATTGAAATTTTTTATATGATTTCATTTTTATTCCTCATCATTGCCGTTTCACACAATTTTATTCACCTTGATTTGCTTCATGTTTTGAAAGATGGCATTTTGTAATAGATTTTTCACTTGCTTCTAGAGTTTTGAAAACTTATGTGTTTTCGATGACAACTTTATTATTTATAGAGGTTCATTACCAGTAAGTTGAATAATTTAGTTAAATTTTTATTTCACATAAATGGTTCAGCCTGGTAGAGAATTGGAAAAAAATTGATTTCAAAATTCCATAACATTACTAAAAATGAACTACAAAATAAAAAGTAAAAAAGTTTAAAATAATTAAAATAAAAAAATACAATTTCAGCACACTAATAAAAGAATGCATATTAAAAATTGTTTGTTTGTTTTTTCTAAATTTATTTGTATACGTTTAGAATATCATAAAAAATGTACTGCAATTTGAAAATAAAAAAAGTGATCTGTCCAAAAAGCATTCCAGATAATAAAGATTGATGAATTAATGCATAAGAATGTAATATCTCAACAAGATAGCAGATCCAAATATCTTAAAGGGTAACTTCTTTCCTAATTTTTTTAAAAAACATGTTATTGATAAGTAAAAATTTGTACGAAAAAATCCATTAATATAGTATGCAGATTCAATAATATTTTATAAATTCAGTCTAATGAGAATACACTTCATAAAGCACCACCAATATGATTGTGCATATTATACACAAATGATGAAGAACTGTACAAAGTAAAATAAAATTCACCTAATATTATGAGTAAGATTCAAGAAATAATTTGAAAAAAAAAATAATAATATGCAAGCTGAAATGCAAATTAACTTTTTCTGAAAATAAAACCAGCTACAAAGTCCCAAATACAAATAAAAGCGTAAACTGAGTCACCTTGATAAATCTGAAATTTAATCAGTTCCGTATCTACGTTGGTTGAATCAGCCAACCGAAACAGTATTAGCTTCAAATAAATCGAACTGATCTAGACCAAACCTATCATAACTATATTGAAAAATGAGCTACCATGTGACTGCATAATCAGTCAATTGGAAAACAATGACTGCCTTGGAAAGTAACGCCTGCATTTCGAATTCAGGCAATGTTCAAGCTGAATGATATTTTGTATTATGTAATTCAAATTTTGAAGGCACGCCATTTTTATTTTCTACATCGTATATTATCTAGATTATGATATATAATTAATATATAAATAATAATAGAAATTGAATAATCAAGAGTTGAATTCTGAATTAATACTCAGAATAAATGTTTCATTTTTTTTTCTCAAATAATTAAAAAAAGAAAAAAGAGATTCGGCACTTGAGTGAATTTATAACCACAGAGTACAGAATTCTCAATTACTTCTCGACATTAATAACGTTTATTAAAAAATAATACTTATAAGATCTAGAAAAATTACTAGGAATTAATTAACACGACAGATGAGATGACAAATCAAAGATCTCGTTTTAAACATTTGAACAATAAATCAATGAAAAGGAGACTCCCCAAAGGTCAGATTAGAACCTATTCACATGCCAGCTGAAATAAATACAAGCCCATGTGATCATTGTTTTTCGATCGAAACCGGATCTGATTGATAGGTAACCATTTCTCACTCTTCAATTCAGAACTTTTTTTTCTATCTGCTCAGCGTTCAAAGAAAAGCGTTTTAGATAGCTTGAAAAGTCTCGTTTTTCACGTTTCTACTTAAGAAAGAAAATCGGAATGCAAGCCCATAAATAATATTCATTACAGTACTCGTATTCTGATGTATGCTGATGATGATTAGGTATGTGCCAAAAGTGGCGTTACACCGGTAAAAGCTCATAAATAAAAAAAATTTAAAAATAGAATTTAAATAGCTACCAAAGGACTAGCTATTCAAAAATTTTTTTTTCATAATTTTGTTTACTAGAAGCTAAAAACAGCCAAAGGAAAAAAAAAGAAAAAAGAAAAAGTGGAGATGTCTAAATAGTCCAAGCAGAAGAGTCTACATAATATTCCAACAGCATCATTGAAACATAATTTGTAAATAATAAAATTGAACGAAGATAGACAATTTAAATTTAGAAAAAAAATAAAAATGATATCAATAAACAAAAAAAGTGAAACATATAAATAAACAAATAAAAAAAATAAGTCAATGAAAAAATAAACAAACAGAAAAATAAATATATAATGGCTCAGTCTAAGGTAGAGTCCATGAATCAGGAACAAAATGCCTGATAGTTCTTTTTGCATTTTTTTCCCTTGTACTCGCTAGATACTGTTCACAGTGCAGGAAAAATGATTGTTCAATTTGGAAAATTCTGTTTTCATTATGATGTAGGAAGTCCAAAATATTTTGAGCTTCTAAAGTCAATTTATTGTTTGATAGAATTTGGGAAATATTTAGTTGAGGTTTTATAAGTTTTCTCAAATGATGAAGAATAGGGCAATGGAAAATATAGTGTGGAATGTCATCATAATCATTATCACATCTACAACTACAATTTCTCAAACTGAATCTTTTAAGATAATGCGGGCAAAGTCCAAGGTTTGTAGTTAATTGGGCTAAATATTTATTGTCAATACCTCTATTTCTTTTTACCTGAGAAAAGATACTGAAAGTAAAGCGGCCTTTTTCATTATTTTCCCATCTTAATTGCCATTCATCGATGAGAATTTTACGAAGACGAGTTTTGATTGTTCTTTCAGATTCTCCAAGGTGATAGTCAATTGCAGGTTTAAGTGAAACAGCTTTGGCAGCCAGATCGGCTAGTTCATTACTTTTGATGCCAATGTGGGCTTTAACGCAGTGTAATGAAATATTACCATCTACCAGATTTTTAACATCTTCTACTGAATTATTTTTGGGTTTGAATGTTTGAAGACCCTTTAAAACACTGAGGCTGTCCGTGAATAGATGATAATGCAAATACGGTTTATTATGGTTTTTCCAATTTAAAGCTTGCCATATTGCAAAAAGTTCTGCTTGAAAAATTGAACAGTGATTTTAAAGCCTGTACTGAAACTCTTCAATTTTATCTTCTCCCTCAAAAACACAAAAATCTGCACCAACTTGTTCATTTATTTTCGAACCATCTATATACACTGGTGTGCAAAACTTAAGCAACAGGTATGTTTTTTGCCATAACTTCACGAGAAATCATCTGAGAGACATGAAATTCAGAAATGAGATACAGCATTTTGTTCTGAAAGAAGGACGAAAGCATAGTTGCGCAGAAATGAATACAATGCATACAGTATGGAATCAAACAAAAAAAAAAGGCTTTATTGAATTCATAGTATCGTTACACATGATTGTCTGTCCAAGAGGAAGAACAGCAAGCAGATGTTCCTTAGTATGGGATATGCCCTCCCCTTACTGCAATGGTTGCTTCGCACCGTCTCCCCATACTCAGCACCAGATTGTCCAACAGTTCTTGAAGTAACAGTGCCCATTCCTCAATCAGCATTTGTTTAAGTTGCCGGGTGTTCCCAGGAGGATGTAATCGTGCCGCAAGGCGTCTCCCCAAAGCATCCCACACATGTTCTATCGGATTTAAATCAGGAGAGCACGCCAGCCAATCCATTCGAGTGATATCTTCACTTTCCAGGAGCTCCTCAACAGCATGAGTCCTGTGTGGCTGTGCATTTTCATCCATAAAAACGAAGGCTGATCCAATGGCACCTCGGAACAGACGCACATGGGGAAGAATCACCTCCTGACAATAGCGATCTCCAGTTACAGAACCTCTGTCGAAAACGTGGAGCTCAGTCCACCCGTTCATCATAAAGCCTCCCCAAACGACAACTCCAGGACCACCGAAACGGTCTCTTTCTGTGATGTTACTGGGATGAAACCGTGTCCCGATCTCTCTCCAAATCAACTGGCGTTGGGAATCGCTGGTAATATATAGAACATGTGTAATATCCGATAGAACATGTGTGGGATGCTTTGGGGAGACGCCTTGCGGCACGATTACATCCTCCTGGGAACACTCGACAACTTAAGCAGATGCTGATTGAGGAATGGGCACTCTTACCTCAAGAACTGTTGGACAATCTGGTGCTGAGTATGGGGAGACGGTGCGAAGCAACCATTGCAGTAAGGGGAGGGCATATCCCATACTAAGGAACATCTGCTTGCTGTTCTTCCTCTTGGACAGACAATCATGTGTAACGATACTATGAGTTCAATAAAGCCTTTTTTTGTTTGATTCCATACTGTATGCATTGTATTCCTTTCTGCGCAACTATGCTTTCGTCATTCTTTCAGAACAAAATGCTATATCTCATTTCTGAATTTCAGATGATTCCTCGTGAAGTTACCTGTTGCTTAAGTTTTGTAGATAGAATGCGGAGCTGTTACTGCAGAAACATCCCACTGCATCTTTTCAATCTTACTGGGGTGATATTCATAACTAATCATTTTAGAACCCTGAATTGTTTGGCCAAAAATATTGATGTCTTTATGGTGATATTTTATCCAATATCACATATCAGATCTACTGATTATTTGTAGAGCAGCTGTAGATGTACGAAAAGCACAACAGTGCTTTGCGTTGTACACTATTGATCTTTTGCCTTTGTCTATTAGTGCCCTTCCACCAGGCTGCAACTGAAATTCTTTTCAGAGCTCAGTACTCGTATAGAATCGCAAAATATCTATGACAAAGATATGAAATAAGCAAAAATGTATTTTTTTTAAAGATATTCTCCTTAAGATTTCATATGTTTTCAATACTAGCTGCTAACCCGGTATGAATCGAAATGAAAATATGTTCATCTTTTACAAGCAGACATATTATGCGCATTTCTGAGCAAAATATAAAAAAAGGTAAGTTTACTTGCTGCTGGCAACCACGTGACGTGATCGTTTTAAGCGGGCAGATAAATCAGTACTCAAAGAAATCGCAGAGCGAATCGAAATAAACGCATTTAAAAAAAATACCAATGCAATATTTGAATGTAAAAAATACGTCGACAATATTATAATACTCTAAATCATCTTCTATTCTGCGTGTAATTTTTCCGAGGTGAGCTCCACCTAGTGTAACAACGGGGTTTTATGTTCATTACAAAATTGCCGAAACGTAGAATGAGATCTATTTGTGAGCCAAATCTGGTTAATGTTACCCTTATTAAGTATTGATTTATTATTACTCTTCCATCCAACCTCGAACAATATTTTGAAATTCTGCGAGCACTGAACAATATGAAATCTTACTTAAGAAGAGAATGATAAAGATAAAAGAAATTGAATGGGAAAAAATATGAAACAGGATTCATTTGTTTTTCCTTTCCCCTCAATTATTTCTTTCAATTTCTAACTATTAAACGAAATGAAGTTAAAAATAACTGAATAATAACGTAATCTAAAAAAAACAGCAATAAAAGAAACAGGAGCTCCATTTTTGCTATCGATATTTTAATTGCTATTTTTATTTCGTCAGTCGCAGAAGATTGCTCCGAAGTCAATTTTGATCGCAAAAACATCTAGAAGGTAAAATTGACTTCTCAAAAGGAAACTGCTAATTGGTATCGTACTTTCAATAGGCTGCATGTAGAATTAGATTTATCTTCCTAAGAAATGCTCATTCCTAAATTATAATAATAATATCCAATGTTATTGTTCGGATTCCACAAAATGTTCATTGTGCGAAGTGAAAATGAGGGAAAGGAAATGAATAAGAAAGGTGTTGACAATAAAGCGAGAAAGAAGATCATTTCATGTTGACGGACATCCATAATCGTATGGCCAACAGTCGAGAAAAGGTGTTTGGACCAGTGATAGTTCTTTGTTTAGAAATAATCAGTGGAATGGATTCAAACACCCGATCAGAGAGATTTGTAATTTTTAGATTATTCGGATTAAAAGCATTCTAGACAGTTGTGTTTCATTATATGGGTGAAAAGTCTTGCTTGATTTGAAACCATTGTGATTCAATTTTGAAACCATTGTGAATTGCGTCACAACTGCAGATTGGATCTTTATTTCTATGAGTGAGAGCCTCGCTTTGAAATATTTCAGGAAAATCTGAAGGACGTTACGTTATTTCTTTCATTTTATTTCGTTATTTCTTTCACGTTATGAAAGGAATAGAAAAGCACATTGAAATAGAGAATGACAGTTATTTTTAATAAAAAAATGCTGTTTCTCAAGTTTTTTAGAAAATTTTTGGCTCTATTTGCTTAAGATAATTTCTCTTGTGCTTTTAAAGACGTACAAAATAAACAGAATGAGATTTTACACCGCTCAAGTTTGAAATCTTTCAGCCATTGGCTCCTGATTCTGTGAACCATGAAAAGCACTAGGGACAGCTAAAAGTTGCTTATATATTACTCCAAATCAAATATACGCAACACTTTTAAAAGCGAAACAAATTAAAAAGACGTTTTGTTTAATCAGATAATTTGAGCAATACCGCTTGACAGCGAATTTAAGTAAAAGTAATTTCAAAATTCAATAATATTCGTAAGGAACAGTAAACAAAAAGAAAAAAGTAGAAAATGATCAAAACAAAGAAAAAAAAATTACTTTTTGATACAATATCAAAAGAATATTTTTAAAACATGTTTTTATTCAATTTATTATGGTTTAAAGCCCTATTTCAAAAGCAAATAAAAAAATTCTAATAGTAAATATAAAATTTGCTCCGAAATAAAAAAAAATATTATACTTTAAAAAAAGGAAGTTGCGAAATAAGTGGAATATTCAAATTAAAGAGATATATAAACTCCCTTCAGTTCAAATTTTTATATGTCAGTAATAAATGTAATATTTAAAAAATGTAGAAATACTTTACGATTAAAATCATTCATTTTATCTAGAGAATCAATCAATTCATTCACCATTCATTTATATCTAGATCACGTTGCCATCTTGGAACAATACGAGTACAAGTGATAATTATTAAAAGCAGTTTTAAGGTAAATACCATTTGGTATCGGAAAGTTAAAAGATGAATTAATAATGCACCGCAAAATGACGATTATTGCTGCTTACACGCACGACACAAGCATATTCGAAAACTCAATCGCAAACCTTGCTGTTTCGGAAATGAGGACGCAATCATCTTCAACAAAAAGAGGGGAAAGTTACCACCTTTCGCTTCATTAGTATTTAACAATCTGCAATTCATTCATAAAACTCGATTTGTTTTTCAGTTCAAAACGAGATAAAAGGGCTAAACAGCCAATGGCCTTGACTTAAATATCATAAAATAATGCGGGCTTATTCATTACTAAACACGCAGGAAATTAGAGAAATATTTAGAAGTTGAAGCACTGAAAAAGGATCTGCAAAAAAAGAAGCTAGAATTTGAAACCATTACTCAATATCCTTAATTTATATTACATCTATACAGAAACCAAATATTCGGCTAATGAAAAAATAAAATTCTTGGCATGTTTTTATTTAATTTGGTTTGTTTCATGTCTGTAAATATGAAGTTTTAAAATCAATTTTTCTTTCGCGTTCTAATGTGCTAGACCGTTCAATTTTGCAGACTTTTGAATTCTCGATGATGATATAACATTTCACTATTTTCAGAAATTCTATGTTAATATAAATATTTCGTAAAATTTTTATTCAACAAGGCATGGCGCCACTTTGTAGTAAATTTGGCGGGTTTTTTTAGTTTTTTTTTTTTTTAGTTTACAAAAATGAATTAATAATTAAAGACGTAAAGAAGAAGAAATTAATTAAATTAAAAAAAATTCATCTTTATCGTATGCTAAAAAACTATGTTTAACGAAAAACGGTTACATAAAATTGATGTTTGCTTCTTATCCAATTATTTAAAAAAGTGACTAATATACGAAGAATAATAATTTATTCAAGATTCTTAAAAATAAAAAAAATAAAAATAATCAATTTTCACAGATAAAAAAAATCCATAGAAATTTCAGAATTACACTATCCAAACATATTTACTGTTCTTCAACGGATTCTGAGACGACCACATTTCGACGATTCCATCTCATTAGGGGTGAGACGCGGTATTCACCTTTGACCATGGATTTCCACCATTAGATACTTTTAAGTTCAATTTTGTTTCACGTGTATGTGAGTATTGTGTTATTTCTGGCCGCATTTTATTTTAACTCAGAATTTCATATTGATATGGCTAGTTCAAGTGGTAAAAAAGCTTCCAGGAGTGGTACGAAGAACATTTTAGATAATATCATTCAATATTGTGACCAAGAAGCAGAAAACGGGGCATTAAAATATTGCCGAAAAAATTTAATAACATATAAAAAAGATAATTATTCTTTTGTAAAAAAAAGTAATTATCAAATTTTAAGAACAGAAATTTTTTATTTATTCTTCATAATTTAATGTTTATGCCCTTACATTAAATAAAAATTGTTCTGAAATATTTTACTGTGCATTTGTACCTTTTTCCTTCTGCATTACAAACTATCTGTAATGTTTATGTCTCATAAAACCGCGAGTCTTCATTGTTAAATGTAAACATCTCCTCTTTTCATCTTTCCTCTCACCCCTATTTCGTGAAATGAAACCCAACCTACGCATGCGAACCCTCCCCCCCCGGGGGGTTACAATTCGTTGTCAAACAGTACAAGGTTCTATTTTATTCCACAGAGGTTCGTGTATTAGATTAAAAGGGCAAAGGGATTTCTCTAACGACAACAAAAGTGAGAGAATGAAAACAAAAAACACAGAACAAAAAAAAGCCCTCGACATTTCTAAAAAAGGCATAAAGAAACCAAAAACAAGATCAAAAAAATTTCTCTACCCCCCCCCGTCAGCAACTATGAAACAAAACCAAAAAATATTAATTCTTCATAAAGAAATAAAAATTCCTTCTAATGAAAGAAAAATAAACACATAGGAGGATGAAGTTTCAGTTGAATTCATAGTTAACACTTTCACTTGCCCAGAGTTCTATTTTATTATTATTATTATTTGTAAAGTTTAATTTTTCCCTGAATGTTGTTGCTGTGTAAAATCAAATGCAGCTATTAATGCGTTATTCTGTTGTGTGCGTAGTTTAAATATAATTCGCTAAGATATGTGCCATTATTACAATTTAAATTAATTCAATAAACCAATATAATCTTAAATCTCAAATTCGTAGAAAGTTATTTTGTTCAATGTCTTTAATAGTTAAATGTAATGTCCTCCATCATTAACTACATTAGTAGCACTTCATTTCATCTAGTTCATTCATTCAATGCATTTTCATACAATTCATTCATCAAAATTTCAAATAGTAACATTTTTTGCACTTTCCACTTTATTTCTAGATTGTTTGCCGCAAAAAATGCTTTCACTAAAGAGCAGAGAAAAATCAGAGCACTAAAAATTACATTAAAGCAAATGACTAAATTAAATTTCTTGATGTTACGAAATTAACGTAATTCATTTGAAGGGTGAACCAACTGGTCGCCGAAAGTTGTTAGAATGTAAAATGTAACTCTCATGAATTGAAAATGCTTAATATTTCATTACTCAGATTTCAATGTAGTTTTAATCTTAGCCTTTATAGAGTTTCAAGAGAAATGGGAATATGCGGATAGTAGTTAATAAAAAGTGTAGGGAGCGCCATTCTGATATTTGTACTAGGTACGCTTCTCTTCCTAAAGAAATGTTTATCTTTCTGAATAAAAATGAAAATTCTTTTGCAAAAGACTCGATTCAAAATGGTAGGAGAGATTACTTTGTCCGAAGACAAAAAAAATTTTTTTTTTTTTTTTTTTTGATACGAACAGAGCATTTTTAGTATATTGGAAGTAAATTTGCAAACGCATATACATATTTGTACATTTTTTGAAATAAATTTCTTTGATAGTTTTATTTTAAGCTTTCTTTAACCATCAAAAATTAACTAGGCATAGTAGTTTTTAAAAACACAATAATGAGCATTTTTTTGTATATTGAAAGTTTTATAACTGGACTTCTTCAAAGAATCTTCACTTTGAATCTTCAATTTGTAACAGATATTAAGGAACCTATCTCACCTCCAACAACGTTTGCATTTCGTTTAATACACGCAATTCGGGGGTTTGGTTTGGTTTAGTCCCGTTTGGGCTATTTTGGGACGGACCTCGGGGGAGTAGCAGTGGAAAAGGTTTCCGAAGCTTCACTTACAAAGATCATTGAACTTACTCGATTCAGTCAGAGACTCCCCACACCACCAATTTCGAATCAATTATATGGTTTCATTTTTCTTATCGATTCATTTTTACCTAAATGCAGTGAAATATACAGGTTTTTTTACTACTTTTCTAAACAGAACCTGTGGTTCTTGTTGAAATGACGCAGCTTTCAGCCTGAAAAGAATGCGTTTCTGCTCAAAACTTCTCTGCTCGCCACCCAAATCATTCGCCTTCTCATTAATTGTCTTTTGAAATAACTATTAGCTCACTTTTGAATATGAATTTCAATTATAGCAAATAGATTTCCTCCCCCCATTTAAACCCATTTTGATATGTTTTAAATTAACACAGCGGAATCCCAAGAGACTAAAGTAAAAATCAAATTAAAGAAATTAAAGTAATGAAATTAAAGTCAAATCAAATTATCAAAACTTTGTTTAAAAATAAGTGCATCAAAATAAAATAAGAACTTAATTAAAAATGGGGATTTTTAAGATTTAATGACTAAAACTCAATTAACATAAAATAGTAATAAATAAAGTAACATTAATAAATTAATCATAAAAAAGAAGTTGTAATTTTAACAAATAAACAGCAACTAGAATTCAACAACTGCTTACAATAAAACTTCTTTGACGTGAAAACTAACGAAAACGATTCAAAAATTAACACCAATTTAGAGTTTTGTCTTCGATTGAAACAAAATAAATTCGAATCATAGACAATAATTTAACATTTTGCAAATAGAACAGAAGCCCCCCCCCCTCAAAAAAACACTCGAATAATAGATAATAATTTAAAATTATACTAACAGGAGATTTAAAGGATCGCGAAAAAGACTTCAAAGCGATTAAAATTAGTCAAATTCCACAGTAATATTATTGTTAAATACAAAAAGTATAAAAACTGAATTCCTTTTATTTAAGATTTTTAAGCGTTGAGAAGTTTAAAGTTTAAAATCCTAAGAAATTTGAGCCAAATGGATTTAAAAAAGCGCATAATAACTGCATTTTGCCATTTTAGTATTTCGATTCAAATTCCAAAAAAATTTCATGAAAAAATTTAATTTCATTTTTCATTAAAAATCGGGGTACCTCCTGAGCAAATATCTCTAACAATTGTATGGAACTTGCAAACAGTATCGGATGCTTACAACTAGTGAACAAGAAGTTAAAAATTAATCTTTCAATTGCTCTCTTACATTTGCATTTTTTTTGTGCAACTGTTTTCTATATAAACTATAGGTATTTTAATAAAAGGTTAAAATAGAAATTTGTGATTGATTTGTTGTCACTCTGACGCATTTAATGGTTAGCTAAAGGATTATTGCTAACACAAAACTCAGAAATCAATTTTTATTTTTTTTTATTAAAGAAATGCTAAATTTTTGCTTTGGATCATTTAGACTTTAGAATTTACTATTTGTTAACTAAACGTTTCATTAACTACAACACATAACAATATTTTTAACTCCATGAAATGCGTCCAATAGACGTTGCGCCGAGTTAAAGCAACGCTTTAATTACTCGATTTTACTTTTTTTTATTCGAGAATTCATTTTCTAGTATTAAACGAACTTTTTCCATGATTTTGAAAACATGATAATGCTCCCATATGAGAATTTCTCTTTCGTTAAATGAGCCACTTTAACTGTTGGATAGTTGAATGTTTGCTGTTATAGATTTATAAAAAGTAACGCAGCGTTGATGCTTATTTGTTCGATAATACAAACTCCTATTCAGGCAGGTAAAATGGTTAAATTAAAAAAAGGCAGAAACTGGAAAGAAACAATTACTTTTCCGTACCGATAACAAAACTGCATTCTCTAAACAAGTTTTCAAGTAATCGGCAAATTATGAAAAGTCCTTGAAAACGAAAAATAGAATCACCTTTATCTGCAAAGATAAATTTTCCATCACTGGTTTACTGAGTCATATCAACGTAAATAAAAGAATTACTTCAATATATTATATTTTTTTAAGTTATTCGTTTCCCTTTTGTCTTTTTTAATTTTTACATTTGATGCGCTTATTTTTCTTTAAAACAAAGTAAATACCTAATGTGTAAATGTTTAAATAGCCTCTTTATATTAAAGTAATTATATAAAAGAATTCAAATCCAATTTGGGATAGTAACAATAAGGATGCTTCCATTAATCAAATAATGAAACATATTTGAAGGAAAATAAAAGCGCATTTCAAACTGACACTAAAAATGCATCATTATGCTGTTTACAACGGATTTACATTGAAATTATTAATAATTTGAATTGAAAAAATTAGTAAAGGAAGATGCTTCTTTAAAACGCATATTGATATATTACAAAAATGATCCGACCAAATTTTAATAACATTTGGGTGACAAAATGAAAGCTTTCTTTACGAGATTTAATGGAAAAATTTAAATAAGCAAGGGAAAGTTATAATTTATACTAAATATTCATTAAAAAATTCATTTTTATCAAAAAATGCAGTAAGAAATAGCCTTTGAAACGTAGATGCTAAAAACTGGAAAAATTTCAAAAGGTAATATATATATATATATATATATATATATATATATATATATATATATAATAATAATAATAATTATCTACTTATCAAAAAATATAATCAAAATAGCTTCCATAAAATTATTTTAACAATCTTTAAAATTTAAATAAATCAAGATTCATACTGCAGAAAGAAATTTGACTTAAAAAATTTCATCCAATGGATTCTAAAGCAATCTCGTCAATCTAATTTATCGATTATCGTTACCGTTTTTTTACAGCAGAACCACAACGCAAATTGCACATAAAAAGAAGTGAATTTGACATCACATAATTATGAGAAGAGAATATATTTTCACAGCAGAACCAGAACGCGAATTGCACATAAAAAGAAGTGAATTTGACATCACATAATTATGAGAAGAGAAAATATTTTGAAAAATGCTACAGCAACAGTTTCTCCTGTCATGACTGACTTTTAATAAAGAAAGTAATGCTCTAAATTGAATTGCTCTTCTAAAAATTTTATATTGATCTCGATTAGAGTTCTGCAAACTGTTAGCTCATTGTGCAGCCAACTTGACTTTTACCACAGCAAATATCTGCAACATGCACACAGTTTTCACAAAAAAGAATTGATAAAGGACATCCGAATCCACGAGCACATCGAAACCGTTTCGAATAAATATAATTCAATTCCCAAGAGTTTGGAATCTAAATTATGGGAGCTTTTATATCAACAGACCAAAGATATTATTGAAAGAATTCTACTGAAGAAGGAAAAAGGCCAGAATTATTAAATAGGTTGGCAAATGCCAAGAGGCCCCTTAGCTCAAAATTTTTTAGAGGTATTTTGAAAGTTATTTAATTTCATACTTTCATTTCATTATACAGGCGATGTAATCGAACTTATTCAAATTATTTATTACGTTATTTTATAACTTTAAAAAAGTATCTGCTTTTTAATTTGAAAAAAAAAATATCTTCTCCTTTTATAATATTATTAGAGTATGTTTAAAAAAAATTGTATTTTTTTACTATTTGACTTAAAGTTACTTTCAAATTTTAGCTATGCCTAGGGATTGCAATACTGGTATACCTGGATACCGAATACCGGCATTTTGAGCGATTTGTACAATTTTGTAATACCGGTATTCACAAGTTTAAATACCGTTTTTTCGGTACTTACTAGAAATTTTTTAAACTGCCTCTGAGATCGCCAACATAGCAAAATAGTATACGTTTTTGTTTATATGTCTCCTTCGCTGGCGAAATGAATTCGACTGTGAATACAAAGTTGCATCGTACAATCAAGAGAAGTGATAAAATACTGTTTAACAACGGATTGTAAGACGCTTTTGCGCATTCCTTAGGATGGGTTTAATTTGCCAAAATTGGGGTAAGAGGGGGATATAATGACAATGTAATTGTTGAAGAAGATATTGATAATGAGGATGAAATATTAAACCATCAAGAATTGCTTCCTATCATTTATAAAGTTCGAAAATTTTTTAAGATATTTAAACGTTCCCCCACAAAAAATGTCATATTACAAAAATATATATTAACTGAAAATAAAACAGAATATATGTTAATATTAGATTCTAAAACACGTTGGAATAGTTTAATCCTAATGATGGAACGATTTTAGAAACTGAGAAATCCAATCCAAAAAGCAATAATCGACTTAAACCAGCAAATTAATTTTTCAGATAGTGAATTCGACTTAATATCCATAACTGTATCTGCTTACTTCTAATAAAACCGGCTGTTGAGGCATTATGTCGGAGAGATTCTAATTTATTAACAGCTAATGCAACAATAAATTTCACGTTGCAGTCACTGAAAGAACAGCACACATCACTATCTGAAGAATTATATATTACATTGAAAAATCGCACAGAAGAATAGCATCCCGAAATAGAAAACGCCTTACGGTATTTACATAATTATAATGATTTTAAAAATGAAAATGAAAAAGAAGAAAAGAGACTGACCAATTCAAATCTGATCAAGTTTATAGTAAATCTTCTTAAAATTTTTTACCCACAAACCCATCCACATTCAGAAGAATTCGGTATAGTTATCGAAGATTATGATGACACTTATGTCTCTTGAACAAAAATTAGAATGAGCGATAAATAAAAAGAAATTTCAACAAATCAAAATACAATGCAGAAATCAGCTGTATCCAAAACCCTCCGAAGAGAAAACAATTTATTTGAAGATGAGGGATTTAGAGGTAAATGCTTGAAAAAAGTATATCGCGCATTGCTAACAGTACCACCAACTAGCGTAGATACCGAAAGAGCGTTTTAGACAGCTGATAATTTTTGCACAAAATTACGTTCCAGGCTTAATGAGAGTACAATTGATGCATTATGTTTTTTAAGATCACATTTCAAAAATGTGTAATAGTACCACATACTGAATAGTGATATTTACACTTTTTTGTGATTTAAATAAATAAGATGTTCCTTTACTGTTTTGTGATTCTTTATATACTCTTATAATTTATAAGTTTAAAATTATTTTTTGCGATATTTACACTCTCTAAGAAAACGTGCAAAAAAAAAAAAAAAAAAAAAAAAGCACCTGTGTTTTCTTTTTCTAAAATTTCTACTACCGGTAGTGAACTTTTGATCTGATATTGCAATCCCTAGCTGTGCCCTTTTTCTATACGTGAAATATTGAAATCGGTTTTTTAAAAAGAGACTTGTGATTGCATTTTGTTAACATTTGCTACTTAAAACTGCTGAATAAGAATTAAATTAAAATCAATAAAAAAATACTGGGTTTTAAAATTTTGGAAGGAAAAAGGGGCCTAGAGATTTGCATTGCCTCAGAGCCTCTGGAAATATGAATTCGGTCCTCTGAAATTGGAAATAATCATATTGTTTGAAATATGGAAACCGAGTTATTAAACTCAGTTTCAATTCATGAGGTCTCTTGTTTTGTAAACCTTGTGGAAAGAAAGCAGAGTTAATGAGTGAAAACTTATAGTAAAAGTGTAGATCTTTATTGTGGAAAAGAGCATTACTGAAGTTTCATTCATTTAATGACTCATTTTACATGTAACAACGATCTTTAAAAAATTTAAATTCCTGAAGAATATATTAATGCATAAATCATTTTTTATTCTGTTTTATTTTTCAGCAGTAAATTTCGTTAATAAAGCATGTAGAAGAAAATTCAATTTGAATCTCTTTCGCAGCAACAAAGGATCAGTTAGCGAAATATTAACATGTGTTATTCAGCTCTCTCTTTTTACGCACTCTGTTCTTGCAATATTTCCTATTCAAAATGAAAAGTGATATGATGGAGAAATAATTTATCCTTATCAAAGTATAAATTTAAAAAAATGTAAGAACACTGAATACAAATCTACGATGATAAACAGAAAGGTTTCAATTTGTAATAGCGCTTCTACTCTGGAAATTGATTTTCTGAAACTGATATACAGCGACATCTCATGGAAATGTTGTGTTGTGACACTTTACAAGTTATCTGTCAGTGGTTTAAACCGTCTCTTGTTTTTTCAGTAGCGCCAACTAGGGCCGACTTTAGCTACTTCATGCATCACATTCGCTTTCACAACCCCTTTTTACACGAGGGCACATTGACACACCTCACAGATAGAATACAGACGAAGAACAACGCCTACGTCACGGGGAAGACGCGATACCCCTATGCCAGGACGCCAGCTCATGGAAATTTCATTGAATATTATCTTACTACTTATGGCATTTCAAGAATTGATTTTGCAACTATTCCCTCCTTAGAAATCATTCCAATATCAGTCACCTCATTTAATTATATAACTTTTTTTTAGATGACTATATTTAAATAACATATACTTCAGAGGTTGACATAAACAAACGAATCAAGAAGAAATAAAGCAAAACCCTTTCGTTTAATGAAGATCAATATATGCATTTACCATCTAAAATATAGAAAACATTATTATTGTTTCGAAGTAAATACAATATTAGCATTCACCCTTGATATTTATCATACATTTTTGAATAAATTCATTGAAAAGCAATTAATTTTTCATAAAAGACAAAGTGCAAAGTATTCAGATTGTATTAAAACGCCATAAATGATATTAAAAATCATATCAAAATTGCATTAAGCATCATGTTCAATTTCGCTAAATCTCACACATTTAGATTACGTTAAAAATGTTGCAACCTCTTACGGAACTGATTCTTATCAGTTACAAAACCGGCTTGTAAACAAGACCACTGATTGACAGTTTTATGATTGGCACGGAAATGTCCCGTACGGAAAAATCATACATCCCTACTTGTCAGTCAGTTGAAATCAAATCCATCAAGGGGTTAACAACCATCTATTGATCTAAGATTTCATGAGCATACAAACGCGAAAAAGCGGAAATAAATATTGTTTGGTATTCTATTTTATGACTGAAATTGTAGTTTTATGTCACATTTTATTTTCAATCGGCCAAAGAAAAAAAGGCGTTCAAAATACAACTTGATATTTTGGTGCTTGTGTATTAAACGCATGTCACTGATAAATCGACAATGATCGCCCGTCAGATTCAGGAAAAACTCTAGATTCACACCAAATTGATCTTTCGGCAATAGCACGCAATTAATGCACCAGATTTCGACACTATTCTATGAAGCACACAATTAAAAGTGTGGGACACTGAAAATAAAAATCCACAAACACGTGACATTCGCGGTCCACATTTTTATACGGAGGGATACTATTTTTTTAGAGTATGCAAGAAGGTTTAAAATAGCTGGTTTACCTTAGATTGGTCTTTTATTTTATGCAAAAATTCCCCAAAATAAATAATTTCATTTGCATTCAGTCAAAATCTGAATTATCAATAAGAAAGGCAGGGGGGAATCGAATGATTTTGAAACAAGTTAGAGAGTGTAATAGCTACCATGGAACAACCTACACTGTGTAACGTTTAATCGTCAGATTAAATTTAATACAGTCATTTTATTAAAAGAATATTTTAAATCAATCAGTAGCTGCAAGCTATTTAATTTGGATCAAAAATTTAATTATCGCTAAATGTGAAAAATAACAGATTCTCATCGCAAGATGAGACGTCACCCACTTCAGAAGAAGAACATTTAGTGTTCTTCCACGGAACCTTCATAAAACCCTCACTCTGGTAATAATTCCTTACCATACGATGTAGGTTTTAATACCAAATACCGAATCATACAAGCATTGATAAACTGAAACCTTTCGAACACTTTGGCAAAAATAGTAATACTTAATTAATAAAGGCAAATGCGAGTGAACATATCTGTCATTATAATTTTAAATTCTGCTCTCAATACTCCTAACACATCCCTAACAATACCCCCTCCCCCCAATTTGTCACAATCGCATTTGGAAACTTAGGGGACACAGGAAGCCTCTACTGCAGCAGTTACGCTCTACTATCAGAATGGAGGTAACTCAACTCGACATCATTACTACACTCACCATGAAAGTCAGAACTTACTTTCTTATATGGTAATTTCTCCTCAACGAACTTGTGGCTGCTGGCGATCCCAGAAGAAAAATAAGAAAGGTTTTATCGAAGGTTACGAGTTTTTCATTGGTAATTCATTAAATAATAATGATTAATAATAATTAAAGAATATTTGATCGCTGTTTTTATCCTCTAACGGATGGAAAATTTACATACGAGAAGGCTTCATCTTCTCATTTACCTTGTTCCTAATCCTTGCATTCATAGGGCCATTCTTTTCACCAGGCTCGTTGATTTCTTGACATTTGTTAATTGCTATTTTCACTGAATGGAAGTCATCTGCAGCCATATGTTTTCACTTAATTTTTCATCTCCTTAATGCCAACTATCCCCGTTCTAAATTTATCTTACGAATTTGACAACACCCTCTGCAAACATCGGTACCGATGTGGCAGCGATGTTTTCTGGTGCCTATTTTAGTTTTTCTTGAATATCTTAAAAACTCCTCAGCTTTCTTACTACATGCTTATATAAAAGTCCTTACATTTTCAGGCTTTTATTTTCCTTCAAGTTTTTATATTTTTGCAAATAAGGGTTCTAAAAAACTTTTACGTTTTCAGTAATTTACGACCCCCTAGATCATCAAATCAGCATGTTTTCCACATGAAAAAAAAAAAAAAACTTTTAAGAATGTGTTTTTACTTTAAAAAATTCATAGTTGAAACATGATTTGGTATTTTTTAAATTCATTTTTAATAGTTTCCAACAGCTCTCGGATTCCCTATATTTTTGCGATTTTCATCTACTTAACGTCGTTTGGGACTCAATGTTGTATGATGATTCTTATCCTCTTGATGCGTATTATCAATTCACTGAATTTGTCGGTCGAATTCGGCAACACCCTGTATAAATAAATATATATGTAATGATATTTTAAAATTTAATTTCAAACCTAATTAATTTCCAAAGTTTTATCTTAATTTAGCCCATATTAACTCCATTCTAAAATATTCTCTTATTTGCTGATCCCATACAAGTTTTTCATTTGAATTAATTCAACTGAAGCTTTGTAAAAATGCTTAAGTCAGCGGTTCCCACGCTCCGAGTGAAGGGATAAAAAATTACTAATTTAAACAAATTCCTCTAAAAGATACCTGGATTCCCCGCTCGAAATCGACATATATAAAGATATCCCTATCAGAATCTCATCGTATATAAGCACTGGGAAAATTATTTTCCCTCTGTTTTAATGATCTAGGGGATCGTAAATTATTGAAAACAAAAAAGTAGTTTAGAACAAATATTTATAAAAATATTAAAACTTGAAGAAAAATAAACGACTGAAAATGTAAGCAATTTTATATTCTATAATTTGATATAAACGTGTAGTGTGAAAACTTTGGAGTTTTAAAGATACTCGAGAAAAACTAAAATGGGAACCAGAAAACATCGCTGCAACATCAGTACCGATGTTCTCAGGGAGCGTTATCAAATTCGAAAGATAAATGCGTTATCAAATTCGAAAGATAAATTCAGAGCAAGGATAAAAGGCATTAAGTAGATGAAAAATTACCAGAAAACATAGGGTCACAGTTAATGTTTTTCAATGAAAATCGCAAATCGGGTGGAGTTCGCTCGCTGGATGCTTGATGCCACACAGGAAGATGCACACGTTTCTGCTCGAGTTTTATTTTCAGATGAAGCCTGCTTTACGAGAGAAGGTGTTTTCACACAATGCAAATATTTGGTCATTCGAAAATCACTAACTCGTCGAAAGTACAACACAAGCTTGATATTAACCTCCGGGCAGAGAGGGACCTGCCCGAACTCCTCAGCGGCATCTTGTTTTCTTCTAGCACGTTCCTCCGGATTTACTGCAGAGAGCACCGACAATCGTACGTCAGAACATTTGGTTAATGCATGATGGAGCACCAGCACATTTTAGCTGCATTCGTGAAATCTGACTTGTTGTTTGCAAATGAACCTTAACGACCATCCATTCTGAAATACACATTAATGAATACTTGCTCGCTGCTTTCATTTTTCACATACGAGAAAGCTTCTTCTCGATTCCTAATCCTCGCATTAATTCTCTTCACAAGATTCATTGTCTTTTCGACGTCTGTTTGGTCGATTTTTCCCTGAAGAAACGTTACCTGCGACTATGTTTTCTGGTAATTTTCGATCTACTTAATGCCGATTATCCTTGCTCTGAATTTATCTTTCGAATTTGAAAACGATCTATGCGAACATCGGTACTGATGCAGCGATGTTTTCTGGTTCCCATTTCAGTTTCTCTTGAATACCTTTAGAACTGCTCAGTTTTCACACTACACGCTTATATCAAATTATAGAATATAAAATTCCTTACATTTTAAAGCTTTTATTTTTCTTCCAAGTTTTAATATTTTTGAAAATATGCGTTCTAACTACTTTTTCGTTTTCAGTAATTCACGCCCCCCTAGATCATCAAATCCACATGTTACCTACATGAAAAAAAAAAAAAAAAAAAACATCTTTTAATAATGTGTTTTTCACTTTAAAAAGATCATAGCTGAAATACTATTTGTTATTTTTTATTAATTTTTTATAGTTTCCAACAGTTCTCGGACTCCCTATATTTTTGTGATTTTTACCCACTAAACTTCGTTTGGGACCCTATGTTGTAGGAAATTCTTTATCCTCTTGATGCCTACTATCAACCCCCTGAATTTGTCGGTCGAATTCGGCAACACCCTGTATAACAATTTTCAATACTTTAGATGTCATTTTTAAAGCTTTTTTTAAGTTTTATTAATTTTTGCATTCAATATGCTACATAATGTTTTTTAGTAAAAGTACTGATTTTTTTATTTTCGTGTAATATCTAATCTGTAATAATGGGTTATTTCTTATTATTTCATCGATTAAAATTACTGATCCTCTTTTATTATGTATTAATCATTAAAACTTTAAATATTTCAAAACATTTAAACTGTTATTTTTAGTTCAAAAATTGTCATTTTGCCTTCCATTCATTTTATTATTCAGTTGTTTTAAATTCGAATTTTTGAAGAATTCGAATTTTTACTGTCGTCATCCATTTCTTATAAATCAATTTCACTAAATTATATTTTTAAAAATCAAAATGACAATTTCTAAGCATTGCTAAATCAAATGAAGACAACTAAAGCAGGTTATACCTTTCGTCATTGCCTCTTGGCTCTTTCTGATCAGGCCTGGGCTTAGAAATTCCGGCTTGATCAATAGCTTTTTCGTCAGACAGCCAATCTGACAGTGAATTGGCATATTCGGGATCACACTGGGCGCTGGTCTCATACCCCGAATCTTTTGTTAATTTTCGGGGAGATCGGGATTGCTTAGCATTCATGGGCTGGTCGTCCTCATTTGCAAAATTTGAACTTTCGATGTCCCAGTCGCCGGTCATACAAAGGGACCGAGAATGAAGACTTCTTTTGGATTCATCACTGGAGATCAATTGAACGGCGGCTAAGCTTCGGCGTTCTCTGGACAGATTCCTTTGCGAACCCCAATCTCTGCGAACCTGCAGCTGAGATTGGCTGGGGGAGCTGTCAGTACTCAGGTCAAGCCCGGATTTATGACCCACCTACCAGGAGAAAAGAATGTGGCATTTCAAACTCTGCTCAATTTTATTTTATTGGAGAAAAGCGAAGTACGAGCAGACGTGAAAATTCATTATATGTGCGTTATAGAAATCAAAACTACAGAAAAGATCTTCTTCAAATTTTACTTAAAAAATATCGTGAAGAATAAAATAAGATGAGCATGAGTGAATACGTTAGATACTTTATTTTTAATTTAAAAAAATACGAGGATAATTTTATCCCAACAATGTCTACTAGCATTTGGGTTAAAACAGATGAAAAGTGAAATCCCACAATGATAGGGAGTTAGATTATTGCTTCATTTTTCAACATGAATTTATATAAAATCTTATTGAAGCAACATTATTAAGTAACACATTTTTAGATGGTCATTTGACAAATTTTGTAGCTCATCCATTTGCTCTTTTCCCTTGTTTCGTTAAGAAATGGAAATGTGCTCAAAATTCAACGGAATTTTTTCGTCGTTCTTAAGATGTTCGTTCCAAAGTTTTGTGGGAAATATATTTGGAAAAATTCAAATGATACTATTCACTCACAAAGAAAATTGAATCATTAGCGAGTTTTCATTTTATAATGAGTTGAATTCAAGAGAAAAGAGATAGCATCAAAAATTGATTTCAAATTGTTACGATTTTATAAGAAACGAAGGGACACTTTTCGAACATTAGAAGGAGGAAAAAACACGAATCAGCTACAATTAAAAAATTGCACCTTCATTTAAGTATACAATTCATTCCTTCTTTTCGTAGGACAGAAATGAATTCTGAAAATAGAACTCACTTTCGATCTCGATGAATAGCGGAAAGATTGACGCAGAGACGTCGCCTTTTGCCAGATGGTCTGTCCTTCTTTGACCTTTGGGCAGGATCCATTCGAACTGTTCTCATTGCTCCCAGACCTACAAAAACGAAGGGAAACTCATTATCATAAAACAAAGAGGAAAATGGCTTTTGAATCTCAACATTAATAAATAAATATTTTTGACTCATCTGATTGTTTGAACTGAATGTTAAACGAATCGAATTTCTTTCGGCAAGTTCAAAGTCCAAATAAGCTCAACTGTTGCCGTTCATTAAATCAATACGTACTTTGATATTCAAATTGTTTCATTATAATTATTCTTACATTACATTCAGTATTTATGAAAATGGTTCAATCTTTATTTTTCTTTTAGTTTACAGCCATTTACCATTCAATGGCTGCGCCATTTTTAGACCGAATTTTTCTTACTTCGAATTTTTACTCTTGGCCCATCTATTCCACAGTATAGCATTCATTCAACATAAACAAAAGACTCATTTCTTGTTTTGATGTTAATTTGTTGAAATAGAATCTCTTATCCGAATTAGTAATATTCCAATTTTCTTCTTTCAGATGTTTTAATATTTCTTAACAAAACGGGGTAAAATGATACAAATCTATTAAGAAAGTTTTCAGTATTTGGAGATTTGTTTAAAAATATGTTTGTCTCGTTAATAGTTTTAGAACACAAAATAAAAAAAAAATCTTAATCAATTAGGGGATTTGCGTAAAATGGTTTTTGAATAATAATAATAAAAATATTTTACGCCCTTAATCTCTCTTGAAATGTGATTACTATTATTAATATTAAATGCTACCACAGCTAGAGATCGAGGAAACCTTCAGCACTAAGGTGAGATTTGGAAGGATTTGTCTCAAATAAAACTAAATGATAACACACAAACTAAGAAGAAAAGAAAGACATCAATTCAATGAGTTCAATTTTCAAAGATCGGTCCCGCGTGAAATAAGAACCACCACTAAGAAATCAGAAGAAAATCATAATGTTACTTGCATAAACATCTTGTTTAAAATGATCTTCCGATTTAAGAAAAATTTCCATCCATTCTGTGATTTCAATAGAGAAGAAAACCTCTCGAGTTTGCTAATATTTAAAGAGATCATTTATTATCATCAATGAAAATTAATTTAGAATGATCTTGATAATAAATGACCACTGATAAAATAATTTGAATGTAAAAATTGTTTCAATATAGGACAAAAGGCCTACAAACAACAAAAACAAAGGGCATGGCCCTTATAAAAAGCGCGTAAAGGGAAAATGGTTTCTAGTTAGATGTCAGCTCATAAAAGAAAAATTGCTCCAGACATTTTCTCATAGTAAAAATAACTCTATTCTCAGTCATTTGAATTTCACACACGCCTAACGAATAACCTTACTGATCTATTGGTTTTGTGGATTAGGATTTGAAAAGAATTTTTAGCGTCCAGTTTCCTTCCTTTAAGGAAATAACATTCTGCCCAATTATTAAAAAAAAAAAACCTGTGCTTTATTGAGATGAAAAGAAAAGTCCTTTACTTAAGATGTCGGGAAGAGATAAAAAAGAAAAAAAAAATATTCAAAAATTTAAGAATGGTTGAGGATGAAAGATCAGGGCTGTCAATCAAATCTGGGGAAAAAAAATGCCCTGTGCATATACGCAAGGAAAAATGCGAGCCTCTGCCACTTATAATGCAATATGGAGTGGAAAAAGCAAGGAAAGGAAGCAAAAATTTAATATTATTCGAAATAAAAGCATGTTAAAGAGTTTATATTTGCATTAAAAAATTTCTCATTATTTATTATATAGAATTTAACAAAATAAAATTATATATTAAGGGACAAAATATATTTCCTCTCATGTTCTTTAATTGTAAGTCCTACAAAATTAAGGAATCGGCTGAAATAAAACACAAAACATTTTTGTTGTCATGATACAAATCATTTAATGATTACTTAACAAAAAAATAACATTCTAAAGCAAAATTGTTATTATTTTTTTTATTTATTCATTGAGCTAATCCTTAATATTGCAACTTCTGCAGATTTTTCAGTCATCAGTTTCATGGATCTAACCCTTAACAACGACATTTTTTGTACGGCCATTTTTTAGCAGTTTCACTTTCAGTGAACATATGTGAAAATGTTTGCGATATATTATTGAATGCATTAAAGGACGAATGTGACGCAATAAGTTTTCATGTCCATAAAAATTCAGGTTTAAATTATTTTAATTTAACTCAAAAGTTTGAAAATGATTTAATTTCGGACATTCAATTTACCGTTTTCGGTTTTGACACGTCATCTCTTCCTGTATTCCTTTTAGATACTGATTATTTTGAATTGGCAAGCAGTCTTGTATGTTTTCCTCTTTTAGCATTACTAGTTAGTACCTGTTTTCTCATATTACTTAGGTTTATTACTTTCTCACAAAGCGAGCAGTACGCAACAAATGGATTTTGCGGAACTCCTCGAACCCATTCAGCAAAATCAGGATTGATTTTTTTTTATCAGTCTATTGGGTATTAAATACAGATTACGAGAAGCTCATTGTTTTTTTTTAATTCTCTAATCTATTTTGAATAAGTTCACAGTTTCTCCAATAATAAACAAACATTTAATCAACTCAAGTATGGAAGACTGAATACCACCCCGCTGCTTCCGCAGATTGAATATTGTCACTCTTTCACGCAATTACAGAAGTCTCGCGTATATTCATTAGCTGCAATTCGGGAATCTCAAGGAAAAAGAACTGTCTGAAAAATCGAAACGGGACTAAACTTTATAGAAAAAAAGAGGAGAGGGTAGAAAAGGTGTGTTTTCGCATAACGCATTGGTATTTCGTTTTTGGATATGACTACGATCTTTTGTTCTTGCAATCTTTAGAGGTCGGCATTTTATAGAAAGGGAAGAAAAAAAAATAACCAAGAGAGTTAAATCTCCTTGTTTTTTCCCGGTTTTTATGAACATTTTCGAATTTCCATGCATTTTCCGGTTTTTTCCATCGTTTTTTAAATTCCCGGTTCTCCCGGTGGCGTGGCAACTCTGAAGATGCAGCTGATGACAGCTTTCTACACATACTTTAGATAAATAGCAGTCGAAAATGAGGGTTAAAAATCCATTTCAGACTCTATTTTTTTCCATTTGATATTTGTATTGCGATTGCAGCTATGGTAATTACAAAAATTGTTAGTTTCGCCTCATTTTATATCTTCAACAGTAAAAGAGTCGTGGAGATGTGAACATTTGAACGGATCTTGACTGGAATTAGTTGGCTTTGGAAAAACGAAATAGACTTCGAAGTTAAGAATTATTTATTACAAATATACTCACATTTCCTCGAGGATTTAAGTAATTCGAATATATTATCATTTATTCTGGAAGTTTTGTATAATTTGTTTGATAACTCTACAAATTAACTACAAAAAGCCTGAAAAAATTTGAAATAAAAAAAGCATCCGTATCTTTCCGAATCCATGTGCTATTTTTATGAAAATGCAAGTAGGTATTATGTATGGCAAACAATATACGTTGATAAAAGTTATCAACGTTTGGTAAAGCGGAGTGAGCTCAAATACTTCATTAATATTTCGCTGATTCTTACTTCAGTACACAGCGAGAGCTGAAGCATATTCTTTGAAGTTTAGAGGCAGTTCTTCCAATCTTTCTGAAAAAAAAAATGGATTAATCCGAAAGTCAAAATATGTATTACCCATTTAACATAACTACCTCTATATTACGCTCCAGTTTTCAGTATACAATATTTGTAGAGTACAATTTATGATAAATACGATTTCTATGTATAGATATGACTATTATGTACATGAATGAAATGATATTCCACCCTCATACTCCAAATAAGACAAATTCTGGTAAACAAAACTAGTTTATGGAGAATGTTTTTCAATAATCATAGTTCAGTTTTCAGAGACAGTTAAACTATAGAATTGAAAAATTTGAAATCAAACGGAATAAATCTAAGCGATCACAGGGAAATGTAGGGGTAACTACATCACCTGAAAGTGCAATCCTTTATACTTTCAGGGATTAGCACAAATTAGTTCTAGTTGAAGATATTTTAAATAATTTGTGTTATCTTTTATAGTCTTTAAAATTTTAAATCATTGTAAGGCAAACGCATTGAAAAATATGGTATCGAAAATTATAAATCTAATTATATACAAGAATATATAATAAGTGCGTAAATAATTTATTTATTAATTGATCTATGAAATGAATTACATAAAAAATTAACTCTTTGTGTTCATATTTATTTTATTTATAAAATAATTGCACAAATTTTCAAGAATCGCTTATTCTAATTAGAAGAGCACTCTTAATTAATCATTCTCATTTCTGATATTAAAATCGGAAAGAACTATTAATATTTTGAACAGAAATACTTTGTTTCGTTACATTCTATATTTTCTAAATGAAAATAATTTGCTATATTCAAAAATTATATTAAATATTTGAGTTTCTTCTGTAAAGATCATAAGAGACATATGCTTTCATTAGTAGTGCGTTTCGTTTACAAACTATCCAGAAGTTGAATGTTTTCTGAAATTATCAGAAAAAATAAGTGTTTGATGCCAAAAAGTAACTGCTAAACTCATTTCATTAACGGATCTGCTCGCAGCTTTTAAAATCAAAGAAACCTTCAACTTAAGTACTATATTTGTTTAGAAACAGTCTTTCTTTTTTGCTTTCTTTTCATTTGCAATACACCGTTCAGTTCCATCACTTGTTCGTTGCATGAATGATTCATTGCATTATAATTTCGGCAATATGATAGTTCTTTTTTCAAAAAAGATTTCTTTTTAAATTTATCATTTAATTTCTTTTGCTCTTCATTTTAACTTTATGAAATTAAAATCAAAATTAAACAAATATCAACAAAGATTCAACCTTAGGAAAAGGCGTCACCTAAAAATAAATAAATAAGTATCAAAGACAATCACAAACCACAATTAGTTTCAGAACGTAATATTTGTATGGCTCCAAATCGTGTCATCATTTCGGAAAAAGAAAGTAGCATTTATTGAAACCTCTGATTACATGCCCTGTACTAAAAATTCCGACTTAACAGTAAATGACAAAAAATGAACTAAAATCTGACGTGATGGCCGGTACCTGGAGAAAACAATTCACTGGCGCCGTCTGGAAAGAAGTCCCACTTCTGAACGCCCTTGCCAAGGTCGTTGACGATCCCCCCCCCCCCAGCCCTGTAAAGGTCGCTGCATTCCTAGAAGTTCCCCTTTCCAAAGGCATCTCCCCCTCCCCAAGTTTAAACGGCCGAACCATCATTCACCTGCAAAGCATACCGCCCTGTCCTCAAACAGCCTTGACTTCGGTGTCTCTTTTGGCATGGTTATCGCTCTTTTCGCAGGAAAAGAATGGCTGTGAGATTTATAAATTTTACAGCGATGGAGAGATCACCAGTGCTTGAAAAATATTTGCTTTTGGAGGATATTTTATGCAGAAGACAATGTTTTCAGAGTGTACAAGGGCAAAGTAGCATCAAGGATGTCATCTCATCTAATCAAAGATGGAACGGATGGCTATTTCAGAAGAGTAGATCGCAAATAAGTGCAGTCATTTCCGAAGAAGGAGGGAAAATAAATACGTTGATGCCAAAAAAGTCTCAAAAACGATTTATTCAACACTGTGTGAATGGAAAACAAAATGTCTGGATCTTAACACTTCAGGATGAATTTTTTACAGGAAGCTCTAATATCAAGGCAAAACATCAATAAAATATTATAAATATATCAAACTGGCTACTAAATTTAAATTGGCTCAAAGAGAGTTCTAATATTTTTCGTCAGGTAAAAACCGAAATGGATTGTACCTGAATGTGCAACTTCATTTCAGTAAATATTCTTCATAGTCTGTTACGCACCATTTCAGTAAATATTACATAACTGAATTAGGAGGACACACAAAATTTCACGAAGATTTGATCAAAACATAAATATAATATCAAATTAATATATTTGCATATGAAATGAATGTCATAAAAATAGACCATTTTCTTATCACGTGAATTGGCTCTTTTGAATGCATCCATTGATCAATCCGTCGAGAAAGAAATTTTAACCATTTATTGGCGCATACATTTTCTCACAAAAAAAAAGGAATGTATATATTTCTACTAAATGTATCGATGCCCCAATAAAAATAAATGGACATTTAACACAAATATTCACACCGAAAATATTGATCAAAGGAAGCTAATCATTTAACAAGTAATTCTGCAGTCAGGTGGACCATTTATTGACAACCAGGTCCTTTTAATTTTCTAGCAATTTCATAACAATAGCAAAAATGTAAATAAAGAAATAAATAAAAACCGTGGATGCATTTTTAGGGCAAATCCGCCTGTTTTCACTTTCAAAGCTGTGTTTCGAAAAATTGTTTTTATCTAACTAGACAGCGACAAAACTTTTCCGATCCTTTCCATGTCTTTGTAATTTGTTGATGTTAACAAACAAGGTGAATTACAGAGTAGATAGCAAGTAATTGCAATTAATTAATTAATTATTTTCGAATTTCGTAAAGGTCAGTTCTCCATGTTGACATGTCGTAAATATATTTTTAACAAGATTTCTTTAACATTTAATAGAGTTAAATATTTTCACTATCTTTTGAATATCTCTTGAAATCTTACATGGGAGAAAAATTGTAATGCTGTTGGTAGTTCATATTATAATGACAGCAAAATAAAATGTAAGTATAAATCGTTCATGTTTTTTTTTTTTTTTTTTTTTTCGCATTCTATATTATTTTGGATGTTCCAGATGTTGAAGACGTATTAAATTCATCCTCAAGGACTCACAAGAATTAATATTTTAAGAAAATAAATCCTTCTTTATATTAATTTCGGTGGCAATTTTCTTGACAAAAATTAAAATCACGTATTTCTTTCCCCATTTTTTTGTCGGTAGTTTCTTCTTCATGACAGTCTCCTTTTAATCTAATTCATCTCTAAGTAGACAGTTGATTGCTGACAAATTTATCCATTGCCACGCGATGATCGAGCAGTTTGATCAGTAAATAATGAAAGTGTCTGAACAAATAACAGACCTTCAATAAATATGTAGTGCATTCCACTGGAGAAATACCGATTTAGAATACTCATGGCGGTGTCATGGTAACCCTGGGAAAACAGATGGTTCGATGCAGCAGGAACAAATGTTTCATAGGAAGAAGGGCGAAAAAGGAATTTTAATGGGTTAATTTTCGGTTTATGATTTTTCTCATGGGGAAAAGTGTGTTGTTGTTTCCTTCCTATTTATGTTACAACATTCATCCAAAATTCTTTTTCATAAAAACTTCCTTTTATTCAATTCCCTTACAGCGATGGATTTAAAACGGGATGTGGTCAGTGCTCACCAAAAAATGGATTTTTATATAAAAATATATTTATCATATTTTTATCATTTATAATACTACAATATAAAAAAACATTCTTTATGCGCTTTATGTCTTATTAAATATAGTGAAAAAATCATTTTATTAATACTGAATAAATATTGTAAGATATCAATTAATTTTCATTCATGTGACTCATTTTTACGCTAATATTTATGTAATTGCATTTAAGATAAAATTGCTGGACATTTTAATTAGCGGCAATTATTTATCTACATATTATAAAAATAGTTCATATAACTGTAGTTATTAGTAAAATGTAATTAAAATTATTCGAAATTATACTATTTTAAAATAAATGAATGACTGATACAAGTACAAACATGTGATACCTAAAGTAGTGTACATGTCAATTATAGATATATTGAAAAAAATTTAATGAAATCTGACAACGGAAGGAGCAAGATGCATGCAATTTCGCATATGGAGGAGTTCTAAATCTCAGATGTCAAATGAGATCTGCATCAAATTTGGGTTCCAGAAGAAACTCAGATTTATAATATTTTGAAGTACAGGATACGTAAGCGAGAATCATTTTTTAAACAGGGGTGGATGTAATTTTATAAACGAAATTGAAGAAAACGCCCAAACAATAAATATTATGCACCAATTCAAACTAATGTCAAATTAACTTAATGATGTGTTCGATAAAAAAGTTGGAATTTTTTTTATAAAGCCCAGTTTTTCCAACTACTGTTATTCAATTCCTCATTCATTAGGTCGAAAAGAATTGCATATAATAGGAAGCCACAGGATTCAGTGAACATAGCATGATCCATTTCAAGACTAATGAAAGATCCATACTTTAAAGAGTCAGAATCTCTAGGAAAGAAAACAAAAGGAGTGCTTCAACACAGGTATTTCGCATGTTTTTTTGCATTCGCTTATTGATTTTTCTGCATCAATACTGCGGAACATGTAGAGAGGTTAGAAAAATAGGTGAATTCAATAATAGAATAATGCCATATGAAATCCAACCCCTGTACACGATGTAGCGTTATAGATGCGATTCAACTCAAAAGCACGAATCGAGAAAATGTTCACAGAATGCACACATTCCTTTGAGAGTTTTAAAACCAACAAGAGTCATCGATTCGGATCAGAAATTTGTAAAACGGTTACTTTTTCATTGTCCTTAGGAATAAACAAAGATTCCTTTGACGGTACAAAAATACAAATTTTTCCATCGCCGGATAGAATTCAATTTGCAAATATACTGTTTTCCATTAATATTAAAAGAGAAGCTGCAATAAGCCAGTTGTATGAAACTGCCAATCACATTTTAAATTTTCAAAAATCATGACAATCACATTCATTTGAATGAAATTCTATTTGGTAACAGCCACTAAACCAGCATATTGTTAATTGACGTTTATTAAAACAACATTCTCTGCTAAAGAGAATCATAGTGCGATTAAAGATGCATTAAATTATAGATCTTCTGTACGAAGGGAAAGTCCTTCTCTGACTAACAGTGGATTAACTGTTTCATTTCATCCATTTAATAGATCGGTTGCGGCAAGAATTTCAAGACACTTACTGTCATGTAATCTTAACAGAAAAAGTCATTAGGTGCCCTTATTTTGTAAGAAACATTCCTATCATAAAAAAAAATGGGGCAAAAGACAGTCGAATTATGAAGTGTTCCATATTTCACCAAAGGATGACGGGAAATGGCAACTGACAGACAGGCGGTCTTCTTTGAAAGCAGAAAATCTGATTTCCCCCTCCCCTCCTCTTTCCCCCGAAGGGTGAAGTGCCTTTCCCGCAATGTGAAACAGAAAAAGAAATAAATAAAAAGGAGGAAGAAAAAATCTGTAGATGTTGGTTTCAACCCGGATGCAACCGATCTCCGTTTTCTCCATTTGATTACAAAGAGTACTTGAACGGATTTCTCAATTCTAAAGTCTTAAATTAAACCAGCGGTGAGATGCATGCTATTAATCGAAATCTTGTTATTATTGTTTTCATTAACAAATATGGCGATAAAATGCTATTGCTATTGTTTCAAAGGAAAATGTAATTATATACTACAATAGATGAGACCAATAGAAAGATGCCCAACCAAGATGACATAAAGCATAAAAATGGATTGGTAAACCATTGGTTTACCAATCCATTTTTATGCTTTATGTCAGTTTCTATACTTATATAATAAAGAAGAATGTGTGTATGCTTGTTTCTATACTATATATCAGTTTCTATACTATACAATTATTATCAGTGTCTATACTAATAATAAAGAAGAGTGTCTGTATGCTTGTTTGCGCTCCGCAGGCCAAATCGATTGATCTATAACTACTAAATGCTTTGAAGGGAAGGAATGTGCGTATCGGAGAGTTGTTCGAAATTTTCATTAGAATCTAAATTAATTACAAATTAAATAAAATTGTGGTGTTTTTCGGTAATAACTTCCACACATATTATTAACAAAAATGATTTTTGCAACATTTTAAAACTCAAATAATAATAATAACTTAGCTGTCACTCAATTTTTCATTGTATTTTGAAAATTTCATAAAAAGATTTTCTTACATAATTTTCAATAAAAATCATTATTGCAATGAAATTCAAACTATTTCCATCGTTTTTAAAATACTTCATTTCGTGCTTTTTTCCAATTGTTGAAAGCTACGGAAGGGCAATTATCTGAGCAGTTAACATGAAAGTGATGTTACAGAACATTGAAAGATGGCGAGCAGTAAGAAGATCCATACTTTAGTTTTCAATCTATATCATGCAACTCGACCTCATTAAGAAAGTTCATGCACACAATAAAAAAAAGGCTTAAGACAGCTTTAATTGTATTGCAATTTGACTGTTGAGGGAATCCTGAACACCAACTGATGTATAAAAGATTTAACAGAAAATTGCTCGCAATGAATTCCTTTGCGTACCGACTGGTCCTCTAAATAGAGACCCAATAATACTATAAATAATACAAAAGTCATGGAATAGCAATATACAGATAGCATTAGCAAAATGCATAAATGGTCCGATGACGAAAGATGCTGTTGTATCCCACGATCAGTAATGGGTAAATTCGCGGGAGTGGATGAAATCTGGAGGCTACCTGCAGAGGCGCCGCTGGAGCTGGACTGACCTGAACTGTCCGTCCTCGTGGTGGCATTGAGTGAGGTTGTAAGAAACTGCTTGCCCATTGGCTGCTAGCGAAATAAGTGAAATACTCGTTTAGTTATTTTCATATGTTCGATAAAAATATAGATTCAAATTAATTAACTAGTTCTTTTTGTGAAAGTGCGCTAACAAATCTAAATAAATTAGAACTTGGGTCTTTTACGTTTTTCATTTCTTTTCTTGCGTTAAATAGATGTGGTATTTCTGTGAATAGTTTTCTAATCTCTTTAATAGCATCGAATAGTTAGGTGATTTCGCTTACTGGGTTTCCGATGTTAACATTTTGTTTGTTAGGATTTATCAGTGGCTGAGTGGATATCTTGGTCCGATGTTGGAGTCTTGAGCAGGCAGGGTCTTTAGTCCACTCTGGGCGGCTCATCCAGAGGAAGGGCATGGCATCTAGGATGGTAAAGTTTTTTTCTTGCCTTGGATGCTTCTTGTCTTGGTGTGGGAAGATGTGCAGAGGTTGGGTTTTTGACTAATGGAAGATTGCGGTATGGCTCATGAGGAACTTAAACTGCGATAGATATGGGGAATTTTATGACTGATTTTTAAAATTTTTTAATTTAGTATTTCAATAGTGAAATAATTGCAGTCTAATAAATTATATTGCAAAAAAAAAGTATATTACTGTTAAATATACGTAATTGAAAATCAAACAATTTACTTACCCCAGTGATTTATAGTGAATTCACTTAATTTGACTAAATCAAAGCAATTGTTACAAGTATGCATATTGCAAAAGAATGTTGCTAATAATTACTTTTGTTTCATTGAATTTATTTTAACCATTAACCAGATTTTATTCATAGAACTATCACAATGAAAAACGCATAATAGATTTTTAAAACTTGCAATTACCGAGGAAGTAAAAATCGAATGAATAAGATGAAGATTGTTTTCCGAAATATTCAGTGGATTCTGAATCACACTGCATGTTCATATGTATTATAAATACTTTAATTTTCCTAAAAATTACACCGACAGGTTATCGGAATAATGGACAAAAATAAAACTTAATTTTTCCTAAACTCCGATATCTGAGCTGAAACACAACGAACAGTCGAAAAAAATACGACATCTTATTCACCTATCACTTTTACTGCCAAAAGTAGTATAAATTTTAAGCCGAATGAACGACAACGTCTGAAATGATGTGGTGTCTCTTATCGTTGCATTCATCTCTTAAAAAAGAATCGGGCATTCTGCCGGATTAAATAGTTACTTGAATGTTTCGATTCTTTACAATATATTCATTTTAAGATGGCTTTTAAACAATCATATTCGTTAATGTTAATATTGTCCACAAGCTTCCGGAAGCGGTTGAAGACTTTTGCTGACGGAACTTTCATTTTCTCGAGGGCGGAAGGACAAACGGTATCGAAAGGGTGTAATTCCCTCCTCTTTACTAACGCATATATATATATAAATGCGTTAGTAAGGGGGAGGGAATATATATATAAAGTAATCAAGAATCTAAGCATTATGAAATTAATTAAACTATTTCGGAAACAATCTAAAACTAAAATTATTTCGGAAACGAAACTAGAAATTATTTCGGAATCGAAACTAAAAAAGTATTTCGGAATCAAACTAAAAAAAAGGAAAAAAACAGAAAAAGCACTATTGTATTTAGAGAGCGCAAATGCAGCTACTACTAAAACACAGATGAATCTAGAATAATTAGTAATAAAAACAAAGTTCAAAGGAAAAAAATAGAATCAAAATTCAACCAAATAAAATAAGAATCCGGCCTGATGACTTTCTCAAATGTCACCCTCAGGCAGGGAGTCAAAATAAGGGATTTTTTATGTGAGGAATCTGACTTTAGTCCAACAGTATTGAACCCTCGTGACCCAAAAATCCTCTGAAATTTAGGCCTAAGGGATACACCATTTTTTACAGAAATGTAACAAAACAATAAATTATAAAAGAATACGACCACCAATTAAGCAAAAAATACAATAACATAAAATAAACTATATAAGAACTCTCATAAACAATTATTAAAACAAAAAGGAAAGCACATACCAGCAGCAGGCAAAAAATTTTTACAAAAAGTCTCCCATCTTGTTCTTTCCCCGCGTCTTATCCTGTTTCTGCTTATGCCATTCAAAGAAATAAATAATTGGAGCGTCTCAGCGCCATCTATTGAGTAAGTTAATATGCAACGGAAAGTCTATTTTTATTTTAGGCAAATGATTAATACCAAATCATCTCTTTTTTTTAATTAAAATATCAATATTGCAGTAGTTTCTGAAAAATTCATTATTAGTTAATTTTTTAATGAGATTATTTGTTGCTTCAATATAGGAAATTTTGTTATTACAAACTCTTTTAATCCTGTTAAATTGTGAAAAAATTAAATTTTTGAAAATTTTAGAGTTTAGATAAAAATGATTATAACAAAGTTTCGTTATTTTAAAGTTGAATTCATTACTTTTACCGTAGATACCAACTATTGTTTTATCATTAGCAATTTCGATTTTTAAATCCAGAAAGGTAGCTTCAAGTTGATTTTTATTTGTTTCCGTCAGAATTAAATCTTTTGGATAGCAATTAGTCACAATATTGGTATTATCTGAGTTTATCAAAAGTAAGTCATCAATATACCTCCAACCGTTTATTAAATTATACTGTTACGAATCCGTAATGCTGCTTCCCAGCATAGTTGGTTCCATTATTGGAAAGAATGTTTTACAGTCATCTGTATGGGACAGAGTCTGGGCGTCGTGTCGGGGGTCCCAGAGCTTGGCGACAAACTTGGTGACCAATTTGGCGACTTTGGCGCCAAAATAGATTATACCCGAAACTTCGAGAATTTCCCCGATCCGTCCAGTAGGAACCGAGATACGCCTCGAACGTTCCTGATTGTTTGAGAGGCTTCTAGCCCCGCCTCCTGAGACCTATAAAAGGGGGCTGCAGCTGCCAGAGAAGTCAAGTCAGTAATTCGAGTCAGAGTCGGAGAAGTAGAAGACAGAGTAGTCGGAAGCGACGGAGTCAAGCTAGTGCTGAACTGAGCTGTGCGCTACTGTCTGCAGTAGATTCTAGTTGTATGCTGCTGTATGTGCTGTTGTATGCTACACGTCTCGGGAGAAGATAATCGTCTTCTGTGCTGTATATAGCTGTCGCTTTGTGCTGTCCTGTGTGTCTTCGTGTAAATAAACGTCGTTGTTTTTATTCTACTTCTACCTGCTGATTGAGCGTTCTTTACACCATATCACTTCCACTATCCAAACGAACCCCGGTAGAAAATTTCGTAACAATATTTAATTATTTTTTTCTCATAGTGATGTAGGAAAATATTGGCTGAAGCACTGTTCCCATTCGAATGCCCTTAACTCGTTTATAAAAATTAATTCCATTAAAAACGTAATTTTGGGTAATATTAAAATTACATAATTCTAACCTGTTATTTTTAGTAATAACACCTTCATTTAAATATTCGTCATATATAAAAGTACAGACCTTTATTAATTTTTCATGAGGCAAATTGGTGTATAAATTTTCGAAATCGTAAGTATTAAGTTTATTAATGTTGTTATCTTGAAGAAAATCCAAAACTTCATTGTTACTATTCATTATAAAGTTATCTTCATCTTTGATTTTGTCCAGGATAATTTTTAGTGTTTAAAGAAATGTTTTCACGTATAGTAAGTAATTATAACTGCCAGTGTTACAAGTCACGAATCTGAATTTTAATGGTTTTTTTTATGAAATTTAAAGGTTGGGAACAAATAAGGATAGTTTAGGAAGCAAGTCTTAATTTTTTTTTCCCCCTTCACGAAAGCTAGCATTCTTTTATCTAATCCCTTTTTCCCCGTCTTCTTTAAAACATAAGTTGCATTAGAGTTATATTCATTAAATAATAGTTCTTTATAACAATATTTACAAATTAAACAGAAATTATTTGCTGATTTATCTATTATTGTAATAACAATTTTTTCTTTCTTTTTTTAATGTTTTGCAAAAATAAATCCCTCGTTCTTTAGATCTGTCAATATCTGTATTAATTTTGTTTTAATTTCCTTTAAAATTCTCATTTTCCATTCTCCGAAATTTTCCGCGGGTCAATGGTATTTTCTAGATAATTTAGCAATAAAAATATCCAAATCTTTTCCCAATAGAAATTAAAATGTTATTATTGTTTATTTTTTCTCTTAATCTAAATTTCATTCCTCTTTCCATTGCCTCTCTTCAAGAGCTGGATTCAATCATTTTTAAATTTCATGTAAGAATATGACCTTTATCCACATTTATAAAATCTTTATAGCTTTTTTTGTTACAGTTACAATCTGTTTTATTTATGGTATCTAAATTTTTGCTATAGGAATTATAAATACAAATTTGTTTCCGTAAAGTTGATGTATAACTAAACACTATTGAAGCAGTTGCTTTATCCGTTAAAGGAAAAAATATATTATTGTTATGCACAATTTTAGCTAATTTCAGCTTTCCGAAGTTAATATCCAAAAATTTTATCACACAGAATTCTTTAAGTTATTTTTATTATTAATTAATAAATCGTTTTTTCCAATATTAAGCTTACATTTAATTAGATCAAAAATTATACATTTAGTGTACGAATTTTTAAACTTTAAATCACCGAATGTATTATTTATAAACCATTTAATTTTATTATTTCCAAGACCAAAAATATATTTCCTAATTTTGTGAATGTTTTCACTATTGTGTTCCAGATTACAATAATTCTGAAATTCCACAAATATAATTTGAAAATTGCCACCTTTACCTTTACCTCTCTTAAATCTTTTACTATAGTTTTCTTTATTTATAAAATCTTTAAAAATATTAAATTTGTAATAAATGTAGTTATTGTTTAAATTTCCGTAGCCTTCCCCATTTAATTTACTGTTAAGTCTCTAAGGAAATAAAGTTTTTAAGTTACTAATATAAATATTTCCTAGGTCTAATCTTTAGTTTAAGTCATTAACATTGTCTTCTAAAATGTAGATATTAATATTATTAAAGTTATGGCTTTAAAAGTGTTCTAGTTCAAAGTCAGAAGTCTTTTTTTTATACAGTTTTCAATATCAGATCTATGATTATTAATTCTTAAATTAAGTTCGATGGAAGTTTGACCTATAGAATTTAAATTATACAATTTTTAAGATAAATCAGGTTTTTGTTTTTACAGAATAGTTGCAAGTTTTAAATTTTATTATTGATTTGTTCTTTACTGCTAATGGACAGGTATTACACTTTTTGTTTCCACATATTCGATATTTTTTATATTTTTAAGATTTTTATAACATAATAATTATGCCAATAACTTTCCGTCCGTGAATGCTCCTGACACAATGCTATCCACAATGCCCCTTGGTAGAGAGCACGACAGGTCATGCGCTATGATAAATTCATTATTAGCGTCTTGCATAATTTTATTTATTTAATACAACGGAGATATATCTCCAAAACCCCAAAAACATGGAATTCTCCAAAAAGAAAATCCAGAAGAATAATTCCAAAATATTTTTAAAAATTTAAAAAATTTAAAAAAAAATTGCAGTTAGTGGAAAACTGCAAATGCTGCTTAATTGCAGCCAAATCCAAGAACAAGTAATCAAAAATATAAGCATAATGAAATTAAAACCTATTTCTGAAACAATCTAAAATTAAAATTATTTCGGAATCGAGATTGAAAAATTATTTCGGAATCAAACTTTAAAAAATTAAAAACAGTCAATAGAAAAAGCACCATTGTATTTATGTATTGCACCATTATGTAAGCACCATTGTATATATATACAACAATGCAGAGAGATTACTGAAATTCTCTTGTTCAAAAACTGATAAATAATTGTTTGTATAAAGCAGATATTTTACTTAAAACCTTCCATAGATAGTTCTTATTCGAGCTGCATGCGGTTAGCAGGAAGAAATGAATGCTTTGAATTTCTGTTTCGTTAAGTGAAAGAAAGTTATAAATTACGTCATTTCGTTTTGCAGCTCTTCGAATGGCCTTGAGGTTGTCGTACATTAGGAAATATCTGTAGCGTGCGCTTCACAGCTGTCATTTGGCTTGCTGCTTCCTTGAAGACGGAAGATTCACTTTCAAACAACGCATCAATAACAATTGCGCAAGTTCAAAAGATACAAATTAACTGGGGGTGCATGTGAAATACATAATAAACAATGACTTTCCTTAAGTGGTATTAAAGAAATGTGCACTCTGAACATCATTTATCATATTTTTTGAAGGCAGCATTCGAGTTGGATGTCTTTCAACAATCAAGTTGGAAGAGGAGCCAAATCAGAAGGAGAGATTCAACATCAAATGTGATGCGTTCCGGAGCGTGAGTGTTTCAATTCTAACAATTCTTTTTTTTTTCCAACAGGATCAACAAGATATTTGAATTGCTTTCACTTTCAAATATTAGATGAGGTGACGGGCTTCAAATAGAAAAATGATGACTAATGGTAAGGAATTTGGCTAGAAATTTTCTCAAATCCCTCACTCAATTTTAAGACGAGCCGAATAACTGAACAGGTATTTCATTTCCCAGTATTCAAGAACATTTTAGAAATTCTGTGGTATAAAATCATCCATACATTAATTAATATTTGAGAAAAATAATGAGATTCCCGATTTCAGAAAGTAAAAGATCCGGAATTTTAAATAGATCCGAAGAACAATAAGCCCGAAATTAATTCGATTTTTTATTAGGACAATATTAATGAATTTTGTGCATTTCAAGTTTTATAAATATCAACCTTTTTAAATAATTCTGTCGCGACTTTAACAACATTACCAAGAGACGTCATTAATATATATATATTGAAACTAAAATAATTGAAAAGTTTTTCATATGAAATGAAACAACTCAACTTTGTATTGAAATGATTTTTGTAACGGAAAAGAAGATTTATGTTTGATGTGAATAAACAAGAGAATTGGATGTGTGGTTGTGATTTGTTTTAAATAATTGGACAAAACATTCTGGTGACGTGATATGGAAACAGATGAGTCGTGATTATAAAAGAAAAAAATTCATTCATTGGACTACGGAAGATGCAATGAGAAAACGAAAGTTTACGAAAACTGGAAATATATATTTAAAGGAGGAATTTGAAAAAGAAGTGCCAAATGGCGAAGTTGTCAAAACGATATGTTTCACTTTAGATCATATTTACAGTGAATGAAAAGACTGTGATGAATTAATTTTGAACAAATGAAGATTTTGAAAACGAATATAGTAAAATTGAAGAATATCGAGAGAAAAAAATGGATTGAGTGAGAGTAAAAAATGAAAACTTTTTCAATAAGATGTGTTCTGACAGAATAGCTGAATCAGTAATTTCATCGCCAAATGAAAAACGAAAACTGCGCTTACCAAAATTTGAATTGTTATATTTCAGAGGCGATTTGGATTTTATATTTTTAGGATTTATTTCGAACTATTTAAGATTTTGAAGCCAATTCCAAAGAATACATACCGATAAAGATTTGGCACGGAAGAAAAATCTCAATATTTATGACAGTGCATGGTGCAAGGAAGTCGAGCTCACGAAGTTACAGAGTTTCCCTCCAACATCTGAAAACTATGAAAAGGCAACTGAAGCTTTAAAGAACAGAATTGAGAGGGGATAATTGTTATAGAATTTTATGTTTGCGAGTTATTAGCTCTCGTTATACAGAATGCAAGAGAAAAAAGTATTATTTCTTATTTGTATAATAAATTAGAATCCCATTTAAGATCCTTAAAGTCTAGAGGACTAACGAGTGAAAAATATGAAGCCATTTTATTCCCTCTTGTTGAATCATGTATCCTCGAAGAACTGATGAGAGTTTGGCTGCGAAATTCAACACAGCCGTCAACCGGGAACGAATTAACAGGGGATTATGAGAATAAACTTAATTTGTTTTTTAAAACATGAAGTAGAAGGCGAGGAATGCTTACAGCTTGCTAGAAATGGAATGAAATTTGAATTCAACAATGGTAATTTGAAGAGTAAGAAAAAACAAAATTTGGATGATGCAAATAATTTATTTTCAGGTGATATGACAAAAAGACAGTTTCATTGTGAGTTCTGTAAGTAAAGATTGCTTCTTAGCACAAAATTGGTCTTTAGACAAGAAAAAGGAAGTCGTAAGAAGGTTTGTTTCGAGGGCAAGGGATTCTAAATCGAAAATCAAGCGTTTTCAACGGCATCATATAATCATGTGTTTTAAATAACCTGTAAATAAAAGAGAGATTTAAACAAATGAGACTCGAGCAACGCATTAATCGCCGAAAAATGTTCTGAAGCTGTATTAGTGCAGACTATATTTGTAAATATTGAAGCCAACGGAAAACAGAAGTATGTTCGAGCATTGATTGACAGTGATTCTTAGAATTCGCACATATTAAAAAAGAATGAAAGAACACTGTCTGTATAAAATGAAGCTGAAGTCGCCCAATGGTAGATATACAGGTCTTGATATACAGGTTTGGGATCAGTTATCGATTTGTGGAAAAATTCCTAGACTCAAAAGAGGATTGTGGAATAAAGAATTAAGAGAAAAGAAAATCTGGATAGCTGATGATGGACTCCTAAAATAGAGCTGTTAATTGAAGCAGACTTGAGTGGAGAACTTTTCACTGGAATCCTACACTAAATTGAGTGTGGATTAATTGCTTATTTAGGTTGGGCCATAATGAGTAGAAAAACATTAAAAGCTTATCACAGTCAAGCGCTACAGAAAGTATCACAACGCTCAGACAGAGTGAGAACACTTCTGGGATTTGGAACTTTTAGGGATCAAAGAACCAACTGAAAAAACAACCAGAGAAGAAATGGCGAAATTCTTTAACGATATTTTATCCACTGATCTTGATGGTCGTTATATGGTAAGATTACCCTGGACTGACAATTCTGGCCTTCCTGATAAGAAAGTTGAAGAAGAAAGACTACTAGCAACAACATCAAAATTAATTTCGTCAGAAAGGTAGTCAGATTACAATTCAGTTCTCGAAAGTTGGGAAGATGAAAAGATCATTGAAGAGGTTTTGGAAGGTGGAAGAGAAGGAAGCTGTCATCCTCATCGTGGAGTTTGTAAAGAATGTTCGACAATGCCACTAAGACCAGTATTTGATGCTGCATGTAAAGAAAAGGGCAAATTTTCTCTCAATGACTGCCTAGAAAAGGGATTGAATGCTTTTGACATAATTCCTTCAATATTGATGAGATTTAGAGAAAAGAAAATTGGAATAATTTCTGACATAAAGAAGGCATTCTAACAAATATCCATTCACCCAGAAGACAGATATTTCTTAATATTTTTCTGGTGGAAGAATTATGAAGAAATAAAAATAAAAATTTATTGTCAGAGAAGACTTGTTTTTGGACTGAGTTGCAGCCCATTCCTACTCAGGGTTGTGATCAACAACTTTTAGAAAATTGTCCTCAAGAACATTGTGGTATTGCCAAAGTTTGAAAAAACTTTTCTACGTGGACAATTGTGCAATGTCTGTCGATACAGAAGAACTCTCTGAATTTGTAAATGGAGATATTCAAGTGATGAAATTAGGAAATTTTGAACTTAGAAGATGGGGAAATACTTCAAATGATGCTGATTCAGTACCATCTCAAGTTTTAGGACTTTTATGGAAGCGTAAAGAAGATCTACTCTTTTATGACACTAATCATATAGATACTGCCTGTGAGCCTGTGTCCAGAAGGAATGTGTTATCTTGCATCTAAAAAGTTTTTGATACTTTTGGATTCATATGCCCAGTAACTATTGTTCCTAAATTATTATTGCAAGAAACATAGAGAAAAAAGTTAAGTTGGGATGAATGGCCACCTATAAATGCAGAGAAAAAATTTAGGCAGGAGTTAAAGAACTTGGCTCATCTAAATAACATAAAAATTCCGCGATGTGTAATCCCAATAGAATTCAGAGGATATTGCCGCATGGACCTTTTGCGACGCCAGTTCAACAAGCTATGCATGTGTGATTTATTTGAGAACAGAAGGTAAAAATGTCGTTGGCATTCAACTGTTGCAGGCTAAATCAAGAGTTACTGCAATACGAAAAACAACGGTTCCTCGATTAGAATTGCTAGCTTGCTGCATCGGTGCCCGTCTAGCTTAGAGGCTAGCTAGAGGCAATGACTTTGGAAGATGAGCCAAGATTCTTTTGGACCGATTCAACGACTGTTCTCTATTGGTTCAAGAACAAAGAAAACGGGAGAAAATTTGTCAACAATAGAGTAAAAGAGATAAATCAACTGTCTACAGCAGAAATGTGGAAGCATATCCCTGGCAATGTAATCCCGCAGATTTTCCTTCAAGAGGTTGCATCTTGCAGACACTTTTGGATTCAAGATGGTGGGAGGAACCGCAGTAGCTTAGATTTCCTGCAAAAGATTGGCCTAATTCTGAAATACACATTAAAGAAGAAGAAATCTGAAAGGAGTAAAGGAAGGGAGTTGTATAAGTCAATATTTCTTCCAGTGAAACAGTTTGGTATTTGAATCTATTTTCGAAACCTTCAAAAATACTGAGATTAGCAGCATAGATTCTTCAATTTGACTACAACAGTAAATATCACAACAAGCAAGAAGAGTTATCTGTGAATAAAATTCAAATTGCAGAGAAGAAACTTATAAGACTTGTGCAACAGGAAAATTTGATGACAAAGTTACACAAAATAAACTGAAGAGTTTCAACGTTTTTATTAACAACGAAGTGTTAATGAGATTGAAGACGAAAATAGTGAGAAGAAAAGACGATGAAAATTTCAGATGACCTATAGTTTTATAGTTACTTGTGGAACGACTGATCTTCGAAAATTATACAAATTCCTGCCACAGTGGTACACAGGTTGTTCTATCAAATCTAAGACGACATTTTTGGATTTTACGAGGCAGAATGACTGTTCAAAGAATCATAAATCAATGCATTCGCTCTAAGATATACATTTCGAAGGAAATTCAAATTGTACCTGCTCCACTAGTTGAGGAGAGAGTTAGAGATGCACCAGTTTTTGAAGTGACCGGTGTGGATTTAGCAGGTCCACTTTATTTAAAGAATGGAAATAAAGAATGGATTACTGTTTACATGCGTGTCATCATACACGTAGAACTGATATAGAGTCTCTCGACTGATGGATTCTTGTTAGGGATTCACAGCAAGACGAGGTCGGCCTAGAAAAATGTATAGTGACAATGGGACTCATTTCATAGATGCTGATAATTTAATGGCTTCCCTTGACTGTACCTCAAATTTAAGAATTCAGTGGAACATCAATCCACTCACAGTTTCTTGGTGGGGAGGTTTTTGGGAACACCTAGTCCAAATGAAATGAAGAAAATCTTAAGAAGAATTTTGGAAGGAGCGTCCATAAATTTCGAAGAATTAAATTAAATTCTTAGTGATTCAGAAACAGTTATTAATTCAAGACCACTCAACTATTTATCAGAACACCTCTCACATCATTCATGTTTATTCAAGATATTCAAACGCTGGATGTGGATAACATTAACCTCACCAAGAGACTCAGGTATCAGCAAAGGTCGAGAAACGATCTAAGAGGATCTAATTTAGAGAGGTATACTTGAGTCTTCAACATATCAACAAAGTTGGTTCGAAACAAGTGGAGGTGGAAGGTGTGGCGCTGGTTGGTTGCGACAACTAGATTGGCTTATGTAGAAGTGTTTGCAGGAAAGGACAATTTTGTTAGAGTTGTAAAAGTAAAAACTTGTATGGGAGAATTGATACTTCCTGTCAAACTATTGTATTCTCTAGAACTTAACAGTGATAGTAAAGTTTATAAAAGTGAACTGTTTAAAAATGTAAAAGCCAATCACACAAAATTTCATAAATGCAATAACCTAAAGGATAATGCTAATTTAGAAAAGATCGATGAGAAAATAGTCAAAACGAAATGGGGTAGGAAAAAATGTTTTGATTTGGTTAGATCTATGTCAAATCAAAAGGTTAGAGTGTCGCGATACATATGATTATCACGAGACGTAATTAAAAAAATATATATTTAAACTAAAATAATTTAAAAGTTCTAAAACGTTTTTAATATGAAATGAAACAACTGAGCTTAGTATTGAAATGATTTTTGTAATGCAAAAGAAGATTTATGTTTTATGTGAATGGCAACAGTGTGAAGAAACAAGAGAATTGGACGTCAAGTTCTGCGTGGTTGTGATTTATTTTAAATAACGTGTTTTTAAAATAACGTGACAAAACAAATTCCTTCACACGTAAAAATAATTACAGCACTTTATTGCAGCAACTTTTGTTGAAACAGATATTCCATCTTCTTGAATTTTTATCACACAAAATTTGTATCACGTAATACTGATTATATTTCGAATCATTTGAAAAAGTCCCCATCCCTTTCATTTTTTTATTCGAATGAAATCACTGTCATATTTTTAAAATGCCATTTTTCTGCAATACAATGAATACTTGCTAAGTTATTAAATTAAAATGAACAGAAAACAATTCAGACTAGTGGCGAAACGCCCACAGTTTAAAAATATACCCCTCATTAACCAAGAAAGAATAAACGGTGCATTGGGTTGATAGCATCTTTTAAATCGACCCAGCTGTTTAATCGGAGAGCAGAAAGATTCATTTGTCTCATATATTTAAATGGAAAATAATACTATTCACACGTAAATACAGATGGCGCCACGAAAAAGACAAAAGTGCACAAATACTTTTAAGCTTATTCGAGTACTTGTTAATGTAAAAAAATTCAATTTACTAATGAGGTAGAGAATTTATTAATGATACATAAAATAATAATTATTATAAAAATTTGAATGAAATGTCCATAATGATGTAGTGAGTAATAAAGCACATTTTATCCGTGGAAAATTCTTCTAGTAATTGTTTTTAACACATTTTTAGTTTGATTTTAGTCTAACTTAATACAAATTAAAATAAAATTCGCATATTGCATTTAAAATGATGGACCTTAATTAAAGATAAAAATGTTGAAAAACTATTATTTTAATTATTTAAATTCATTGCAGGAGGATTGCAATACTATTTTTTTAAGTTAATTTATTTTAAAAATAACTACTTAATGAAACAGTCAGGGCATGTAACACAGTCAAATGAACAAAATTGTAACTGTCCATTAGTCTAAGAATTAAACATAAATAATATTTGATCTTTTAAGACCAGTAGAAGTAATAATTAATCGATAAGAATGACTCAAAAATTCGGTCTATTACTAAGCACGTAATCTTTGAATTCATCCAATTAGCCAATGCATGATCTCATATTATATTGCTTAACAAGCATTACTACTTATCTCAATTTACAAAAGAAAGAACAAACTCGCAATCAATAACCAATATTTCTATCCCCTCATTTGGCCTAATGGCAACGGGAAATTATAAAGCTACAATTGTAAATCCCTTGATTAATAGAAACAACATCAGAAATGCATTTTCTTTTAGCCTCGAGATAAAATAATTAACGAGAGTGTTAAAATGCTTATGTAAGACCATATTATTTTTTACTGTCAATAAAATTTGTTTCCATAATTCTATATTGCGCATTATTATAAAATGAAGTAAAGGATGGTCCATAAAAAATTTCCCCGATCCTAGTGTTATTTCAAGGTTAGCATTTTTACTTCGTGGAGCATTATCGAGCCACTCCTGTGACAATTCTAAAAAAGGAAATGAAAATATATCATCTGGAACGCAAAGGTTCAGGTAATTAAGTTTGTATCAAAACTATTTATTACAAGTGCAGTGAAGAGGATGATCCGAGGGGTTCAGATGACATAAGCACGGAATTTTTCCATGTGGGAACAAATAAAGCAATTACAAATTTAAATTAAAGCACTCTGATTCATTTATTTACACCCAGCAAGCCTTTTGATAGAGCCTCTCAAAAAATGAATATTGTCAACTGCACATTTATTAAAAATGAATATTGTCTACTGCACATTTATTAATGTTCATAATCAGTGAAAGTTAAGTTGCCATTCGGAAAATTCTCTTTTCGACTTTAAAAATATGTCAGTTGCAGTCGCATAAGGGATCATATGCATAATAATATTTGAATAATCTCCAAATTTTCCGATTGCAATCCCTAACTTTTCGTCTTTTGATAATGAGAAATTCAAATATCAAATTTTAGACAAATCGGTTCAAAATAATTGGAGCTATATTATAAATGGCTTTTTGTGAAAGTCTAGTGTCCAATTAATTGCTTTTGAGTATTATTTTATTTATTCATATGTTTCAAGCTATATACATTTTGTAGAAATGAATATAACAGAAAAAACGTTTCTAATATATTTTGAAAGTATATTTTCATTTCACAAATCGACTCCCTTTCTTCTATATGAAACTTCGCTTGACCTCACGGATTTGAAACCTAAAACAACGTTTGCATTCCGTTTCGTTTGAATTTCATCCTTTTCTGAAAGCTTTCGTTTCTTGCTATATATCAGAAAAACGATTTGGAATAGTGATGTTTTAGGCCCTTCGATTGACATCAACATTTTTATGAGTTTGCATTAAAAAAACTTGTGAATTTAAAAATTAATTACAAACATAAAATAAACTTGACATTTTTAAAAGCCTAATTTTTGTCTTGTTTGTTGAATATTTTAATGTATATACATTTTCAAAGATTCATTATATTGAAATATACTAAAAAAAGGTAACTGTCATTTAACATTAGGAATTCAAATTTTTAATTGTTTATCAACCATTTACTCAAAACGTTATACTTTTTAGATCTGAAAAATTTCGATATATAATCAAAAGTGAGTAAAAAAAATGGAGTCAAACCAAATGTGGAAATGAAAAACGTATTTTCATAGCCATGATCACAGAATCAAAAGCAGTGTTTGAAATCTTCTTCAGTGATTTCCAATTTCTGTGACTTTACCGTTAGCAGTAGTATCGTAATGCCATCAATCGTTACCTTCAAAATAACATTGCATTCTGTATCTGCTTTTTTTTTTTTTTAATGAACAATCGAAAGCCCAACAGTTGACCCGGATGTAAGACTTATTTCAGATGCAGCATTAGAAGTGCATTTCTACTTGAGTATGTACTAAGAAGGAAATTTATTCAATGTTGTCTTAACTGACTATTACTCACTATTTCAATTAAATATCGAATCTTTATTATCAGTAAAAATGCAATTGTCCATATATGTGAGAAATTTGAGACCATTCGATCTAAAAGCAACCAGAAGTGATTTTTTTCTTTCTATTACAACTCTAAAATATAACTGATTGTCGAATGACCAATGTTCATTGTAAACTGCTTCATTGCACATTTTTATAGCTACACTTATTCGCCAATTATACTCTTCACCAAAAACAGAAGAAGGAAGGCGTTTAATCCAGCACAAAAATAGGCTTCATTGTCGCTTATGGAGTATCATTATGACTTTACTTCGGAAATGAATCACCATCTGTTCCAAAATTAAAAATGGCTTTGACATTACCTTAAAATTCAAATAATTAATATCAGTATCATTTTTTAAATAAATTTATTAAATGCAGTACACAATCCGTAACTATAATCTATACTTATAATAAAGCTCAATGTGTGTGTGTGTGTGTGTGTTGGCGCTCTACAGACCAGACCATTCAACCTACAGCTACCAAATTTGGCACGTGTATACCTTGGAGGCCGGGAATGTGCACCTGGGGGTTATTTTTTCGAATTTTTAACTAGAATTTTATTTATTTAAAAATTAAGCGAAATTTTGACGTGTTTCTGCTATAACTGCCGAAAATATTACCGCACAAAAAAGATTTTTACATGAAGTTAAAGATAAAAAATTTATCTTTTAAATGATACTACTGTTTTAATCTTAAAATTAATTTTCTATTTTTAATGAATTTTTAAATAAATATTTTAACTATGTTTTTCAATAATTTTTTTCGTCAAAAATAAAAATGAGGATTAAGCACGTTTCGCATTCCTGAGAAAAAAATAGCTTTTTTCAAAGTGTTGCCATGACATTGATTAAAGCTCTAACTGAAAATAAATTAAATCTTTTTGGAAATGAAATCTGCAAAATTATAATTTTCGTCAAGTGTCTGTAAGAAATGAAAAAAATATGAAATATTATTTTTTCTAAAAAATAAATTCAAGAAAAATTATTTTATGATCTTTTACACTCTCTATACAGGGTGTTTATTCAGTCCCGGATCCATTTTGATATTTAATGACTCATAAAATAATGAAGATGTAAACAAAATTATGGAATTTATTGATGGAATAACTCATATATTTTCCTTTTAAGGTTTGAATATTTTTACTTTTGTAAATATCGTCTGCGTGTGTTTTTAATTTCAGATAATTTCATTTTCCAGTCTAAATATCTGTACTTTTCTAAATATCGTCTGCTTATTAATTGCATTCTTCTCTCTTTTGTTTTTGGCAACTATTGAAATGTTATGTTTACTTTTCATGTGTTTGCTCTATATAGTACTTTTGTATGTGATGTTTTATTCGAGCGGATATTAAGGAGAATGCATACACCACAAGAGAAAGCACAGATTTTATGGTGGTCATAGAGTTAATTTCCAATCAACTAAATCACTGACTTTTAAGAGTTAATTTCCAATCACTTAAACTGACTGATTTATGAAGATTTGAATATCACTATTCAATAAAAAAAGGATAATTTTAGATTTTCCATCGATCGCTTCAAAGAAAATACGCCAATCAGCGAGCAGATTTCTCAAGATTAATTGGCCTAAGATTATGAAAATGGTGAGTTTTTCTAAATTTTTAACATTTAAAACATCATAAATAAGTCTTAGTTGATCGTGGAAAATAGAAACATTCATTCATTTATTTAAAATTTGGTGTGTCCTGAATATTTATCAGAATATGATACCTTACTGCATTAAATTTAGACTTCATAATTTTTGAATTATATTTATAGGCAGGAACAAAATATTATTATTGATTTCGTTTCAATCCTTTTGAATGCAAAACTAAAAACTGAAATTTATACTGAATCTCTGAAATTTTTTTTGAATTGTTGTTTGAGATATTACATAAACTATGAAAAATATTTTATAGTTAACATAAGACTTAAATACCGAGCGATTCTGTTTGCAATACTCACATTCAATAATAATAATAATTAATAAATAACAATAAAAATGATAAATAAAATAAAACGCTTGGTTTTATTAAAAAATATCTTAATATTAATTGCAATTTCTTCATTTACATTTTAAATTAAAGTTGAAGTTTTACCGGAAATGGCAACAAATTAGCAAAATATATATAGTAAATTGAACGAAACGGTCTAAACAGTATAAGTTTGGTATGACTATCAAAATTTGAAGATTAAAAATGTTTTGTTTGAGAATCCTTTAAGAGACCAGTTACTTAAAATATTTAATTGAAAATTGTAGCGAGCGGTAATGCTGGCGTACCGGCTGGTCGCCAAAGGCGGCTAGTAAATATATAAAGTTGAAATGAAATTTTATTGGCTTATGCAAAACAAGACTTTGCCAATGATCCTTTAAACAAAGCAGATTTACGGTTTATTCGCCAATAATTGCGCTAACACCAAACATGGCATCTGTAATTCTATTTGAAATGTTAAGACAAATTCATATTTTTCATCATAGCATTCAATCTTTTCGAACGTTTAAATGAACACAAAGAAACTTTCTTTGGACATTTCTTCCGCTTTGATTTTCTAATAGACAACTGCAATTAAATTGATTCAATTCAATTTCTTTGTTTTTCAGTCATATAAAATAACAAGGTGAAATGCATTCTATAACAGCTTAAAAAATCAATAACTCGAGCGAACGAGCTGGTTACTAAATTTATATCTATGGAAATGAGTATCAGCGATATAACTATAATAAAAGCATTTTTTAAAAATACACTTTCATTAGCACATTAAAAATTATATATTTTTATTTTAATAATTTTCTATGTATTTAGATTTTTACAATATAATTGTTTATTTTAAATTTTCTGAAATTTTATAACAACATTTTTACAAATTCACCCCAAGGAATCAAAATTTAATTAAATTAACTTATTAACAAATAAATAAATTTTGAAAATATTAAAACAGTGTATTGTCATCGATAATAAACAATTCTAGGAAACTTCAAAACTTAAGCATATCAGGAAGTAAGTAACGATTTATTATAAAATTCCATCATTACAAACTCATAAAAAAGTCAGATCATTTAAAAGTCCATAAAAATTAAATATAAAAACTGTAATTGTTTAATTACAGTTTCTTCTGTAAAAAAATTTACGTCTTAGAATGAATATATATATATTATTTTATAGATTTAATATTGAGTTATTAAAAAATAATTTTAAAAAATACAAGGACTTAAGTGATGCAAGTATGGGGTTCAAACAGGGTATTAAATTATCACAAAGAAATTGAAAAAATATTGCGTTTGCATTCTTTAATAAGGAAACAATGCGATGTTTCCTTTAGAAATATTTGCAGTAAGTAAAAAAGGCGTACAGTTTTTCTTAATGGAATAAAGCTTCATTTCTGAGAGAAATATTTTTATCGACATTTTTTATTAGTCCCTCGAAATCTAAAAATAAGCTTAGATCTGAAAATTTTGTGTAGAAGAATGTGATATTTTGTGAATGCATAGATGAATGTAAGAAAAATAATTTTACAAATGGAATCTATAGGGGAGATATCAAATCGAATTTTCTCTATAGAAGAGAAAAAGTTAAATGCTCGCTTTATTTAGTGAGAATTTGTATTCGGAATACATGCCTAGGAGCAACATTTGGAGGAAGCAAACACATCCATCTACGACTCAAAATATTTTTCTCTTTTAATAAGACGAAATTATTTGAAAATTCAGTAATGCATAGCGGAAAAAAAAATGAATGTCTTCAAAATTTAAAAAAATATCTTCCTTAATATATGTTTTTTTTAAGATTACTTCCATCAAAATCGTTTCTTTAGTTAAAATCTTGATAAAAAAATTAATATTAATAAATTTAGAGAAAAAAGGAGAATTAGTATTTTTTGAAACAGAAAATTTGCGGTATACATGTTTAAGGTAAACCAATCAGTTTAGAAATAAATTATTGAGACATTTTCCTCAGTTTAGAAAAAAATTAAAGAAACAAGATAGAGAAAGAATTTTTAATGGACATTTATTTGGTGATATTGTATATAAAAATGGAATCACGAAATCTTATTTGCGGATATTTTATATTCTGTTGGATTTATTATTTTTTCATAAAGAGTAAAGCAATAAATATTTTTACTTTTTGTTTTAAAATATTTATTTATTAGAAAGTAAGTAAGAATAAGAATTATTTTAAATTATTCTAATGATAATCTAGTTTTAGAAACAATAGTACAATCTAATTAACTATTGAAATTTATAATAAAATTATAAAAAGATTATCCGAAGCTAAAATTATTGAAAAGATCAGCTATGCAGCCGACAAGATGAAAAAAAAGCGAAAGTGTCGGGTTTGTTCGATTATGCTCGCGTTGAATTCGCAGACATGTACTCTTTTAGCTTAACCATTTGCACTTAGCCAGAGCGCAGCAAAAAGGAAATATGAAAACCAACAATCATAAGCGATTTGTGCGCAAAATAACAACGAACAAAGACCATTCATTTGAGCGGAAAGAGAAAATAAGCAAAGGCACAAAGATAAAATCATAAACTAGCAATACATTTGCTTACCCCCCCCCCCAAAAAAAAATGCTATACATTTTGTTATCAACATCCTTATAGTAGTCAGCGGCTGTCACAATTACGTTAGAATTCAAAGTGATTGAATCTATATTTATATGCGACATGCTATATATTAAATTGAAAATTGCCATGTTCTGAATGATTATAGATATCCTTCTTAAAATGCGCATCCTTGGTATGTGCAATTTTTCCAATCAATTCAGCATAATAATTCATTCTCTAATTTTTTTGAGTCGGCATTACTGATTGTGGCAGGCTTCACGAAATCCATAGATTCTTAAAAACAAGATGGATTTTAAAAGATGTTGACTTATTATCTAAAGCTAATTCTTTGAAGTCTCTTCATTTTAGAATTTTCAATTTGAATTCAAATGACTAAGAAATAATTGATTTGTTTCTTTCTCTGCTGTTGTTCTTGTCAGGGACTGATTCCACCCTCACATTTTAGCATTAGTTTATTTATTCATTTTTTTCTTTCTCTGCTGTTGTCGAATGCTCTTGTCAGGGACTGATTCCACCCTCACATTTTAGCATTATTTCTTTATTTATTCATTTTTTTCTTTCTCTGCTGTTGTCGAATGTTCTTGTGAGGGACTGATTCCACCCTCACATTTTAGCATTATTTCTTTATTTGTTCATTTTTTTCTTTCTCTGCTGTTGTCAAATGTTCTTGTCAGGGACTGATTCCACCCTCACATTTTAGCATTATTTCTTTATTTGTTCATTTTTTTCTTTCTCTGCTGTTATCAAATGTTCTTGTCAGGGACTGATTCCACCCTCACATTTTAGCATTATTTCTTTATTTGTTCAGCCAAAATTCAGAAATTTTCATTTCGGTAGTTAAAATTCTTTTGCGCGTTGTGAGACAGAAATCCCAACAAATAAACAGCAAGAAAATTGACAGAAGCTACAAATGATCAAGTTCGTTGGTAGTAGTGGCTAAAGGGCTGTCATTGCAAGAATTCATCCTACGCTATATATTTGTATCACTGACATCTTTAGCTTTTGAAATTCAACTTGAATATTCAATACACTACCAATAATTTGCTTAGAGCATTTTTGACCTCAAGTAGATAATTTTTTAACTAATTAAATTTAATAAAAATTTAAAGTCAAAATGTATGCCTTCTATTATAATTTCTGCATTTCTTGAGTACACTTATAAAGAGTTACACAGAAACTTTTAAAAAACCAGAAAATGCAAGATGAAAATAAGTATGAGATAAAATGATTTTCTAACCCATCTAAAAAAGTGATAACACTACCAAAATAAAAATAAATTCAACCGAATATTGATTATTATTAATATTTCAAACCGCTGCCAAGTCAAATGATTTCGTTGCTTTCAGCGAATTTTTCCTAATAAATTGAAGCTTCCTGATTGTTTTATTGTTGATTCCTTCACTATCACAAACAATCAGAAAT
>JAPMOR010058927.1:238398-263366 GCA_026543865.1 Argiope aurantia | reverse complement strand
AAGCAAATGCGTCATTTCATTTATTAGGGAAAAAATCTATTTGAAAAGATTTATTTCGCAACTGAAGGACTTTCTTTTGTTTCTTTTTATATATTCACTTTTAGCAAACCTTGGAACAATTTTAAAATATGTTGGAACTTGGAAAATTAAAAAGCTATTTTCATATTAATTTAAGAGTTAATCCAAAATAGTTGATAACCAAATAGTACCCATTCTTGAACAAAGTTTCATAACAATATTTTGAAAGATGGTTTTTAATGAAGTGCATATGTAATACTAATTGTTAAATTGATTTTAATATATGCAAGATTTTCAAAACCACTCGGGAAGATCTGAAACTAAAGTTAATAAAAATTGCTTCGTGCCTCCTCACGACCCAGAAGAAAGAAACGCTTTGTGAACTCAGAGTGCATGAGAGATGTTTCATTATCATCTGTTGGAAGTCAAAAAGGAAGGAAATTTTTAGATCCCAATTGGGAAAATGTTCCTCATTATGTTATCAGAGTATGTCAGTCGAAAAGAGTCCAATAAATATTTGAAAGGCAATTCTTTTGGTTCGACAGCCTTTTCAGCCAACTAGATAAACGTCCATCTGATTTGAATGATCTATTCTAATGGTGATTAAGAGATGATACCAGACATCGTTTAAGTGGTATCGAATAGATCAGTGGATCCTTTGAGTTCTGATGCAATTTTAGCTTTTTGCAATGTATAAAAGCCCCTTTGTCAAAAATTCATGTCCTGTTTGAGATGATCCAAAGAGTGACCCCCATGAATTGCCTTCAAAACCAAAAATATTTTTCTTAGAAAAATCCAATTCGGAGATATTATTGAAAGATTAAAGGATCAGGAGTTGGAGTATAATTTGGTTGCATATCTATTTTATTCTTTTTCTTTAAAGAAAGGAAGCATTTCAATATTTCCTGTCACCGAAGAAATTTCTCTTTGATCAAAGTCGTTGTGAATTTAAAATAAGACAAAGAAACAGCACAATATGATAATTGGGAAAAACAAACCAATCGCTATTTAAATTCATGAATGTAAACACATAAACCAATTATAAATAGACTTTCAAATGAGGAGTCTAAAAATCATTCAACTGTATGAAAAACTTGTTCAAAAACTAAAACTCTAAAGAGTCATTTCAAAAATTATGTCAGAATTCTTTAAACTAATGAAACATTAGCGGATTGTGAAACAGACATCAACATTGAGGTTGTTTTACAATCAATAATGCTTCTTCCGAAACTATTATGCCATTAAATCAAATATGCAATATGTAGCGATAGCAACCAGCAAATGAAGAGGCTAACTTTTGGAATGGTATCGAAACACTGCACTTCAAAATGTTGAAGAGCAGGCTAGCATTCTCTTTTTGACCTTGATGTTGATATCCCGTCACAGCCAGTCTACGGACGATTATTGCCATCCATTTTAGCACTACCTTCATGAAGAATGCCTGAGAATAGCAGGTTTCCGCCAAGGGCTAAAGAAAAAATTGTTTGGAATTACTATAGGGGTCAACCCAAACCTGAGGGGGAATCGAATGAAACTGTCTCGGAGGAATGTACAGGAGAAATGCTTTTGATTCCAGATTGGCTAGGGAAGCTGGTGTGAGGAAGAGGACATCGCCGGGCTTTCGTTAACGCAACAGGACGGTTTATTTATTCCGCGCCTTTCTTTTTATTGAAATTCTTCTTCGATAGTCCGAAGAACTCTGAATTCAAAGAATTTATTTCGACTCAGTTTTATTTAACTCGATTTATTTCATGAGCGTGAAGCTAGAATCTCGTCACGATTTTTCACTCGCATCCTGATGCGCTGGAGTTTTGAAATTTTTTTACATAAATGTGTTCGAGAAGATGATGCATTCAATGTTATTAGGATTCAACCCATTCATTTCAATTCAATTTGGGCCCAATTAGAAAGACGCATCTGATAATAAATGGGAAAAAATAAGCATAATATTTAAAAGAATGAATTTTAAAGCCAAAAAATGTATAAAGAAAGGCACAAAAATATATTATTATTTACATTTAATTTTGATGCATGAACAAAATGAAAATTTTTTGCATGTTTTTCAGCTAATGAAGTTACATTTATCTATTTAAAAAATCAAGCAGAATGCGAAATTGTATATATTCAGAAAATAAAAGAAATATAACCCTCTCAATTATTCATTTGCATCGATTCTGAAATATAAATAATCATATGACCATAACAATAGGCTAGCATCTCTAAGCCAGAAAATGTTTTAAAGGGTCACATTTTTGACAAAACAAATCGATCTCTTTTCTAAATCAATTTTTTAAAAACCTTTTCAGTACTTTCAACCTGTGTAGAAAACAAAAATAAAATAGCACAAATCTCGAAAGGGATTAGCAGCATCAAATAACATTTCCAATTCCGGCTTTTTAAAAAAGCTCGAGCCCAGTCCTGTTTTGAGATGTCAGCGCCATTCGTTGAACAGTGGCAGACTGACGAATTTCATTATTAGTAGAGAAATAATATCAAGTGCAATGTTTCAAATAAATGATCAATATATAAAAAAAGCGATACATTTCTTTTACCTCCTGACTCTGAAGCTTAGGGATTGTCCCGCTAGTTACTTAAGGTCCTGATTATGATCTTAGATTTTTTATAGAGACTGTTCGATCAGAAATTGAAATGCGGAACCACTATCTCTATCCTTTCGCGCGAAATTCTAAAAAGTTTAAGGAAGAATTTTAAAATGATCTTGCAATCAGCTACATCAGTGTGCTATTTGCGCTAATCTAAAGATGGCAAAATTTCTTTTGAAATAACAAAATACTTTTGTTTCCTTTATTTGTAAGATAGTAGAGCATACGGAGGGGAAAAGAAACTCTAACCATTGGCACAGGGAATCATTGGTTACCAAAAGTATGATCTTTCTTCCATCACGCCGACAAACAGTTCACAGATTCAATCCAAAATTTGATGCAGATGTAGAAATTTTTCAAGCCATAATAAAAAGCTAAAGGAGAAAAAACAATAGAATAATACAAAAGTTCTAAAAGCATAGATTCAAGTACAAAAAACAAATGGGGGATCACTGTGTCACAAAGAAGCCTTTGAAAATCGTAGAAGCATTCGAGGCGAAAAGAATGGAAACCCCTATCAAATATCAAACATTTGTAAAAATTGTTATTCAAATCGTTTTCTATTCTTTTAGTTATCTTTTCTGGCAGAATATTCATTTTGTTGTTGTTGTTATTGAAAATACAGAGTACAATAACTTTTACTGTATTTATCTAGTTGTCCCTAATGTTCACTCATAAAAATAGTAAATCCAGATATAGATTAATGTGACAACTTTCTTTTGAAATCGGTAAGGCAGAGGAGAATGCAAAGAGAACTATGGATTCGAGATACGATGAGCCAACTCGAAAGGGAAAACACTGTATCAAGTAAATCAATACCTTATGAGTAATAAATGTATTCTCATTTTTTCAATTAAATTATGAATTAAAAAGGAGCATGTAAGTATTTATTATGTTTGGATTCAAATCTATTCCAGCCCTTTTTTTCCTCTTTTCTGCAATCAGACAACAAAATTCCTTTTGAAATTGAGAATAAAATATTTATTACAAATTTCTACTTTCAACGTGAAATATTTATACATTAAAATTCAGATGGAAAAACTAATTTTTCGGCTTTTTATTATTTATTTACTTATTAACGACTAAAGCATAATAAAATTATTTTTTAATGCAATTTTATTAAGATATGAAACAAAAAAATTATAAAGACATATCAACAGCGAAAGATATTTTAAAAGAAAAAGAGAGGAGAGAAATAAGATGAGAAATTCCTGAATAAATTTTAATTTTATGTAATGTAAATGAAATATGAATTTGATATTAAAACTATCATTTTTCATTTCACTTTGACAGCAAGACGAAAAAGATTTCAAATAAAAGAATCAAACCAAACAGAACTACTTGTAGGATAACTTTGAAAATAAGCGTCATTTGAACATTTCGAAATGAAATAATAAAATCCCTGCAGAAACTTCATTTTCCTAATTTGTAATGAACCTTTAGTGAGCTTACTTCATTTTGCAAATGTCATGACCAGTGGCGGATATTCAATTAAGCAGCTCCCTAGATCAGGTTAGCAAGTTGATTTAAGAAACTTTGATTTTGTCAAATAAATAAGTTTCGAGAAAAAAGGCCAATTCTGTAAGTAATAAAATATTAGAATAATATTAAGACATAATCAAGTAGAATTGGTCAAGTTCCATTATATTTCATTACGTTCACTTACTTAGAATATTTATAAATGACGAATCTCTACTTAAATAATTTGTGCATCTATTTATTATATTTCCAAAAAGTTTCTATATTTTAGAATATTATTTATAAAATAAAGCATTAAAAATGAGCGGAAATGTGCAACTGCATTGATTATCTTATTAAAAGAAGAGTTTCATAATGTGTTCTGTCTAGGACCGCTAAGCACCCACATTGGTCATGACATTGATTTTAAACAACATTGAACTTTCAAAATTGATTGATTTCAATCAGCAGAAGCGACTGATGACCATTTTCAGATGAAAGGTCACAAAGTCAATGATCTGAATGGCACTTCAAATCATTGGCTTTCAGCCATAGTTTAAAAGCAAATGAAGTGAAATCTGCAAAGTCGATTTTTTTACTGAAAAAAACCCCTATCAAATACTATTGTGAAATCTTTCATTATTTTTCACTTGAAATCATGAAACACTCATTTAATGCAACAGTTAGTAAATTAGATTGTAAGAAAATGAAATATGACCAAGAATTTGCTAACAATTTTTATTTAAAGGTTGTAAGACTTATAAATAAATATCTCCTTTCTGAATGCATATCAAAAATTTGTATGCTTTCCATGGGTGATTTTGTTGAAATGGAATTACTAAATAGGGTTCATTTCATTGTAATTATTAGTAAAAGATGTCTAATAAAAAAAATCTACACGAACTCTCATCTCACTAAAATATAGGAGCATTTATAAAATTATTGAAAAAGAAAATTCCAACGTTTTAAATGTTCACTTGTTTAAAGTGCTTATATTTCAATATGCATATCTTATTCTATAAAATTAATTATAAAGGCTTTTTTACTCTATAAAGGGCTCAGTAAAATTTCTCTTCATCTAAAAAAAATGATAAACTTCAGGAATTTTGTTCAATAAATAATTTCAGTCAATTCCAATTTGAGAAGCACCAATCTCCACAAAATGTTTCGTCACATGCTCAATAAGAATTGTTTTTCAAACCAAATCAATGCATGGAACTTACCCGTGCCTTTGCAAATCCAAGATTTCTTGTTTCACACTCTTTTTCGGCAAAATGAAATGCATGCCATTCCATTTACCGTATTGGTCACCAGCAGGCATAACTTCTTAAGATCAACTAATGATTTCAGCAGGTACACATTTCCGTAACAGCATCGATTCATAACAAAGAAATAAGATTTTGAAGTGTATCCTCCGAATATGGCGTTCTCTTATCTAACTTGACAACAGAAAGAAAATATGCAACTCATCGTCATTATTGTACAAATGTTAATATAGAGATCCATTCCGATTCCAAAGAAAGTAATAAGGAAAGGACTCAATTGCTATGAGATTATACACAATTGTCTTGGCATTTTCCAAAGCACAGAATATATCATAAGGAAAGAATTCGTAGATGAACAACAAGCACTACAAGTTGCGAACACATTAACAGCATGACTCATTGTTGCACATGGTCTCTATATAAAATCCCTAAATATTTCTCGATAGGGAAAACTATAACGAGTTTTTGCGGCTGAAAGTAACTTTTCAGATTTTAACTTATACTTTCCATAAAAAATTTACGAATTCGTTTAGAATAGGCATTGTTCAAATTCATCGTTATCAAACAAGAAAAAAAAGAACGAAAAACAATAATAATAAAGCATCCCCAACAAAATCATTCATCTTCGGCGATTAACAAATATAAATAGATATTGTTATACTTAAAACATTCGATTGTCTTGAATCGACAGACGTCATTGAACATCTCAGTTCTAGAAGGTTAAACAAACAGTTAGCCATCGTTCATAAGTTGAACTTAATAGGAATCGGATCATCTTCATTTAAGATCTTAACGGTGTGTTTCTGCGTATCTGGTCTGCTGCTTGCCCAAAGGCTAGTCTTCTCCGATTGGCTGAGTATACATAGAGATTTAAAAAAAATGTTGAAAATAAGCGAAAGTCATTTCTGGCAGACACGTGCATTTACAGGGTCAGGCCGGCACGTTGCCGCCAACTTTGCTGACCCTCCTGAGCTATTTTCCCCCCATCCCACGGCGTTTCCACTTGTTTTGTTTCTGGCTGGGCCCGTTCCTCAGGAGGAAGAGAAGAAAAGAAAAGAAATTAGTAGGAGGAAAAAGAGAATGTGAAAACTTTTACTTACCTGATTTGGTGTGGTTGAAAAAGAAATGGAAAGGTCATGTAAGATAGGAAACTTCATGAGAGGAAAAAACATTTTCTTTTTAATTGATTGGTAAAATGAAAAGAAGAAAAACGCATTTGAAAGAAATTTTTTCCGCTGACAGTATTCAAAACCAAGAAAAGAAACTACAAAGACTGTATATTTACACAAATAATCGGAAGCAAACTGAAAGATGCTAAAAATTCATCACCAAAAAATACCAACTCAATTTGAAATAATAGTATTTTTTTCTTGACGAATTCAGTTTATGTTCTAATTCTTGCATTATATTTTGCTGTCTACCCACAAGATTTGGAAACTTCTTTTCGCTTCAAAAAAATCAGATTTTGTCTTTTCTGGTGGAAAAAAGGGCTTTGCGGTTACTAAACAAGTCGGACAAAGAAATTGCGTCTTTCTTTGGTTCAGTGGCGGCAATAAGCAGCGAACATTATGAGGCCCATCTTTCAATAAGTTTCATGTTTAACATGTTAGTGATTCACTTGAGGTTATTCATTTTTTCACAATATATCTACATTTATACACAAAATTATTAAAGAAGAGATCCTGTTTTAGAAATATGCAAATTTAATAACCATTTCTATTTGATTATGTGTTAGCATTACCCTAACATTTGACTAGTAATAGAATTTCTATGTTTTATTTATTCGGCAAAAAAGGACTTTTTAAACGACCCTTTCAACTTATCAATCTTTGAAAGTTGCCCAGAGGCATATAAATAAATTAATAAAAATCAAGAGAAACAAACTTCTTTTCATTTATTTGAAAAAATGATAAATGCCTGTCAACTTTTCAAAAAATGTCGTTCTGAAATGAAATTGGAAGAAGGAGAGTAACATTCAGGATTAAATTTTGACTAGTTCTTCCATGCTTGAATAGAATCATCCATTTAAGATTTGTCTTCTTCTTTTTTTTTTAAAGACACATTTTGTTGCCATTTGACACAAATTAGAGAAAATATATATCTTTTTTTATTATAGCTCAAGAATAATATTTTTCGTAGCAAAGCTTAAAGAATTTTTAATTCTTATCCATTTCAGATATCTGCAGAAAAAGATTGTAAACATATCAGATTTGTTTCAAATCAACCTTTGAAGTACGAATGTGTTAACTAGTCATCCAAAAATTGCGAAAGATTAATAAGATTTCCCAGTTTGGATTGGTATCATTCGCTTTCTTTGTACGCACTTTTATTTAACTTGATTTCTTTCACGTTTGCAAAGATGGAATTTTATAACTGCCTTTCCTTAAATTCTTGACATTCAAAATTTTTAAAATTTGTATTCTCACGTGGTCTTGATGATAATAAAGTATTTACATATGTATTTAGGATTTAATAATCAGCTCACTTTATTTTTTTTAAATTTAATTAAATATTGATTCCATCATCTAGTAGTGAATCCGAGAAAAAAAGATTTTGCTATTTCGCAATATTTATAAATTAAAGATTAAGAAATCGAAAATAATTGAAGTATAAAAATAGTTATTTTTGAGTACCGCATTTACAAAAAAATTTAGATTGCGATAGGGAAGAAAGTAATACTCTTTTTTTGATTTAAAGGGGGTGGGGCGATAATTCCCCATGCTTAAGAAAAGGGCGAAACAAAAACAAAAGGCGTCCGCATCCTGAAACCTATTTATTGATCATAACACATATTTTTATGAAGGATTATTTTGTAAAATGAAGAAAAATTATTAATCAATATAGAAACTGTTATCAATCAAAATGATGTCGTTTTCAAAATGAAATCAAATCTTCAAATTACTACTAGAGTGGATTTTCATCGAATCCGTTATAATCGTAGATGAATGGGGCGTGTGCATCAGCAACCAGTAAAAAATCAATGATCAGAAAAATATTCCTTTATTTTGAAGAACTACCATACAAACCTCTGATATTTTATTAGTTCGATAAGCCTTTCATGACTTGATTCAGTCATTAGAAATTTCTAGACGCAGGGAAAATTGTTTGATTTTTGGCAACTCAGTTCAAAGGTTCTGAGTCATTGCCCTGACATTTTATTATTTCAGGTGGCGGAAAACTTTCTTTCAGTCAATTAAACTTTATTTTTAAAAATATTTCAATACATTCTTAACATAACGTATTGAAATATTATGGAAGTTCCATGCATACTCACATAATATAGCACTATCTTTATTATTTTTCAATAGATATCATAGTTCTCCAAAATATTTTGTAAGCTTCACATCATATTTGCTACAGATCTAGAATGGCTGGATTTGTCTTTATAAAAAATTGTAAAATTCGCAAAAAGTGTTTGAAATGCTAAAAATAGGATACTGCATTTAAAAAATGACTGAGCGAAGATATTGCATCCATTTTCGACCTAGATGATGATGATTAATAATCTATTGGTAAATAAAAGATTAAAATTCAAATAAATCTCCTTTTTTGAACACTTTCGACGTCTATTAAACCATTTAGGTTAAGAAATGATGGGATCCTAACAACCAGCCACCATTCCTCGCGATGGCAAGGTCAAGAAGATTGAAAAAATGCCTGTGGAAAAGAGAGTCAATGTCAAGGCGGTAGGGGAACTTGTTCTCTTTGGGGTGAAGGTGAGGATTCGTTTTCGGAAACTGGTTGGGCTTGTATTTTGCAACAGTTTGGGTGCCAATGAACCATATAGGGTATTCCATTCCTAACAAGAGGAGTTCCAAACGAATCTGAAGCGATCCCATGAAAATATTGCAAAAGCTCGCTTATTGAAATGATCATGATTGAGTGAGGTTTCATTCTTGCACAAACACACTTGTAGCTTGAGTGCGAGGCAATGGTAGATTCAGAGTGGTTTACCATTTTTTGGATTACCTTTTCGCATCTCATTGAATACACAAAAATGATACGTTTCAGATTCCTTTTGAAGCATCCCGTAATGTTTGTGAGTAAACATTGATTATATGATAACAAAGCTTTCACGTAGACGCTGCAACAGTTAGGTTGGCAATGACTGTTTAAGAATTTTCGAACATAACGAGAGAAAAATGATGATAGCAAAGCAGTTTGTAAAATGCATCCTAATGATCTTTCAATTGGATTAATAAGTAAGAGATAGCTAAACATTACTTTTTCATTATGAAGCAAGTTTCAACATTCAAGCAAGGGTACTCTGCCACTTCGTTCATTTAACAACGAAACGAACCAATAGGAATGGAATCTCTGCATTTTCAGGGTTTCAGTGGATCCTGAATGATCCACAAATGGTATCGCCAAAGAGCTCGTCGGAAACAGAGGATATTAGAGGTCAGCCAGATCTCCAAGCTTTTTTAACTTTAGAGAGATTGCTTCGAACGCTCTTGAGAAGACAAATGCAATCCTCTCAGAACCAGAGAAAAACCGAAAACAGAGTAAGAGCAATGGTTTGTCGTGGAAAATCAAATATCAAATTTTTAGTATGGAAAGCTGTATCATTAATAGAAAGACATATTTCCTCTTCCCTTTTTTTTGGTTCCATCTTGTCTTATACTTAACCCAAACACACGATCATCGAGTGAATTAGAATGGCTGTATGGTATTTCTTTTTGTATTATATCAACTATGCAATAAAATATGTCACTCAAATCTATCCAGCACTTGAAAAGAATCGAACAAAAGTGAACAATTCATTTTGTATACTAGTGTTCTTTTAGAATAAATTTCCTTCCCTTGACATTTCCTAGGGCCTCCAAGTAAAGAGGTGGAAAACGATATGATTTCGACAGGGAATCGATTGAATGATTGGTAAATACTTGTAGAATTCTGTCCAATCAAGTTTCATCAGCTGTTGAGGGGCCCGGAAGGGGTTTTCGGGTGGAACTTTTTTTTGAGCAGAATGCATATGCATGAGGTTCAATGACCTCGCCTGCTGCATGACTAGCCTCTTATAAAACACATCGAACTTCGTTTTTGAAACTTGTACACGATAGAAATGTTCTTAATACATTCAGATTAAGGCATATATTCAGATTTGGCATTTCAGTATTTTATCACTTCTTGTAAAATGGACTTCTTTTTAGTGATAATTAAATTAATTTTGTTTTCTTTTAATAACTTAAGCTAAAATTATGAAGATATTCAATTAAAGCCATAACTCTAAATTATGAAAATAGCCGGTTTAAAAATAAGGATTCAAAATTTTACAAAAAAATCCATTCGAACCATATGTATGAGATATATATGACAAAACATAATAATTAAATGTTTGAACAGCATTTTTCATTTCAATTTTTCAAAATTCATTCACCAATTAACATATTTCTAATAATTTAATATTAAAATATGACACTGTTGAGAAGCAAGGCGTATAAAAAATGGACATTTTTTATTTTGCGCGTACCTGTAAGAGTTAAGAAGTTTAGGAGGAGAATCAAAATAAAATGGCAACCAAGGCTAATATTAAAACATCCTTTCCCCCATCTCCTCCTAAAACTTTACGCCTCGGAAGTGTTAAAATTCAAATTGAAAAAACAAAATCTCAATTCTTGCTAATAATAAAAATGAATGTGTGTATGCTGGTCACTCAACAGGTCAGACCATTTAATCTAGAATTATAAAATTTGACACATATATATATTCCAGACCGTAAAAATGTGCAAAACAAATTATCCCATTTTTTTTTTTTTACAAATAATATGGAATTCTATAATAATATGTGTTATATATCTACCAAAACTTGAAGTCTAAAAACATTTTGCAGAAGGAGCCGTTCAGACCAAATTACATAAAATATTTATTTGTAATTTCAGAAAGTATAGAACTGCACCAACAAACTGGTCGCCAAAGGCGGATATTAATAAAAATAAATATTATATTCATTTGATTTACACTTTACAGTCCAACTGCTTTCGGTATTCGTCACCCATCAAATTCATTTCCATTTCGTAACTTCAATTTAGTTGTTGATCTTATTAAATTTTTTGTGTGCAGAAAGCATTCATTGCTACAAACAACAAGAAACAATTTAGAAAAAAGAAGAAAAAGTAAGCACAAAACTCATATTATAATTGAATGCATGAATAAAATGCAGCTAACGAAGCTAATGCTACAAAAGTAATCTCAGAAACCAACTTTCTAAATATTGGAGAATTCATTAATTTTTTTTCAGCCATCATGAGTTTAATCTAAATGACAGTAATGACATATTATTTAGCTAATTATAAAAAACATATTCTTTTACATTGAATTAAGAAAAATTAGTTTTTCATGAAGTAAACAATTAAACATGTATCAGGAAAATCTATATCTATATCTATACTTATAATAAAGCTAAATGTGTGTGTGTTGGCGCTCTACAGGCCAGACCATTCACCCTACAGCTACCAAATTTGGCACGCGTATACCTTGGAGGCCGGGAATGTGCACCTGGGGGTTATTTTTTCGAATATTCAATTAGAATTTTATTTATTTAAAAATTAAGCGAAATTTTAACGTGTTTCTGCTATAACTTCCGAAAATATTACCGCACAAAAAAGATTTTTACATGAAGTTAAAGATCAAAAATTTATCTTTTAAATGATACTAATGTTTTAATCTTAAAATTAAATTTCTATTTTTAATGAATTTTTAAATAAATATTTTAACTATGTTTTTCAATAATTTTCTTCGTAAAAAATAAAAATTAAGATTAAGCACGTTTCGCATTCATGGGAAAAAATTAGCTTTTTTCAAAGTGTTGCCATCACATTGATTAAAGCCCCAATTAAAAATAAATTAAATCTTTTTGGAAATGAAATCTGCAAAAATATAATTTTCGGCACGTGTCTGTAGGAAATGAAACAAATATGAAATATTATTTTTTCTAAAAAATAAATTCAAGAAAAATTATTTTATGTTCTTTTACACTCTCTATACAGTGTGTTTATTTAGTCCCGGACCCATTTTGATGTTTAATGACTCATAAAATAATGAAGATATAAACAAACTTATGGCCTTTATTGATGGAATAACTCATATATTTTCTTTTTCAGGTTTGAATATTTGTACTTTTGTAAATATCGTCTGCGCGTGTTTTTAATTTCAGATAATTTCATTTTCCAGTCTAAATATCTGTACTTTTCTAAATATCGTCTGCTTATTAATTGCATTTTTCTCTCTTTTGTTTTTGGCAACTATTGAAATGTTATGTTTACTTTTGATGTGTTTGTTCTATGTAGTTTTTTGTATGTGATGTTTTATTCGAGCGGATATTAAGGAGAATGCATACACCACAAGAGAAAGCACAGATTTTATGGTGGTCATCGAGTTAATTTCCAATCAACTAAATCAATCACTTAAACTGACTGATTTATGAAAATTTGAATATCACTATTCAATAAAAAAAAGGGTAATTTTAGATTTTCCATCGATCGCTTCAAAGAAAATACGCCAATCAGCCAAATGCCAAAATGATTTTTGCTTTTTATATGATTTTAATTTTAATTCGAAGAATTCTCTAGGTTTGTTGACGTACTCACTTCGAAGCGTTTCCAAATGTCGTTTAAGTTTATTAGGTTTCATGCTGTCTGCGGCCAGCATTTTTGAGCAAATGACCTTTCTTCTTCATTTACTTCAGCACTAGTAAACCCAAAATTTAAGTATTCTTGAGAATATTTTCGGAACCACGCTCGTCTGTGTACTTGTTGATGCTTCCTTACTTCCGCTTAAAAATTTATTCATGAGTCTGCACAAATCTACTGCCGTGAATATTTAATATGGTGAATTGCAATTAACACGAAAAAATATATAACATACTCATTCACTATAGATTCGATAGCTATAAAAGGATCGACTCGAATAAGACTGGCTGGAATTGGAACTTGCGTTATCGAACATTTTCCTTCTTCCTATGAGAAAACATTTGCTCCGCGCATGCTCGAGATGGCATACGTCGTGTGGATTCCCTTCCACAAACATTGCTTATTTTTTTTCACTTTTGTTTAGTCATGCTTCTGTATTATTTCTTTTATTATTCGAAAAAATGTATTCCCAGTTTCTAAATGTAGCTCATCCCGTCTAGGTTAAATTTCATTAACGAATTTTTTTACTTTCATATTCTTTTAACGTTATCTCCCTGTTTGGCTTTCATTTCAAATATAATATTGAAATTTTCCCCGCTTTCATTCGTTTCATCTGTTTACTGCCGGCTTGTCCAAAATGCAAGATGTGGTTTCTCGCCAACGTTGACTCGCTTTTACTCTTGTTTTGGTAGTTAGTTAAAAATAATTTAAAAACAAAATCCAAAATACTCAATATACATTATTGTTGTATACATTTTATTGTAAGCGGGGGGTGCGATGAAAATTATGATTGAAAACTGGGCCGCAAATACTGAAAGGTTGAGAATCGCTGCTTTAGTCTTATGTCATTATCCTGGCTGGATGAAATGTGTGTTAATTTCCGTCGTGTCAAGAAATGAGCTGGTGTTGAGGTTGTCGTCTTTTCCCTTATCGTAGACTAATTGTCGGTGGTTTAGGGCGGCTTCTATTTCAATGAGGGCAGTTTATAGACTTTCCTCATCTAAAAGTGTTCGTCCGAGTACCTTTCGCAGGCATTGTTTGGTAATTCCTATCAGGCGTTCCCACTAGCCTCTCCACCAAGCCACCCGTGGGGGGATAAATTTCCAAGTTATACCATTTGGGCAGTAACATTGTTGAATTTTAGCTTATGACAGAGCTTGCCATAACAGGATCAATTCCTTATTTGCTGCATGAAAGGTGGTAGCATTGTTAGTGTGGTGTGTGGCAGTCCTCTGAGACCAACAAATAGTTGCAGTATGAAGAGAAAACTGGGCCGCAAATACTGAAAGGTTGAGAATCGCTGCCCCAAAAGACAAACAACAGACAGTTTGCATACATTAGAAAATGTAAAACAAATATGATCCTGATATAAAAACAACTTAAGATAAAATGCATTTAACTGAATAAAAAAAATCACAAATACGAATAATATTGCAAAAATTTATACATTGCTTTTTACTGTATAGAAACTAAAAATGGATAATTTGGAATGTACTCTTTTCCTCTTTACTAAACAAGTAAAAATAGCAATTTCAGTTTTCATTGAAAATAGAAATAACCCTTTATTCCTAATTTATCACGACTTTCAGAAAATACTATTATCTAATTAGTATACATATGGAAGCTGTACAATTTTATATCCAGACATGCTGGCATCATTTTTCCTCTTAATACCTGCGGTATTATTTTTCCTCTTCTAAAAGGATCTGAGGTCAGTTAAATATATTATTCTCCTCCATTAAGGCACAAATCTTTAAAAAGGAAATTGTCTTCAGTCAAATATTTTAGTCAGATCTCTAATCCAAGATTGTAAAAATGACTGTATTCTGTACGTTTGCCCAACCCTGATTGGCACAAATTTAATTTTTAAGAATCTAGAGGATAAGAATCAGAAAAAATGTACTTTTTGCTATATACAGCTGAATTATTCCTCAGTTTGCTCCCCTTGGTACATAGATTGCTTGCTTCATCCTAATTATACAACTGCTTAACATGGGGTACTGATAATTAAAGTGATCCATGAACAACCCATTTCCGTTGCTTACTTCATTGAAACTTATATGGAATGTAAAGAAAAATGAAAAAAAATAATAATAGTTTAAATTTTGATCACTAGACGGTACTTTTCATTCAATGCAGAAAAGTCATTATGCAAATTAGGAGCGTTTAAAAATACCAGGAGCACTGGTGTTGTAAAATAATTAAAAAAAAAGAACCAAGGTTTGCCAGTCAAGTTGTGAAATCAGAACTGCAGTAATGGTTTGGCTGCATTGCTTGAATGTCGACACCTGAAAGGAATGCAGAAATGGCCTATGCCGAAGAATGGATTGAAAATAGACAACTGTAAATTTGAAGAGAGGGAGGTGTTGGGTGCGCAGGCAGGAAGAGGAAGAAAACAGATTTCATAGGACAGTGTGGAAGAAATCGCTATCACTATCAAGAATATTGGATCATTCAACATCCAATATTGTTCAACAAGTGCTCGTTCTCGTGATTTACTTCTCTCTTTGGCTTAGGTATCAAAGGTTCTATGTTTCATTTTAAAGGGGCATCCATATAAGGTGCACGTGGTGCAAATCCTGAAACTTGAAGAACTGAAATAATGCATTGCTTTTGCTTAATGGTTTCTGGACAAAACAGCCTTTGACAGTGCATAGCTTTGGAACATGTTGTGATCAGATGGGGGCATTTTACTCTAGACGTAGCAGTGAATATTCAGAACTGTCACATATGGGGTACATGTACATGAACTACCTTTGCATTCTGATTACATTACAATATGTGTCGTTATATTATTGATTTCACTCTTGGCCTTTTTTTTTCTCTGAGAAGAGTACTCCTCAAAGTCCTAAAAGGTATTCCGTGCCCTTTCACTGCATTCCTGCCTTACAAGAACGCGAATATTACTGTCTTCATGCATGCTGGTGCAAACCTCACAACAAGTGAAGTGCCATTTTGGAGTACTCTGCCTGAATTGAAAGCAAGAACACTTCATACTGCTGTTAAACACGCTATAACACACATTGAACACGTGATGGACGTAAATGTTATATATATTGAACAAATAATACAATTGAAGAAAATTTATGTGAGTGTGTTTTCTTTTGTGCATCAGGTGATCGAAATATGACTTCTTAATTTTCTTTGGAGATTTGATTTTCACGTGGTCCAAGTAACGTATACACCACATTGCAACAAAATACGTCAACCAAAACGGTCTCAACATAAGTTTGAAAAGGATCACTTTAATAATAACATTCCTGTAGAATTCTTTTATAAGGTGCAATTTTGCGAACTGCAAAATAATTTATTTTGCAGCAATCTTATGTAAATCGAATGTCTAACAAGTTATACAATCCCAATGACATGAATACTCGCCGCATTAATTAAAATGAGCAACAATTCATTATAATTGCAAAGATAAGTTTATTAGATGGATTTTTATCTCTACTAAAATATGAAATGAGATTTCTTAATTATGGTTTATTAAAAAATACTAATTTACTAACAAAATCAGTGTTATTCCGTCAACATTCAGCATCCTACTTATATCAGAGGCCTTTAACTTCCAAAGTGAAAACAAACGTATTTTTTTTTTATTTAACCAGCATATCCGAACTTCTAAACAATTTTCAACTGGCATATACCGCTCATTAGCCAGATTTTAAGGTCAAAGCGGCGTCGTTCTCAAATTTTTACCATTGAATTTATTTCCTACATAATATGCAGAAAATTCAGAATCGAATTTCCTAGTTTAAAAAATTTATATATATAGAGAGAGAGAGAAAAAAGAGATTAATACCAAAAATAACGTTTTATTTTTACTTAAATAATATTTGCTAAGATCTTCCCAGTAACAGGAAATATTGACTCTGTTTGGTCGACACTTAGTTTGACTGGATGAGAGTGATGCAGATGTTATCGAAAGCTAACACTTGACCTTTTGTCCCAGGAAAAAGTTCCACCAATCCATTAGTATCAAAACAATCCAATGAATTTCGAAGTATTTTTTTTAGTGAAATAGAATACAAGTCGGAAAGAACAATTCAATTCCATACTACTTTAAAAAGATTCTTTTAATAGATATGAAGATATCGTACTTGGGTTTTCATCCTAACAGACGAAATTCAAAGAAGTGAGAATCCAGACCCTGATTCACTCAAGCCCAGTTATCACTCAGTTTTGCTTAATTTCAATATCATTTCTTTAAACTAAATATTTCATATTACTATTTAGCAGTCTGGATCGTGAATTTGGCAGCCGAAATTCTGACGAATCAATATTAAAATAAACAGCATTAATTAGGTAGGTAATGATATTTAAGTAAACCCAATTCAGCCAAATTCAATACCATTTTGAACGAAATATTAAATAGTAGTAGTTAATAGTTCTAAACACAGCATAACAAAAGAAAATAAATTTTGACAAATGAAATGATTGCGAAAATTGGTTTGATTAGGTTGTTTGGAAAATTCTTCACCGATTGGGATCTAAATTGAAAACATTTTCCTTTATGCTAACAATCAAGTTTCTTCAATAATGTATACACCACTTTGTTTGATAATTATTTATGATCTCATAGGAAGTTTCATTGTTTCACTCTTATTGAATGTCCCTGAGTTATCGCTAAAATATTGCTGAAGGTGCTATTTGCTATCCACCAGATAACAGATTTCTTTCTCCTTTAGCAAATTTTGAATAGAAAGGAACTGACGGTCCCAAAGCCAAAACTATGATAAGTCAATATGAGTTCGAAAGTCATGACTTCAGCAGTTCGAAAGTCAGGACTACTGAGGTACGACACCCTAGTAAGCTGCAACAACTTCTTCTAAGTAGTTTAGTGAAATCAATAAATGAGATTAGTTTGTTATTACAACATAGACAGGACAAGAAAATGAAAGAGAAGTTCATTCAATTTTCTAGATAATGAGAGAAAAAGGCCTCGTCACTTGACAAAGTTACAAGATTCGTCTTAAACCGTTTATCAGTCATGAAAGAATATCCTTTGCGCTGTGAAAAATAATGAAACATATACAAGAAGTATTTGCTATTCATCGAAGATTTATAAAACAATATTCATAACATTTTATACTCAAACATATCTTTAAACAAAGAACTTTTGCATCTATTATCTATCCAGGTATTTAGAAAATAGAAACACTTAAGTTTTTAGAGGTATGTTGCAAAAATGTCATACTGATTTCAATACAAAAAACAAAATTCAAATATCGCAATAGAAAAAAGGTAAGCGACAATAATACATTAGATGCTGATGATTCCAGTGAGAAATCAGTACTTAGTAGGGTAGTCTTTATTTTTTATTACAGCTTCACATCGATGTTTCATTGAGCTTAAGTTCTTCGTTATTACATGATGTGAGAAAACAATTATAGCCTCCTCTTTTATTTGATAGACGCCTCAGTTTTAAACAATAGGATTGAAGTTAGAACTGTTACCTAACCATCATAATAATTCAATGCTCTTTGTACTAAACCATTCATTTGATATTTTTACTGTGTTCTGAAAAATCAATGATGCGTTGTTGGGAAAGAGATCACTGGTGGAAATACTGTCAATGTCAATTACATGAAGGCGACCAATAGCGTGGTAACATTCGCTTGAATGCAGTCAGGATGTGGCTCTTCTCCTATTCCACTTCTTACATATTTTCACTACCGAATAATATCATCACTCAATATAACTTGTGATCATCCTTTGCCCACTTTTTTTTGTGCTGCTGTAAATTGGGAGAAAGCGTTTTTCTTCGTACAACATCTTCTCTTGAACTGACAGAAAAGCCAGCAGCATTCAGTTGACATCTTAGAGTATTTTTATTCTTCATCAACAGATGGGGTGCACATTTTTCGACCTTTTCTTGCTTTGTTTTTTTATTGAATTTGTCCCCTGACATCGTACAAAAGACAATAGATGTAGTCACTGTACCACTCACATGTCTTGCATTTTCAGCATAGGAAGGACATTTTCTTGTAACACAATAATCTTAGTTCTTTTTCTAGGTGTCCAATCTATTCTTTTATTTGATGTCATTATTTCTTGACTAAATATTAGAAATATTTGCAAAAATTCCTATTAGAAAACATAAAAATTTCCAAAAGTGTCCACAATTTTGACCACTACTGTACTACATACAGAAATGCAAAACATATTTAAGCAGTTGCATGGCTGAGTAAAAGAAACGTTTGAAATTTTAAAACTTTGATTTATTCCATCTCGGGAGGCATAATTTGTACAAAGCAATTAATGACAAAAGATGAATCAGTCTACATCGCGACATAAAAGCAAAAAAGCAAAATTTTTCTCTTCGATCATTTTAGTATGAGGTTTTGGTAGGGATTTCTTTAACACGTGTAGATTTAGGATAGGAAAATTTAGGTATCTCTAAAAGAATGAGGTAAAAATTAAGGATTTTTATCCCTTTCCTCGGAGCGTGAGAAAATGCAGATATAAGCAGTTTAATCAATGTTACACGATCTCTGTAAAACTGCTGAAATCGGCAAGTTCCCAAACTCCGAGGGAAGGGATAAAAAACTGTCAAGCTACGCAAATATTCTTTTAAAAGATACCTATAATTCTCTCACCTGAATCGGCGCATGTAATGAAATTCCTATCAGAATATCATTGTATATAATGACCGGGAAAAATATTTCACTCTTTTGCTCTAGTGTCGCGCTGTAGATTGACGTATCTCGTCGCTTCTTGCTTATACATAATTTATCCCTCCCAGGACGGAATAAAGCGAAGTTTCAAAATTTCTTATCTCTCTTCGGCCACGAAAAATTGTGCTTACATTATATATATATAAACCTAATCTGAAATCCATCACTGTCATTTCCGACTATTTCTTCTTTCATAGGTTTTCGGAGATCAAAGTGATTTATGCCTTCAGGATTCTTGATAGCAGATCATTTGAAAGAAAATAACATTATCTAAAGTTTGAGAATGAAGAGAAATATGTATTAAGGTATTGTCTTGCCAAAACCAGCGATGCTGGACTTGAAATGTATGATTTCCGTTATATTTTATTAAAACCATTCGATAAAATAAATAAATAAAAAGCGTGGAATGTTGAATACTTTAATAAAGAAGCTCATAAACTTCACTATTCTTTTCAAACATCCCTTTCAAAACGCCGCGAAAATTCTCTATTTCTCCTATTACGGAATGCGTAAATAAAAGCATTGCAACAACATGAGGGTAAATTTGACAAACAAAACCTACTCCATAACAAAACTGGAATTAGCTAATGGCAAATTTCTATAGAAACTAAGGGTCATTTCTTTATTGATTGCAAAAAAGATAGTATTTACTCAATCGGTTTGAAATTATAATCTCATATGATATGCCCATTTTACATCTGAACTAACTAATCTGTGGTTGATATATCCCTCACCCAGTGAATTGCACAACACCTGAAAAAGCCAAGTTATTCATGATAGTCATTGTTTCTATGACAGCACTAAACGGAAATGCAAACGACAAGAAAAATTCCAAATGGTTGCTTTCTCTTTCACTGCTTATGAAAAGCGAATGCCTGTTCATGACCTATTTGATTGCTCGCAAACGTGTTTTGGTTCTTTTTATTAGCACAGCTGCACAAAATGATTGCTTTCGAAAGAACAGACGATATCAATGATTATACGTTTCGAACATGGGTTAGAATGATATTTTTTTTTCCTGCTCTGCATTCATTAAAAGGAATCGAATGGTTTCATGCAACTTAAGATGACTTGCACTTTCATACTATTATTTTAAATAAGGAAAAATAGAATTAATTTTGCTCGCACTGCAGAGAATTCAAAACCAATTGTATATTATAATAAGGTTCGTGTGGTGATATTTTGAAATCATCCACCCTCCAAAAACGTTAATAGATTTGAAAACAGGATCCAATTTGAACTTTCACATATTTAGATGAACCAGAATCAGATTTATCGAAAATTTGCACTCTTAAAAGTCTCAGATAAGAATTAAAATAAATTATGTTTATATAAGTAAATAAATTTCTACAACAACAACAACAAAAAACTTTAAATGTGGGAAGCGTTGAAGCAGTCTACTGTTTTTCAAGTTCTCTTTATTAAATTGAAGATTTTAATAGTTTTTTGTCTCACTGAATTTGTAAACTTGAATGCTTTTTAAGGCTGAGTCTAACAGGAAACTATTCAAATTGCAATATAAAATGAAACGTTGGTAACCACACAAATATTAAATTTTCAGACAGAAAAGAATAGTTCAAATCTAACAAAAGTTATTTACATTCTCTTAATCATACAAAGAGGGGAACAATTTTAGACGCACGCATGTCAATGATACTAGAAGTTCTTGCATGGTGTATATTACATGAAAATTTGCTGTAAAGATTTAGATTCATACAAACCTCTTGGAGGTCCTAGATCAAGTTGCAACATGATACTTTGAGATCGCAAATTTTGAAATCAAAATCAAGTTTTAAAAATCCGAACTACACATATTCAAAATCTATTTAATTCTTACAATCCAGCCAATTTTTCGAGGGTTTCCCTCCCTCCCCGCACATTCAGCTCGAAAGGAGATACTGTTCTCATTCCCAACTTTTTTTAAATTAGAATATTTTTCATAATTCAAAGTTTTGGTGTACTTTATGAAAACATTTGATTCACTTACTTCAAAAGCTTATGTTTTATAGCTTAAAGTAAGCTCACTAAGAGTTGAATATTATACAGAACACATAAAGTTGATACACACAAAGTTTCATATTACTTTAATGAATTCTGAATAATAAGTAATTGTTTTTTTGAATATTATTCATGATTTCACCGCATTTTCGTGAAATTCTCGACCATAAAACTGAAAAAACATAGAGATCTAACACTGAAGTGATCCTATGTATCTTGGCAATATTTTTAATGAAAGTATAAATCGATTCTTTTTATCCTATAATGTATTAATGGAGCGTAAATTTTAAAACCATTTTAAAGAGTATAATAATTAAACCATATCATTTGATCTTCCAATGAATAATTTGAAGTGCACCGGAAACTGGTATGGTCATGCCTTGGTAGTCATGATGGGCAGGGAAATGTATTTCTGCCAACTAGTTGCCTTCAAGGACACCCGAGATGCGAAAATGAAATACGAAAGTCGCGAGATATAGTTATTGGCACATACTGATTTATCCACATGCAATCGATTTGGCATTAGAATTCCAGTTCTTTTATCATCCCCATTCGAAAACCAATTTATCACTTTATTTCATTTCTTTTCTATCGGCACTGAACCCATATTCTTTCATTTTTTATGCTGCGGGCATAAATGTCTTTCACATCACAGCAGTCCAAGAATTCCAGAAGATGGTTTGAATCCTATCTTTTCATTTCCATTTTTGACGATTCCCTTAGAAATATGCATTTTCAAACGACACAGGCGTTTCAATAAATTACGGGAGGCTTGCCTGTTGGATCAGGCATGAAATGACTCTCGTTTGCATCGAAGCAGTCAAACAGATTTCAATTTGCCCAATATTACATAGATTGGGAAAAATGGCATTTTCATTCATAACTCAAACGCTTTCGGGTGGAAATTGAATATTTTTAAATAAATGAGAGGTTCAATACTAATCAATTTAAAATAACAGAGCTTTGTTTTCTTAAAAGTTGAAAATATTTATTTTATTATTATCCGGAATGAAAACAAAAATATACGAGTGAAAGGTACTGAAAACAGTATAATTTGATTCAAAAAATAACAAGATAAAAATATTTAATATTCATTAAATATTCGAATATAATATAAATGCGGTTAACCCTCTTTCAAGTTGTTGTTTTACCCCTAATTTTGAATAAAAAATATTTTAAAAGAATTTTTTATCGTAGTCCATCTGGACATTCATGTTGGTTAGAGAATTCAATTATAAATTAATAATTCAAACTGTTGAAAGAATGTTATTAACTCTTACTTTAGAATACAAGTTATAAACATTATAAAATTGACTCATCCATGCATTCAAGTCATGATTTATGAACAATTACGTTTTTTACGCATGTTTTAAATTCATTTGGATTTGTTGCATATATAAAAAGTGGAATTTTCAAATCGATTTTCATCTGCTAGATTTTTGGAATTTTGTAATCTTTTGTATTTTCGAAATAATTGCATTTATAAAATTAAATTATTCTAATAAACGGTCCAAATATTGGATTGTTTTGAGGTTAAGAACAAAGTCGACATCCAAAGAAATCAATACTCCCTTATGTAACAAAGAATTCATTTGATATGAATATACAGAGTATTCTGTACCTCATTAAATAAGGTACTTTGACTTCTGTAGATGGAGATGATCAAAAGAAAAAGAAAATTTTTCTACTTTTCCCGTAGCGAAAAAAATTCAGTTAGTCAAGTATTTTTCTTATATCCATCTATGCAAGTTTCATTCTTCTGTCTGTAAAATTTACACAAATATTCAAAAGCAAATTATAGTATTTTCCCATCCTTTGATGAGAGTTTGAGCAAAACTTTTGTTGTAATTTTCAGAGATAATATAAACATCACAAAAGATTGATATAAAGGAAAATAATAACGCATTTTATTGTCATTAAATTTTTAAAAAATGTCAAATAATGCAGTCATTGAGGTGCTTAAAAACATTAATATACGTTAATTGAAGTGCAAAATGAACCTTCGACACCTATACAAAATTATATATTAAATTGTTTAGGGTTCATGGTCAAAGATCTACAAAGCGTGCAACTGCAAAGTCTAAGATACAGCACCCATCAAAATTGACAGAATATACCAGTCCCATTCAATATACTATAGTAGAAAATGGAATTAAGTAGAGCGATTCTAAAAATGCCACAATACACATCTAGAGAAAATCACCATTAATGACGAATCTCAAGTAGAAAAAAAGGATTTTTAGCATTTTAAAATTGAAGGTCCTATTAAATTAATATTCATTTGTTCAAATGACATTCCTTAGAAAAGAAGAATTAGATTTTATCTCCAATAGGGCACAAATGTGAAATTCTCATATAATTGCTGTTAATTTGGTCACAGCTCATGGATTCCACGAATATTGATTTCTTGCCACTTATTACATTGTAATATTCTCTACAGTGTCAGTTTTGGAATGCTGAGTTCCGTATTAACTGTTCGTAACTTGAAAAATAAGCCAAAATGTAAATAACTGTCATATGTATAGCACCTCATCTTCCCCATTCTTCTCCAGGAAAGAAAGGTTCCTCTAATTTGTAATCACTAAACTGTTCCGTAAACACACTTAGAAGGATGCTGAAAATACGGAAAACGATGTTTGTATTCTACAACTAGGCCAATATTACGATTACATACAGCATAAATCGTCAGTATATCCAAATGTTCCTTTCAGTTGAAATTGGTTATTCTTTTAGAAAGTACAAAAGTGCGAGTAACGAATTTTATTTTCTTATTTGACATTCCATGACTTCTTTGAGTTATCTTAATTTTTCAGTTTCTCAAACTTGTCCTCTCTTTTTTTTATTAAACAAGAAACAATAACTTTCGACCACACAAAGCGAATAACATTACGTATAATTAGCAAATTTCTTTGAAGTCATGACGATTGGATAAATGATTACATGCGACAGTTTTTCTGTATTAAACAGGTTTGCATTTCTGAAATTGTTTTCATCTAGATTTTTAATAAGTCCATCTAAATTTAAAAATAAGCATATCTCTGCAAATTTTGTAGATACAGACGTGAAATTTTGAATGCGTATAAACGAATATTAGAAAAACATTCCATTAACACTACGGGGAATGTATAAAAAATTAACTTTTTAAATTTTTTTCTACCTACCTACAAAGAAGCCAAAGCGTTTTCATACAGTTGCCCACAATGAAACATTGAATCTGGAAGTATATGCATAGGCGTAACATGTAGGGACATGATTTTTGCCCTTGTAGTTGAGATACCCTGTATAATTTGTACAATCTGGAAGTATATGCATAGGTGT